>WAAE01023382.1:48570-82128 GCA_013400495.1 Nicator chloris
TATATATTATATAAAATATATATTTATTTGCCCTCAGCCGCCTCTTTACCAAAGCAAACCTGTTACCCCTTGTGCACCGGGTGTTGGACCCTCTTCTTCTCTATGGCTCTTTGGAACGGGAGTAGGGAATTGTTAGTAACAGAGTAAACATCTTCTTTGTGATATTTATAGGTTGTTTTGCTACAGAAAAGGGGATGAGGATATCTCCTATTTTTAGGAGGTATTCCCGAAGCTTTACTGGGGGCTGAGAGCCTGAAGAAAGAAGTGTTTGGGTCGTTCCAGTCCCATGTCACCTCACAGCAGCTGGTGCATGCTGCTGTTTGTGGCTGCTCCAGCTGAGTGTCAGGTCTGCCTTGGGTCCAGAAAGCCCTTTTTTGTCCTTGGTGGAAACATTACCTGAAAAGATAGTAGGCAAACAGACCATGATGGTGCAAGGGGGTGTCCTGTCCTCTGTAGAAGCGCCTGAGTTGAAGGATGCAGTGGGATAACGGAGAGGGATGCTGTATTTCCGACTTCCATCTGTGGCCACAGAGCAAACTGCAGGCTCCACGGTGCCTTGCCATGTGGGGGCAAGAGCTTTCAAACCCACACTGAGCGCGTTTCTGGCAGTTTGTGTAGTTGGGCACGCTCGGAGTATTATCGGAGCTACAGACAATTCTGTGCCGTGCAATTCTCTGCTGCTGCAGCAACTTAGGGGAGTAATAGGGGTCCCAGATACAGAGAAGCAATGCTGGAGAAGATGCACTTCAGCTTCTACACTTGGCCATCTGTACATCCACAATATTGCCTCTCTCCTTGCTTATACGAGGAGAAATTCAGGATTACAGTCCCGTTCTTGTCAAACTGAAGGAAACTAGCAGGACAGCATTTGTACCTTCCCAGTCTGGTTCCCAATAACCTCTCTGTGTGCTATTTGCATTTCAATGGCTTTCCAAGCCTCCGGTAATTGTTGGGGGAGGAGGCGGGTAAAAAGGCTATTATTATATTAGCGTTGGATCAGCTTTAGCAAGCCTGAAGGCATGAGAGAGCATCGTGCAGCTGATGCAACCCGTGACAGTATATTGTTTGCCGTTCTGTGTGAGCCTGGGGTGTGCACCGATGCCTGGGAGTTGATTCATAATTACAAAGAGATGTATGAATGTAGCTTTGAATGGGCAGAGAGAAAGAAGCAGTGCTGCGCTCCGAAGCTGGAGGGAAACGGGGCGGTACGGACCAGGAATTCATATTGGAATCATGCATCTGGCTAAACCCGCTGGCATCCAAGGGTGCCATCCCTGTCTGGTCATGCCCAGCTGGAGCTGGGGCTGTGTGCGGCGGGCACACGTTGTGTCTTTAAGGAGGCCGAGCCCAAGGCAGCTGGAGAGCCTGGGGCCCGGCCAGCAAGTGACTCAGCATCGCCTGACCTGTGCCCGGGAGCCGAGGCTATTCTTGGTTCGGGCTGTGTTTAAGGCAGCTGAGCTTAAATGCTTCCAAATTGCACCACAGAGGATGTGTTGTGAGGCTGGAGCGTCGAACATAGCAGGCTGTTTGGGCTGCAGTGCCGTCTGCCCGTCGGATCACTCCGAGCTCCGCGGAGCTGTGACCTTTCCATTTTCTTCTCTTGAGCTAGATTAAAGCTGTAATCTTTAACTAGCAGAATAAACAGTCATCAGAGAAACTCTCAATGGAAAAATATCCTCGCTTTCCATTGTATTTTAACAGGTGTCATGCTCAACTCTTCTTGCTGCCATTGAAAATCTGCTCCCTGGGCTTAGCACACTTTTTTCTAACTCAACAAAAATATGGGAAGGGAAAATGCTGATTGGGAAAGGTAATACTGGATCACACAAATTTCTGAATATTTTTCTTCTTAAATCTATTCAAATAATTTAGCAGGCTCAGAACATGTAATCTGTTAGATTTCAGAGCCCCTCACAGGCACTAATCAATTACCCTCGGTAAGTGATGGACCCACAGAAAGCATCAATTAAGCTGCTACTGAAGTGCTGCTGTTTTAAAAGCAGAACGAGCTGTCATGCAGCAATGCACAGCCTTGCCACACAGTTATCTGGGATGGAAAATGAAAATACACAATTTAAAGCGAGTAATTTCAGGGGCTGAACTACATTTCGACCTTAGTCTATCTCCTGCCTGAGGTCTTGTTTTATGGCACAATTTCCAAACACAACAATTCTTTTTTAAACAAAAAACTTGCTAAGTTGGGAAGGGGGGGCGGGGCTTTTAAATTCTTTAATGAAGGTAGAATGCATGGGGCCAAATTTTCTAGATGCCTTGTTTTCTAAAGTCTTGATTATAGTAACGATCCAAGTGGTACCTAAAAAAAAAAAAAAAAAAGAGAAAGAAAAAAAAGGCAAGCAGGTAGCAGGAGATGAGAGCTCCAAGCAGCCTGCACTACCCAGCAGCCCGCGGCTACAGGACTCGAGGGTATTCCCGGGCTCTTCAGTCACAGCTGCATCACCGTGCAGAAGGAAGGAGTAGGTTTTCCCGAGCCATGGGCTGGCGGGTCGCCATGCAGCCGGCTCTGGTCCTGCGCCAGAGCTGACATCCAGCAGACTTTTCTCCTCCAGTGCCAGCAGCTGAGCGGGAGGAAGCGGCTCGGGGGCTTCGGGACCCGGCTCGCCCAGCCTGCGGCGTTCTGTGCTGGATGCAGGGAGTTGCCTGTTGGAAGTCATGGCTGAATAGAGCTCCCTGTAAACGGCCTTACCTGCTCCTCACTGCCTGCCAAGTGTTACACTGCTCGGTATAACCCTCATCCCAGAGAGCCTCCGGTCTGTTTCCTTGCAGAACAGATGCATTGGGGAATATTTGTACAAGGTAATTTTAAGTCTGTCAGTTCTCTGCCAACACTAGCTGTCTAGACTGCTGCTATAATCAAAGGTGAGAGGTAGGTTCCTAATTACAGTTAATCACACCCTCAAAGATCCCTTGTCTGTATGGGGAGCGCGGGCACCTTACATAGATGGTTAAAATGGCTTTGACTGTTCCCTGTTGTGTGCTCGGTCTGCCGGGCGACTGCAAACAAATGCCTCACCTTGTGTAAATCAAATGCTTCAGATGCACTCTTAAAGGAGAAATGTTAGTAGTACTCAGATGGAAATTAACTAGAGAGTGCATTTATTTTTGGCCAGTCCCCTGGGAACACCTGCCAAGCATTTCCTCTCATTTCAAACCTGGTTGTTCCTGCTGAGAAAGTCTGGTGGAGATTCAAGTCTGGGTCAAGGTAAGTGCCTGGCTCTTCACCGGCTGTCTGTGCCATTTAAAAGGGAAAGAGGAAAGGAACCAAGCAGCAGACTGGGTGTGAGGAGGGGTGTGCTCCTGCAGGAGCATGCGGGAATGAGAACAGGACTGCCTGGGTATGGTTTATGTACCGATGAAATGCACCTGCTGGTACCCAAGCATCCGTGTACAGTTTGAGAATAAAAATGTTGAAACATAAATTAAACAGGGAAAATTAATCTGGCCTCATTCACTGCAGGATGGCAGCCAACTGGTTAAACCAAGGTGTCTGTGCACCTGTCTGAAACTGCAGTGAGCAGCACAAGCCGTGGTTCCTGTGTGAAAGGTTTCTGAGAGTCATTAAAGCTGTTGTGCGGACAGGCTCAAGCATCACTGGTGGGGACTTCAGCATCAGGTTGACCAGGCTCTCCCCTTCTGTGGGGACACGACTGGAGTGTGCACAGGGATGTGGCTCACAGGGTGCCAAACGGGAGCTGGCATGGCCAGGCTGCTGCTCTCCCACTTCCCAGCACTGTGTCTGGGAGCACTCTGGTCCTGAGCCAGGCACTGCTGGCTTTTGTCAGAATAACGGTGATCTTCCATGGAAGGATGCTGGGGCTTTGGGGTCAATTCATGTCTCTTGCAAATACCTTAGTAACTCATATTTGTTCTCTGGATTCCTGAAAAGGAGACAAACCTGGTATTTTCTGTGGGTTGGGGTGGTTGTTTGGTTTTTTGGTTTTGTTTTTTTTTTTTGGGGGGGGGGCGTTTTTTTTTTTTTTTTTTAAGTTGGGGGGGGAAGAGAACAGTGTTTTGTTGTATTGTTTTTAATTTCCACCAGGGACAGAAATTGCTGGCTGAGAATCTGAGGCCTGAACCCAAAAAAAACCATGTCTCGAGAAGCAGTGTAACTGCTCTGGCCAAGGTTTTTGTTTTTTCTTAGCCTACTACAGAAGTCTGCAGAATCCAAAAGGGGCTACGGGGTGTAAGGTGACGTTCAGTGCATCAATGAACAGCTGTAAAAAAGCTTTTCTGCCTTTCCCAGCAGTTAATAACTTCATTGCACAGAACTTAGTTTTTCAGAAAGACCTCATGTGATTTTTGGCTGACTGAGGTGAGGACTGGTGAAGAATGTTCATAGTTAAAAATGGGGGATTTTTTTTTTTTTTAACGTGAAAAACCCCAAAACCCTCAGAAAAACAAGCTTGCTTTCACCAAAGTTTTTGTTCCTCTTGCTGAGAGTGTGCAAGTGCATAAAGCAGCCTTATTTGGACTGAGAAGTGTGGAAATTGGAGTGCAGAACAGGTAGTGTCAGGGCAGTCGAGGTGTCTGTGTAGGATTTTTCCCTCAGACTGGACAGGGCTGATTTATGTGCCTGGGTTGGCATAAAGCAAAGAGCAGGTACAACTCAGGGCTGACACTGCTTGGGAGGAAAGTGTGTTTTTTGCCAGATTCTGGATGCTGGCTCTTGGAGACAAGAGATGAGTCTGTTTCTTGACTCCTAAACCTAAGAGAGACTTATCACAGCTAAATTATACATGTCCCTTGGGAAGGCTTTTGAGACCAAAACCACTAAAAACCCCAGACTCTTTTATCTAAATACAGTCCTAGGAAATTACCATAGTCTCAATCTAACATGCACTCTCCCTTGGACAATGTTATCCCTCTTTTGTAAATAAGGGTTTGCTCGTCTACTCATCCTTCTACCTGCAATGGAAAAGTTCCATTGAGTAAAATGAAAGTTATGTACAAAAAAGGAAACTAACATTTTATTCTTAAATTACTGCATGTAGGTTGTTTGTTCAGGTTTTCTTTAACCGTACCACAAAATTTTGTAATTGAGTAGTAATTTTATATCAAATATTGTTACATTTTCAAAATCCTATTGAAAAGCACTCGTGTGTCAGGTTCTTTCTCTGTGAAACTTCTGAAAATGAGAGGGAGTTAAGAACCCCTAGTGCTGGAGAGGGAAAATTCTTCCCAGAATGCACAAATGTTCCCTTGCTGGGACCATTCCTCACCACAGGCTGGTGATCTCTCCCACATTAGCTGGATAGATATGAATTTGATGCTTTTAATTTAGTATTATGGGGATAATTTTGGTTTTTATCAAATTCTGGGGACAAATATTAAGTGCTGTTACCTGTGACTTAAAAATAGGAAAAATCAATAAAACTCAGGCCATTTTCCCATGGCTTCTGTTGTGCTTGGGCTGGTCTCCCCCATATGGAGTCTGTGACCTGACCCCTGCTCGTGGCCCTCCTGATGACACGAGTGGAAGGGGTTACTCAACCTACTCTTAAAGGAGGTTATCTGCTGACAAACCCGTTGTTTCTACTGCTGATGTCTCCAGGTGCAGCAAAACTCCAGGGCTAGCAAAAAGCAAGGCTGGTGGGTGTTTAACTGTTGACTTAATGAACAGAGAAAAATCTGACACTATTTTGACATATGCCTGAAGTGATGCTGTCTTACACTCGCGCGTCTTTGAATTTTGTTCCTGTCTTCATTTTAACTCTTTTCCCTCTTACTGTTGCTGTATCAGAACACTTTTCTTCTCCCTTTCCCTCCCCCTGTATTCCTTAACATCTTCATGATTTGGGGGGAAATTAGCAGCCTTGTTACACCCAGTCCTGGTCTGCATCCAAGCAGGATGTGTGCAGCGGTAACAAACCAGCTGAGATGTAAAAAGCCAACGCTCTGCAGCAGAGCAGGCTGACACACCAGGCAGCCCTCCAGCTGCTGGGAGGTGATTGCAGTGTATAAATAAACCCTGCCCGTGGTGGAGAACAGAATCAGCTCCTCACCAGCACAAGCCTTGGCAGGAAGCACGTGAGTGCACAGATGTATTCATGTCTAACGCGAGTCCACTGAAGTTTTGTCCTCTGCCTGTCAGTTCAGGTGCTCTGGGCAGGCGTAGAAGGGAATGGTGCTAAACATCTGACAATCAAAACAGGCTCTTATTGCTGGATCATAATATAGCAAGCAGCTTTCATGCCCAGACAGAATTCCCACTGGTGTCAAAGGTTTTATTTCCACTGAGAAATTGGTAAGCGCTGTGGATTTTGGAATATTCTCAACATTAAAACAACAGTCTGGACTGTGTTTTCCCTGCTGTTGTCATGTGAAACACTTAGGGGTGACTATAAGTGTAAGTCTCTGGTACAATTTCATTTTGTTCATTTGATGGCAGAATAGCTGTCTGCTCCGTTAATTGATTTCTCCTGCTGTGCTTGGTCTTTCACACAACACTGGGGAAAAAAAGGTCTTCAAGAGTGAGACAATGTAGCACAAACCCACAGAAGTTGTTAGAGGGACCCGGGGGAGGTGAGAGGTTTGGAAAGCCAGATTTATTGTTTAAAAATGGTTTTCCCGTAGAACACAAGTATGTGTGTCACCGCAGAGTCAGCGGGCAGAGCAGCTGAATGGCAGGAGTTTGCCTGACCTGGAAACCCGTTATGAAAGTCTGTGATAATTCACTATAAACAAGTTCATAAGTGATGGGGAAGCTGTTTCTCTCCCATTCAAAGCTGCCACAACTTTTTGCCACTGGGATGAGATCTGTGCTGTCTCCTGCAGCTCCACTCAGGGCTCCTGGGGCTGGATTCATTCCTGCTGTGGTCAGGCTGTGAGCAGCTCCTCGCAGGTGAATAGCACCAATGGTAATTAAGTTTTCATTCCTGCATCTTGAGCCAACTGCAGAAGTGTAAATATTGTTACTGCTGTTTTACAGGTGAGGGGAAGACGTGTGGGGAGGAATGTGATTAGTCTGGAGAGCTCAGCCCCGTGCTCTTGCTGTGAACTGAGCAGCTTGGACTGAGGGGGAGACCTGAGAGAGGCTGAAGAAAAAGATCCTCATGTTATTGCTGCTCTGTGAGAGGCTGAGGGCCCCAAAAATCATAGAATGATTTGGATTGGAAGGTACCTTTTAAAAGTCATCCAGTCCAAACATCAGGTTGTTCAGAGCCCCATCTGACCTACCTTGCATGTTTCCAGGGATGGGGCATTTACCACATCTCGGGGCAACCTGTGCCCGTGTTTCACCACCCTCATTGTAAAAAAACTTCTCCTTGCACCTACTCAAAGTCAACTCTTTTAGTTAAAACCATTACCCCTTGTCCTATCACAACAGCCCCTGTAAAATATTTGTCTCCATCTTTCCTGTAGCCCCTTTAGGTACTGAAAGGTGTTTTAAGGTCTCCCTGGATCCTTTTCCCTCTGATCACCTTCATGGCCCTCCTGTGGTCCTGTTCCAGCAGGTCCCTGTCCCTCCTGTGCTGAGCACCCCAGAGCAGGACAGAGTGCTTCAGGTGCCCCTTTCCTGGCTCCGTGCAGAGCACCACCAGTTTTGATTCGTGTGTCTTTAAGCTGTTGCATGTCTAGTGTCATGGGAGTGCATCAGAGCCCAGGCTGGTGGGGCTGTCATGATGCTCTTTCCAGCTGTTAGACCCAACACTCATCGCAATTCTTTCCTTCTCAGCATCTCTCCATGGCCTGGGATGGTGCTTGGCCCCTTGCTGCTGCTTGCATGAAGACTGGTCTGCGTGTCTGGCATGTTTGTGTGTTGTGGCTCCTTGGCAAAGCTCAGTGCTTGGAGCCTACTGTCTCCCAGATGCAACGTCTACCATGCCTGCTCCTCCCAGCAGAGCCAGTGCTGTCCCTGCTGGGAGTGTTTGCTACATCAAAGCCCAGTTTGTGCTGCAAGAGGATGATTTCTCTGGTGTATTTACACTTGTAAAGGAGGATTTTTTTTCCCCCCTTGTAAATATCACGGCACTTCTGTTGCTTCTGTGCTGTCCCATCTGTGCACCATTTTCACTTGTACTGACTCATGTTCACAGAGTAGTAAGAACTGTCTATAAGTGTTTTAATTTCTTAGTTAGAGTGGGCTCATTTTGCTTTCCTGGTTAGCTCAGAGGCAGATGTGTGCTGGGGTTTCTTTTTCCTGATGACACCTGTGGACTCTATTGCGCTGGTAAAAATTTTAATGAAATAATTTTCACTTTTCCATTCAGATTTTTCAAGACTTCTTGCGTTTCTAGGATTTGTTCTCTGCAGCCAGATGTGCTTTCTGCATGTTTTCTGTATGGCCCGAAATCACTGGGTGTGCACCCCCTCTGAAAGTGGGTACAACATCTTTAGCCTGTCATAAGGTTTCAACTTCAGATATTCCTGAAGAAGGAAACTTTAGGTTGTTCATGCAGATTGCATTCAGCCCCCTTGCATTGTGCTGTGCTCTTTATCATGAGTAGTCACGTACTCATTTTCTCCACTTCTTTCTCATTGTAGAACAGGGCTCTGTAGAGACACCTCTGGCTGTTTTCAGAGTGGACAGAATCTATTTACTGAACTGCTTTTGAACTTGTCTTTGCTGTTCCATGTGCACCCAGGGTTATCTTCACTGCCTACAGGTCAGACCTTGCTCTTTGGCCAAGCTCATCACAGGCTCTTCTCAGTAGCTGCTTCTCCTGTGTTCACTAAGATGTAGTGTGTGTGTGTGTCCTGCTCAGCTTGACCTGCCTCCAGCTCTCTTCTGGCCTGGCACCTCAGAGAACCTGCAAAAAGGGCATGTTTGCAGTGACAGCTCTACCAGGCCCTGTAGCTGCAGAAGTGTCCTTGATCTCCTCTGGAGTCTGTGTGTCCCCTCACTGCTGTGTCTGGCACAGTGGGGCACCAAGCTTGCTCAGCACTGAGGGGAGTCAGAGTTAAATATATTTGTGTGTGTATGTATATACATACCTATATATGTTTATATATATTTAAATCTGAGGCTGAAAACAGCCAAATTGTGATCCTTCTCTCTCCCTGACAATATGAAGAGATGTATTTCACAACAGTCAAGTCTGCCAGTATTTCAAGGTGCTGCTTTTAGAAGCATGGAGTTGTGAGAACATTTCAGTAAATCACAAAAAGACCCTTTTAACAGGGGCAAAAGAGAGTCTTTTGCCTTAAATATATTCTTGGGAGAGACACAAGCCATTTCAGCCAAAATGAAAGAGTTTAGCCTGAGGCTGAATCCAGCTGGAGAAATTTTCAGCCTAAACAATTAATTATAGATGGAGTTATGAGCAACCAAAACTGGAGTTTATACAACAGTCACGTGTAATTACAGCAGCACTTTCAACTCTGGAACACAGGCACCGGTGTCAGTGCAGGTTCTTGGGTGACACTCTCTCAGGAAGGACTTGCAGAGCTGTGATAAACTCTGGCTTGCTTTTCTGAGGGAATGGGAGCAAACATTTCACATCAGAAATAATCTGCTGCTGAAAGATGAATTAACTGGTGGTTTTCAGAGCAGTGTCTTGTCTGTTTTTGGAGTTTGCCCACGGTCAGGTTTAACCTGGCTATTATTTTCCTGTTGAACGTGGGGGTGTGTAGTGAAGAGGGAGCCTCCTATGACAGGGAACAGCTCAGGCATGAGGAACTGGGATGGCAGAGATTAATGGGGCTGCATCCTGCTAGCAGTATCTCCATCTGAGCAAGGCTTTCCTGGGAAACTGGAAGGTAACCTCCTGGTGATGGAGGTTGTCTGTTGTAAATGAAGCTCCTTGCTTAGCAGGGAGAACACATTAAGAGTGCAAGTGTGTCCTGAATGAATGATTCCTCATGGAGATGCTCATGCCACACACAAACACGTTTTAGAAGCCTGCACGTGGGGAAGTATTCTTGACTCTGGCTGGTAAATTGAGCTGCCTGTGAACCCTTTCAGCAGTAGAGGTAGTGCTGACAAATAGTCATCTTTGGTGATGAAAGGAGCGCAGGTGAGAGGAAATTTTGTGGGAGGAGATCCTGCTCTGAATTTCTTGTGGAAACCATAATTATGTGATTCAGTGTAGAAAGGTATGAGGGTTTCCAGTGAAAGCTATGAAAAACACTCAGGGAAGCAGCCTACAGATGAGGCTGCTCATTCAGACCTTATCTATTCATGTGGGAGCAGTGGAAATCTTAGCACTCTGCCTTATCTCCTCTCCCCCGGGAGCTCAGTGTTGAGAGAGCCTGACCTCTCGCTCACCGTTTCAAATCAAACCTGGTGTAATAGTGGCTCTGACCACGCAGTGCCTCAGTCACTTAATGAAATAATCTTTTTTCCCTGCCCTTCTGGGCAGAAATATGTCTTGCCCAAATACCGCTTAAGTGATACCTGGAAGATAGCTGCAGCTGAGAAGAGCTGTGGCAGAAACATCCTCCCTTACTCCCTGCAGGCTTTCCCTGCAGGTGCAGAGCTTGGGATGTTCCAGGCAGTGGAAGTTTGTCTCTCTCACTGGGGCAGTTCCTGTGTTGTTTATGAAGAGGATCCCTGTTTTCCCTTGCTCCTGGGCTTCTTCAGTTCTCTGTGGGTTTAACTTAACTTTGATTCAATGTTTATTAAAAGCAGTCAGTGCAAGGAGAGTCTCAGATCTGGAATGGATGTTCTCCAAAAACAAGGGCACCTCGGTGCCAGCACAGGGGTATCCATACAAACAGCCCTCAGCCAGAGCCAGCCAGAATCTGTTTTGCTTTCTCACACTTGGAGCTGGTATATTTTAAAGGATATCAAGCAATAAATGTGGCAAAGGGGAAAAATTGTTACAGACTGTATTTGGCAGAAACCCAGCAAAGATAAAATACCATACGTTCTGTGCAATGAGCTCCTACATAAATGATTCATTCACTAGAACACAGCTGGGGTCAATGTCTTCTATTTGAATAGCCCAAAGTTATACAAATATTTTAACGTGGATTTTCTAAAAAAGGGGGAAAAAAGACAATATATAATGTTCCAATAAAATAGCTCTTTATCTAAGTAACTTTTAAGAATCAAAATCCCACAAGAGCAGTGCCACTGTATTATACACATATACACAGCAGCGAATGACAAGAGATGCCCTAGAGATGCAAACTCTGAAAAGATTGCTTGTTTTCCTTTGTTTTGCCAGCCAAGTCTGTGTTACAAATTGTGTGTTGTGGAGATCACACTATTTCAAAATATCAAATTGCTAATTAAAGAAACTACTCAAGGAAACTTTCCAGTGGAACAATATATGCTGTGGGATAATAGTAGTCACTATTTCTTTAATGAGTTTCTTGCCTAACCAGAATTTCTTACAATACATTCAGTGCAGCCATTCAGTTAGATTATTATGAATCACATGTGTATTATTTCTGATTTGGTATTAACATAAAAACTTCTGATGAACCATAGTATTACAAAACCAGGTCTAGTGTATAGAATGGCAATATCAATCCAGCTGATAAAAGACTGGAAATGGAGGTCCTTATGCAGCAATACAATTAAATGTGTTAGTTTCTAGACTTAATTAGCAAAGGTCCTGAGAAACTACAAGTCTAACTGAAGCTAAGAAGGGCAGGGTGTCTCTGGATGGTCAGATGTGTCAATCCACAGCTTGAGCATTGCTCTGCAGTGCAGCATTGCTTTCCGTGGGATCTGAATCAGCAAAAGGTGATGGGAGGGAGAAACCTTTCTTGGTGGTGTTCTCATAACATGGTTGCTTGAGAGAGCAACTTGAGATTTTCTTAAACACCTTTTGCTATCGTGAAGGAATTTAGCAATGTCATCCAAGGAGACAGTGTGGACAAGACTTGTGAAATGATACAGGTAGATCAAGTCAAGGAAAGAACAGGTTACTTGTGTAGCAGAGATAAGAGCAGAGAACATAAGATACCTCTTAAATCCCTTCTTCCCCATTCTGTGAGAGTATGGTGGTGAAAATACTCCTTTCAAGTCCTGAATACAAGTTGACATAATGAGGTGAATTTCCAAAAATATTCCAAGAAGGTGGATAGCTTTTTCAGTGGCTTGTTGATGGTATCTAGGTGCCTCGTTTGGTATTCTTGAAAATTCTTCCTTCCTTCTAAAGAGCTTCTCTAGTATCTATTTTATTTTCTCTGGTGAACAAGACTGACTCCTTGATCTTGGGTTTTGCATTTGCAAATAGCCATTCTTTGTATTCCACTCAGATGAAGAGAGCAAACAACTATTTAAAGCAAAGAATGCAAGAGCTTGCAAAGTATGTAAGTGAGCTTTTCCTCCTCATGTGTTTGGAGAGGTTACCAGGCATTAGACAGGTAGTCCTTGATGAGTCCTTGCTTTGAATTGTAATATCTGACCACACAGCCACATTCCACCTGTGGGATGATTGTTCCCCATCTGTCTTAAAAATCTCTCTTGTAGCCTCTGAATGATTTAGCCTTTTCTTTATCATCAGATGAAATGATAATGGTCGTGTTGGGATAATGGCTTAGGATGGTTCTCCCACAGCAGGTCCTCACCCTGACACTGGTTACCATGACTTTTCACTCATTGGAGCCACACTTGGCTCTGGTGTGTAATAGGAAAGCCAAAATCTCAGCCCAGTCACTCTGCCCTGAACACTTCCAAAATGTGGTTGGATGTAGATTCTCTCTACCGAGCAAATCATTAGTCAATGTTTGAAGAAGCAAATAAATGTTGATGGTGGGACTCCTCCATCACAGAAGGCAAATCATGGAAGAAAGGTGAAAAGGCTCAAAGACCAGTATACCTGTCTGCCTTCATTGGAGCCATCTCTAGGTGGCTTCTCTCCTCTCAATCTGGAAGGAAGAAAGGAAGGACTTTCTCAGAAAGGAAGTATTGGATCTGAGAGTTACTGGTCTGGGAAGCTGTTGACATCTGGATGGTGGAAAGTGTAGAGACGAGAAGTTGGTGAAGGGCAGCAAGGGACCACAGAGTCCCTCACCAATGACCGTGGACTCCCTTGTTTCCCTTTGTTTAGTGATGGTTATTCCTGCACCTCCTCAGATGCTCTCCCCTTTCCTGCTTTCCAGGGCGTTGCTCTTTGCATCTCAGTGGATTTATTCTCCTCCTTATCTAATTTTAATTAAAGCTCCTATCTCCCCCCCACCACATAATCAACTGAAGAAAAATGAGCTGGTAAGTCATTGTTTTTACCACTTTGGCAGCAAACAAATGTTATGTCTGGCATGCTCGGCACCAAGTCAGAAAATGAATCAGCAGCTGTTGTGACAGAAGCTTTTTCCTGAATGGGGAAACAGAGAAAGAAAGAAAACAGGCCAGGGGGAGTTTCTGCAGTGGGCACTGCCAGCCCCCCACCACCATGGGGAATGTCTTTGCCCTCCAGTGGGGAAGGTGAAGAGGCTGCTGGAGAGGCCCCCTCGCCCCCAGCAGGGGCCAGGAGGAGCTGCTTTGTCACTGGTGCTGGAGGGGCTCTGGTGCCCGTGGCTGTGCCTGGGAAGGGAGCAATGGCATGGGGTGGTTTAGGGAAAGAAAGAGTGACCCAAACCTTTGCAGGCCTTCCTGGAAGCCCCACTTCAACCAGGCAGGCAGTGTGAGTTCATACAGGTGCATTGAACAAGAAACACCTATTTGTCCCTGCATGGCACTATGGCATGGGGGGGTTTTGTGCCTATCCATGGGAAAAGGATGAATTATTTCTTTGTGTCTGGATGGACTTGGATCATATTGAATTGTTTTAAGCAATAACATTGCATGCATTGTACACAGCATGCTGTGAGTTGCAAGTTCTTGGAGGAGAGAGTGGTTTATGGTACCTCCAATCACCCTCATCCTTTTGTTTTACCTATTGCTAACTTGTCATAAGGGCTGAATTTGCCTTGTGACCTTTGATATCTGCTGATTCTTTTACACCAAACACTTGGGGGCACATGAAAAATGCTTTTGACTAATATTACGGCCTTGTAAATATATTGCAAACTATTTCTACAGGAGCAGCATCAAAGTTTTATCTGCTAAATAAATATTGCCAGGCTAAGCTAATACACAGAGTAAATCTGGAAAAATTACCACCATGAAACAGGCACAGAGGTCCAGCTGGAGAGCTCTACTGTTCAACTGGATGATGATCAACACTGGAGCTACAGCAGATTTGTCTGAGGCAGAGAACCAGCCTCTGTCTCTCCTTGGAAAAAGCAGCTTTTGCTAGGGCAGTTTTAAAGGCAATAACAACTGAGCCAGCTGAGCTGGTGACTGCAACCTGCATGGCATCAGTAAAGTCCAAAGGGACAGTGTGTGGTTGCTAATCAGGGCAGAGGCTGTCCTGGGTTTCTGGAGACAATTGTCACACTATTTATAGCTTCTTTCATGCCAAACAGACAAGCAATATGTTTGTGCTTTCCCTGTACCTATAAATTCCCTCCTCACCTCTGAAAAAACGCCCACCCTGTCACATGCCATATGGGTTGGAGCAGGGGTTTCTCCTGTGACACAGCTGGAGGGACTCTCTCTACCCCTGGTTTCCTCTTGCTGAGGGCACAGTGTTGTTCACAGGGCAGGACAGGGCCTCACCATGCCAGAAACCCCTCCTGGTTTGGGTTGGGTTGGGTTGGTTCAGGGTGGGATGGGCTGTTTTATGGTAGTATGACAGAGTACAATGATTATGAGAAGAATAAAGCTGTGGGTCAGGTCTGTCTGACGTTTTGTGCATTGACTGACAAGGTTTTTGGTGAAGCTGTGTGCTCCAAATTTCCCTTTCAGCTCCCTTTACACCAGTGCTAGCTCCCTCACTCTGATCCAATGAACCACTGGTTTGTCTGCATCATAAAAATCCTGAAGTCCTGTGAAAACACCGGGCACAAAGCACCCACAGTTCCTCTTGGTCACCCAGACAGAGGAGGAGAATGTGGTACTGAGAGCCTGGCCCACCACAGTCACAGGAAGGTGTTTTTATAGACATTTGTTGTTCAAAATAGAGATTTGATGGAAGCACTGATGTGACACAGCCTCAGACACACCACTACTTTAAGTCCTCAGTTTCCCAGTTCATGTAGGAAAAGAACTTGAGGAAGATTGCTCTAATAGGCACATGGTTACTTTAACTTTGGGGTTTTTTTATGACAGGTATGTCTGCTGGATTTATAATCCACCAAAAGGAGCCATCAGATCTCACTTTCTAGGAACACTGCTTTTTATTATCTTACTGTATCATTTATTTTCTCATCCTGATCCTGCAAAACTTTTACATCCAGATGCCGTGGTGCTCCTGTTGCTTGTGTGGCAGCAGCTCAAGGGCCCCCAGCCCTGCTGGAGCAGGACAGGGCCCAGTGACAGCCTTACACTGCCCCAGAGGGTTCTTAACTCCTGAGTAACTTCATCCTCATCTGCTGAAGGCAATGGGAGGTGGACCAGTCCTTCAAAGTAATTTCACCTGAATCATTCCTGAGTGGCTTTAAGGTAATTGATTCTGTTTGCAAAGGTGAAGAGGAGGAAAAGGTGTACAATTGGTGAGCATGTGCTGTGCCTGCAGAGGTGGCCCAGGCACCTTTTCCAACCTGTATTTAAACCATATTGTGCCTGATGCTGAGGGTGTACATGCAGCTTGCTTTACAGGATTTACTGAAGTCACTCCTGATGTGCTCCAGGCTGTGATTATGTGAGAGGAAAATGAAGTTCATGGTTTGTCCTAAGAATCAAAATCAAAGCTAAAGGCAGGAAAGGTGCAGTGAGGCTTTAGGACTGACTGACTGTCTGTCTGTCTGTCTGTGCAAGGCCCAGCTCTGTCCTGACCAAAGGCAGAGTCCATCTCCACCAGACACGTCCCACTGGCTGTGCTGGCAGCCCTGGGCTCTCACAGCAGCACCCCGGGCACGGCTCTGCCATTTTTAAGGGATTCAGGATCAGGCTGGGGCTCCTGCACAGCTGTGTTGCCTTGCCCCTCTTTTAAGTCCACTAAAAGATTTTTGAATGGACTTCAGAAGCCATTAGGAACCCAAATGTCGACTTACACTTGCAAAATGTCTCTGGTTAATGTTTTCCTACTGACGCTCTGCTTTGCTCCCCGCCTGCCAGAGTTTCCTGTGACCTATTTGAAATATCACTCTCCGAAGTGAAAATGTGCCTCTCTTTTTCAAACTTGCAAAACTCACAAAAATAAATAGCCTAATTTGGCCAGTTAATAGCCCTCTCCTGGGGCTCCTCTCAGCAACTAAGAGGCCTTTTAAATACAACATTTGTGACTGCGTCATTAAAGCTCTGCATGATCCAAGCAGACTAAACCAAAAAGAAAGAAATGCCTTATTTGATCTAAGTTTTCTTTTCTTTTAAATAGTGACACTAGAGACCCATTTATTTTTAATTACACAATTGCTTTATTAAAAGCCTAAATCCTGCAGTCCCTAGTCATTGCTCAGGCAAAACTGTTATCATTGAAGGAAGGACCTGTAGGAGTCAATCCTAAAAATAGGGCAGCTGACAAAGTGCCTTTCAAAATGAGCTTGCTTTATTTTTGAAGGATTTCCCAAGTCAAAGAGAACTTGCCTTTGCTTTGCTTTTCAGCTCTGCAGCTATTTGAAAACTGAATTTAGGAAAACAGTCACTGCAGAAAGCAAAACCACCCCCACTTTTCCTTTCAGACTGGCTCTGCTGCCCTTTTTACCCTGAAACACCACCCTCTACAGAGCCACAGTAGTATTTACTCACACGAGATATGCATGAGAGTTCATAGAATCATAGAATCTCCTGAGTTGGAAGGGACCCGCAAGGATCATCAAGTGCAACCCCTGACCCTGCACAGAACAGCCTCAGAATCACACCGTGTTCCTGAGAGCATTATTCAATTGCTTCTTGAGCTCTGTCAGGCTTGGTGCTGTGACCATTTCCCTGGGGAGCCTGTTCCAGTGCCCGAGCCCCCTCTGGGTTTGGGATGCCCACTTGGAGTCCTGCAGCACCTCTGCAGCCCTGCCTCACCTGTGGGGAGTAAATCCAGCTGCTGGGAGACTGGCAGAGGGCAGGATTGATCCTGTGCTACACAAATGCATTTCTGTGTTTGGACTCTGAAGGACGGGGCTGCTTGCTGGGTTAAGACAGTGCTGCCAGCAGTAGGAGAGTGAGCAGGCTGGCCAGCCTCATATACTGGGTTATATTTCTGGGCTGAACTCCAGAGCCTTCAATTTTATTATCTAATTACCCAACCAAATTCATTCATCTTTATTTTTCAGTCTTTCCCACAGATCCCAGTTAAAATCCAGCTTTGCTATCTGAAGTGCTGCCCAGGCACTTCTCCGCTTGGAAAAATTCATGGTTTCTCAGCTTTATTCACTCCAACTGTGTTTTCCTAGTGTAAAGGATGAATGGCAGAAATCCCAGCCCTGATCAGCAGCAGAGGTCTACATCAGGCTGTGCTGAGATGAGGGTGGCTGCATTATCATGGGCAACTGTACCAGGGGAAGCAAGAGAAAGAGAAGAAGCCTGTGTTTAAATGTGGGTTCATCCCCAGTGTGACGTGTCATTAGATTGCACTCAGGGCTTCGTGGCACAGCTCACTGCAATGTCTTTATTGCAAAGCATGAGCACCAAGAGTTAGTAAATAAAAACAACAGGGGGAAAAGCTACCCCCAGAATTTAATGAGAATCAGGAATACAGCCCTGGACAATGGAGTCCAAGGAGAAAAAAACACTGGTGTCCCATCCTTTTTCTCTGCAGGACATGAGCCCTCCTCTCCATATGTTACTGTCGTGTAGATGTAATCCATGTCCCATGCTGGGGCAGAGGCTCCTGCTTAGCATAACCCAGCCTCTGGGAGGGCTTATCTTGCAGATATACTGTCTTTTCTGTGCTCCTTGCCTTTATTTCCTTAGGGAATGCACATACTGGCGGGTTCAGTGGGCATTCAGATATGGAAAATTGCTACAAAGGAGAAAACCTTCCCCCAGACCTAACAGTATTCCTGTTTGCTCTCCAGGTGGCAAGGACTGGGCAGGGGGAGAGAGGGGAGAGGTGGCAGATGCTGTGGAGCATGAGGCTGCTGTCTTGCCAGCTTGCTTTCGTCTGAGGGAGGAGAGATGGGAGAGAAGCCCTCCTGCAGCCTTTCTCCCTCTGAGGCCCCTTGCAGAGTCCTCCTGGTGCTGCCTCCCAGCCCCAGCACCGAACCCACTGGATTTGGGGGGCTGTGCCTCACAGAAGGCTGGGGCAGAGGCACAGATGCTTTGTGTTCACTCTGCCCTCCCGGCCACCAACTGCTCCCAGAGCCAGGATGAGCACGGCAGGATCATCCAGGAAGATGCTGGTACTGTGCTGTGCCAAGCTGTGCCATGCAAAGAGCCTGAGAGCAGGACCAATGAAGGTGTGGTGCAGCCCAGGCAGGTGTGTGATGGGGAGGACAAGCCTAAATTCGTGCTGAAGGAAGGAACCTCCTGGAGCAGAGCACACCAAGAGACCAGGACACGGAGCAGAAGGGTAAATGGAGATGGGTTTGGTCAGGAGAAGGGAATGAGCATTGTCAGGAAGAGCTGCTACCTCTGGTGATGGAGTGCTGAACCCTCAGTGTGCCTGCTAAAACCCATCAAACTCCCAGGGTGTGCTGTGCTCTTGCAGGCTTCACTCAGGGATTTTCACATGTGGCCACAATTCCACTCATCCTGCACCTCTGGTGGCAGTGGTACCTCTCACTTAGCTCTACCTGCAAGGCTTTCTCCAACCAGATACCAGCTGACTTTATCTTCCCAGATGCTTCTTATGATCTCTCTCATTCTAGCTTTTACCCCTGGCCACGAGCACCACTTGGAACAATTAACACCTTGTCCTCCTACCATCTTATGCTTTACAAGGCAGCTGGTTACCAGGGCAAAAACTGCACCCTTTTCTTTCAGTGTATTGACTGAAAATCAACATTTTATATTAAAGGAAAAGAAAAATAATATTCTCTCGAGCCACAGTGAGTTACAACACCATCTCTCCTGTAATCAAGATATTGCTGAATTATGGTGCTATAAACAAACACTTCTGATATAACCACAAACACTGTGGGACATGTAACACATTGGCAGTATATTTCAAGTGACAAATTCATTTATTGTGGGGAGTGGAGGGAGAAAAACACCTTTCCAGAAGCCACAGCGAGGAATTACAGCAAAGAATGACCAGAGCTTAAGGGTACAGGCTCAAAGTAATTCTAACAACCTGGCTAGAATAAAGCACTTTGAAGTATGAACAAGATTAGAGCAGTACCAGTAGTTCAGGAGGTGAGGATACAGGACTCGGTTATCCTCTCCTTTCAACTGGCATAAATCATGATTAATTCCATAGCACTTAAGAGAACTACCATGCTGTGAGACTGGTGTAAGGAAGGAGCTCCCAGGAGGGGTTGGGAAAGCGAGCCCACAGCTATCCCATAACCTTTGTAGGTGTGTGTGGAGGCTTCCCTGCTTGCAGGTGGGACTCAAGTAACAATCATGAATCATTAAGGTACATAACTATCTGAGAGATCAAAGAGATCAGGAGCTTGAGGTGAAAGCAGCTCGTGCCAGATGCTATAGAGGCAGAGAACAGGCTGGGAGCTGCTTGCCAGAGATTTCATCTCTTGCTGTGTTCCAGGTGGCTGCTGGGTCACTCTGGTCAGTGGGGTTGGAAGAGAGCCATCATCTGCCTCCTGGACTGTCTGCCAGCCCTGGTGTGTGGTGAGTTCCGGGTCAGGAGACTTCTTTGCCCAACCAGGGTGATTTTTGCTCGCTGTTTCACTGTGCCACAATGTGCTGGGCTGTTTTGGTAGTCGCCTGCTGCCCAAGATGTTAAATACACGTGAGCTGCCAGTGGTGCCTCTCTCGGCTGCGAAGGGCACCACGGATGGCGTGGGGGAAGCAGGATGGGCTGGGCAGCTGTTCAGTGTCTCCCCAGTCTGCACAAAGGGATATCTGTGCTGTGCAGTGGGGAGGGGAGAAGGAAACAGGGATATGGTCTCCCTTAGTAAACCTGGGCCCTGGGAGAGATAATGTCTAGAAGCATCTATGGTTGTGGTGCGTACATGAATCTGATTGTGATGGAGCACTTGTGCTCAGGAACTATCAGTGCTTAAAGCTCCTTGTCTGTGTCTTAAAACTTCTGCATTTCTACCAACATGCAGGGTATTCACAGGTTACCCAAAGCTTGCCTGGGGTTTGCAGGACTGACTTTGAAGTTAAAAAATCAGCTAGGCTGTGACATTTTAAGTGACCTGGCTGACACTATAGGCAAGGATGATCAGGCTGCCATTGCCTCTGTAAGACTGGGTTTCCAAACATGCCTTTACAAGAATGCTGGGGTTCTCTGGCTTTAGTTTTAAGTGAGTTTTGAGTTGAGAGGAATAAAGCTTTGAGCAATTCCACTGTAGAGTTTGTAAATGAGCACAAAAATGCATTGAATGGGAGCTGTTCAGTGTACAGACTTCTGATGGGTTTGACACAGCTCAAAAGTTCCTTGAATAATAAGTCTGTGATTTCTGGCAGCCTGCAAGTGCTGAACTTTTTTGGATTTCAAAGCAAATAGATACATCTTAACAAAGACCACCTCGTGTCAGCTATCCTTAAAATTATAGCAAAGAGATTGAAATAAAATGTGTGTGCTTGTCTCTCCTGGGACACGACGGAAGAGGAAAGCATTATCAGAATTCTTTAAACTCATCTTAACAGTATTGAACCAATTATTTTGTTAAATCTGGGTTTGTTTTCTGCCTCTCAATGAGAACATTTGAAGTCTATCATCTCCACCATTTACGAGTTACCAGTCTGCAAGTGTAAAATTTCCAACTGGAACATATGGTATCAGAGGGAACAAGGGGGAAATATCTGATTGCTCATGCTCCCCAAACTCCAAATCTACTCCATTTAGTATTTTGCTCACAGTTCCTGTAGGGGAAAATAAAAGAAATCATCTCTGATCTGAGACCAAGCACTGAACATTTCACCCTGAATAGTCTGTTTGAAAAACCTAAGCAGCTGAAAAGGGAATAGAATAGGAACTACATTTCTGTTTCTTCACAGTGGGCAGAACTTAGCAATGCTGCTAAAACCTCTCTGAACCTTCTTCTCTAAGTTCTGACACCTGTTTTGGGGCCTTGCCTCCAGCCAGCACAGGGGACAGAGCGAGTAGCAGGCCAGAGACCATTTGTTGCCTTTCCTGGTGTCAGTGAGGCTGCTGTGGCCTCTGCACAGACCTGGAGATGTGCTCTGCCTCTGAGCCCCATGGGACTGGGAGGCTGTGCAGGACACCTTGCTGGCCATGCTGCCTGGGTTAACCCCACTTCGAGTTTGGGGCTGGCCTGAGACTCACCTGCAGTGACACAAGACCTTTGAGATCACCAGGTAACACCAGCTATTGGGCACTGGGTAGCCACAATGCTCCTGTAATTTGTCAGCTCCTTGCTGGGCTCTTGGTGCTCCACTGGGCTGAGCCATTCTTGCATGGGCATCCCTTTGCCTGTAAGGATCATGCAGACCTTCCCTGTGTGCAGGGCAGCAGGTATCCCCTTCCTTTGCTTTCCTGCAGAGGCTTAGCCCTGTGTGACCAGGCTGTAAGGTGCAAGAAGCAGGCTTCTCACTCTCCTTCCTGGCAGAATAAGGAGGTCTATAATAAGAGAATAAGGGCCTGTAGTCCTGGGAATTGATGTGACCAAATCACAGAAGAGGAGCCTTTCACTTGGCAACATGATGGTTGTGTAGTGCCACATGTACAACCAAATCTATCCTGCCTGCCATTCAGACAGAAAGCAGCTTGTTTTGGAGCAACTTCCCTGGGAGGGGGAGGAACAGATGTTTGAACCAGAAGCATATGTGACAGTTGGGAGAGACAGCGTGGAAACGCACAGTTGAAAGGAGAAGTCTGATGGGAGTGTGATGACAGCAGCAGGACTTCAGTGACAAGGAGTGGGAAGGAGAACAAGCAGGGAGGAGTGTTACTTCAAAAGCTGAGCAAAGTGCACAAGAAGATATGTCAGGAAAGCGTCAGAGAAAGGAAGAGAGGAAATGTGAGAGTAGAGACAGGCTTTGGGATCTGTCTGCAAGCATGTGTGACCTGTTGCCTGACAAACAGAGAAAGGAAGGCCTTTTATTCCTCTGCCTCCTTCCATGGAGTTAACTCTTCTTGCAGCCAAGCTGGCTGCCAGCTCTGCTGGAGCACTTCAGTGAGTGCTCGTGAAAGGTGAAGCTGCCCATGCTGCTCCAAAGCGTGGTGACTGGGGGATACTGTGTGAAGGGAGTCCACCAGGGATTCCTGGTAGTCCACCAAGCCCTTCCTCTGCCTTTATAGGGTGGCACAGCAGCCACAAGCCTTGGGACTTGTGGACACTGCAGGAGGAGGAGGAGAGGTGACAAGCTCGGAACAGGCTTTGGCCCCCACTGTGCCGTGATCACACGGGCAGGATGTGTGAGCAGAGGGAGAGAAGTGTATTTCTCCTGCAGCAGGGAGGGACCTGTCCAGCAGTGCCTTACCCTGGTGGCATCAATCACAGCTCTGCGGAGCCCAGTTTTACCCTGGTTCAGCAGATGTGCAAGGCAGACCAGGAGCGTGCTGCTGGAGTGTGAAGCCTCGGAGCTGGGGGAGGGGGGAACTGTAACTTCTCCTCCTGAGGGATTTACAAAGGCAGTTTTGCACAACCCTTCCTGGGCTCACCACTGACTTCCCAGTGTGCCTTGAGAAACACAAACTGGTCCCTTCTGCTTTGTGTCCTCTTGTAGGGAGGGGAGAATTTCCTTAATATGGGGTGAGCCTTGAGATGTAATAATGGAGGGATTGCAAAGTGGGTGCCAGTCACAAGCAGCCAGGCCAGGAGCTGCAAGTGGATCCATCTGACAATGGATGTTGCACGACTGGTGACTTTCCTCCTTCATAGGAACATTGGAATTCATTTCTTGGTGTGAAATCCCAGCAAATGAGAGGCAGACAAAATCCCTTATGTGGGTGTGTGCAATGGGGAAGGCTGAACCAGGGTGATGGAGACAGGTCAGGGGGTGCTGTGCCCAGCAGCTCTGGGGGAGAGGAGTCACAGCAGGGACCTGTCAGCAGTATGGGCTGTGTAGGGCTGAGGCTCAGCCACCAATGCCTGCTTTCATTTAAATATTTTAAGGATGAAATTGATGGAGAGGAACATGAGGGAAAAACAGTGTCAGGACACTGCAGCAGTGCAAGGGTGTTGAGTTCTGTTGGAGAGACAGCTTGATGAAGGTGTGGAAACCTGAAGGATCTGCCCTTCCTCACCAGGAGAAGCAATGCAGGCTCATGGTAAGGAAGGAAGTTTTGGGCACCACAGAATCAATGCACAGGTGATGTTGGGCGTGTAAAGATGATGAAAGCCTCTCTGGTGCCTGCTGAACTGCTGGACTGGGCTGCAGGGCCTGTCTTGGAGCCAGTCTGAGGAGAGCAGCCGTGGGCACTTCTCACTGTGTGGCTTGTAGTGGCTGTCCTTACTCCGAAGCCGTGGTGTGGGCTCTGGTGGTGAGGGGCAGAGGGGGACCTGCAGGCTACCAGGGTGGCCTCAGGCAGAAGGAGCACAGAGGAGCAGGTAGCTGGGTGTGATCATCACCCAGGAGTGATGTACTTTGCAGCAGGATAGGGTTGAGTACACCCCCAGATGCTTGGCTTTGTGTAGCAGAATCACACCTTTCTTCTAATTAACTTGCACAGGATCTTGTGCAAGTCAATTGTAAGAGTCAGGGTCAGACCCAAGTTGCATTTTCTAAAGGTACTAGTGCAGGTACTCAAATTAAATCTTCATGACTGAAGACCTGTTTTCCCTGCAGAACAACAGAGCAGCCTTTAGTCTCTGGATAAGTTTAAAAATCTTCCAGGTCTGTGTTCCTTGTAAAAAATTTAGCTAGCACTTGACACATCTGACAGTTGCCAGCCCTTGTTCCATGTGATCAGGGCACTGAATTAATCAGGGAACTCCATTCTGCCTCGTAGCTGGGAAAGGGTACATCACCAAACCCTGGCGAGATGTCTCTGGAAAGCAGGTCACAGGACAACACAGGTGATTTCTGCCTTGGTCCTCCCAGCCTAGGCTTGCAGAGAAGATTTCCTTAGGACCAGCAGCCTGGCTTCCTCGGGCTCGTGCTGCAGCCACACTCCTGGCAGAGCAGAGCTGTATATCACCCAGCATTTTATGTGTGCCTGGGAAAAGGAGCCTGGATCCCCCTCCTGCACGCAGAGCTGCCAGGCTGGATGCCAACACCCAACCCTCGGCGTTTTTTTTATTTACTATAAACCTCTTAAATGAAGGCTGGGGGATGTTTTTCATTTGCCATGTTAGTGTATGGAACCAATCACTATAAATTTAAATGGAGAGCTGGTGGGAGCACACTTACCTTTTATATCATAATTGTGCGAGTGCCGCTGCCTAACTGCTGTTAGGATTATTCAGAGCTTCTCAGATTTCACTGTAAAACATCAGGCTGTGAGAGGTACTGTAAGGGTGTGATTATCCAAAGAGGGTGAGCAGTAGTGGGGTTTGCTGGCCAGCAGTGCTACAACAGGGAAGAAATGAGCATTTCTGCTCTTTTCTGGAAGTAGAGGAACTTGAGGAGCATAAGCTGCCATTCAGAAATACAGTGCTCTGTGCACTGGGAGGGTGCTTCCCTACCCTGCCATGGGCACTGGGCATCTCACAGCATCCCCTCTGCAGGGACAAGGCACTGCCAGCCCTTTCTAGCAGGCAGGGAGAAAAGAGCAATTCTGTGTATGCACTCCTCTGCTGCCTTGATTCTTCACCTGTGACTGAGATTTTAATTTTGCATCCCATATGATTTTCCTGTTGTAACACACGCCTCTGGGTTGTCACTGTAACAATGCCTTTTCTTGGCAGGGAAGGCAAATCTGAAAGGAAGCCCTTGAGCGCTCTGCTGTGCGAGTTTCTCGAATGATGGCTGTGTTTCTCCCCCTTGTTCCGCCCGTTTTCAAATAATTTTCATGCTGGGAATAAATCTGAGCGCAAAACAATCATGTTCAGCATATGATAACCAGACACAATTGTAAGTCCACAAGCAGCCACGTGGAAAACAAATGAGCTGATGGAAGGACAGAAAGAGCACAAGACAACCCAGACACCACAGTTACCAGGTTCACAGTAAGATCAAATAACTCTGCCATTTACATGTCATTACACTTTTTTTTTTCTTCAGGAAAGTAGGATTCTGGAAAACATTCTTAGTTACTAAACTTTTATCTTCCCAGTTTGGGTAGTGGTGGGAAAAAACCAGGTCCCAACAACAAACATACTACGGGCCAATTAAAATTAAGCAGCTCAAAGCTGAATTCTGTCCTGAACTTCATCTGTGAACTTGTAGTGAATTCAGTAGGGTTTTGTAACCAGAGGTCATGATTTGGACATTAGGTTATAAATCAAAGAACAGCAGGGGCTGTGCAGGGTCCCAGCTATTTGGATATTCTTCAGTGCCACACGAGGCTGCTGCTGATATCCTGGAAGTGTGTTGTCACTGATGATACTGGGAAGGAAGTCTGGCAGATTTTTTTATTTTTATTTTGCTTTAATATTTTCATTATGTTTGTCTTTCTTCTTTCATTGAAGCTGTTTTTCTTTGAAAAGCATCTACTTTTAATTGGGGAAAAGCAGAAAGCTGAGACATTTGGAGGAATTTTATCAACCACTTGTCTTGATATGAGGAGTTGTAATTAATAAAAAAGTTAATTATAGATATACAACACACTTTCCAGTCTCAATAGACAGTATCTTTTAAACCTAAAATGGCTTAACAAGCCTAAAAGGAAATTTAAATAGCACAGTTTTTGGGGGGAAGTTTATCTTCCTTTAAAGTGATTCCTAATGTATCTTGTATACATATGTATGGCTCTAAAAAGAATGTGCATAAATGAAACAATTTAAAAACCATTTTCACTGTAAATATATTTTCTATTCATTCACTGCAATGTTCCTACACTCCTAAGCAAAACAGGAATCAAATATGTTAACAAAACATGATGTCCAATGAATGTAAAGCAAGAAGGATTCGGGAGCACTTGGCAGAAATCTAGACCTTTATTATTAGATTTCTCCCCAAAACAATTGTTCCTTCAACATCCTCAAGGATCTGTGTAAGCACTTGTTGGTAGCAACCTGAGTTGGATACCTTGTCACAGTTTATTACTTTCCTGTGCTTTTCAGTGATGTAAAGATATTCATTTAAGTCACAACTGTGCTTTGCAAAACTTCTCTTCCTCTCCTTCATTGCTCCATCATCCTGCTGACCTCTTTATCTTCCTGCTGATTTGCCAAAACACCTGCACGGTCCAGTATCAAGTTTGAGCCTCCTCTGCATCAGTTTTTGCTCTGGTGTCTTAGCCCAGATCCATTCTCACTGCTGGGCACTGCTTGGGAGGCACCTGAACTTTTGATCTTTCACAAGATCTCACCCCCAGGCTCTGGTACCTCAGTTTGGCCTGTGCCAGCACAGGGGTGTGTGCAGGGGAACTGCCCAGGATGGACCCAGCTGCCCTTGGGGCTTTGTGGCCCATGTCTGTCTCCAGGACCTGAGGCATTTTACTCTAAAATCAGCCTGGTGTGCTGTGGTAGCTGCTGTCACAACAGTGTGGCTGTCTGCAAGTGCAGTACTGAAAATATCCCTGCCTTATTGATAGTTTAATTGGTGGCATTGAGTGAATTGTGTATGTTCTCTTTCAGTGGAAATAAACCCGGAATTATGCAACTAATTCCTTTTCCAAAAGCAGGGAGTCACTCGGGGCTGCTGCAGCAGGAGAGCCTACCTGAGCAAGCCAGCAACTTCCAGTTGTTGGAACTGCTGTTTGCTGTCTGTTGCTATGGTGAAGTGATGGCACAAAACTGATACCAAAAAGGAAACAATCTTTCCTGAACAGATTTATAAGGAGGAAAAAAAAAAAGTATAGGGGACAGAGAGGTCATGGGAAGAGTGGGGAAAGAGGCTTTGAGTGCTTTCCTGAACCAGTTTTTTGCCTTCCTTTTTTAACTGAAGGCCCGCTCGACCCTTTGAAGGCAAGACTCATCCTGTCAGGTGTCACCCCAAAGGGTTTTTTTGCAACCAATTAAATATTCCCCTAAACTGTAAACCCTTATAACTTCAATTCACATTTTTTCCTTTGCTTCTCCTGCACCTACAGGCATATGGGCAATATATTCTTTTCGTAGCTTTACACTCAGTTTTGGAGATCTTAAATCCCAGCAGCGTAGTGCAGGTCCTAGAGCAAGAAAAGCTGCTTTCCTCTCCACCTTTGCAGCACCAGTGGCGTTCATGTCTTTTCTGACAATCAGATTTTGAACCCTTCCTAAAGCCCTGTTGTGCTGGCAGAGTGTTTCCCCCCTGGCTGGAATCACCCAGTGCTCTCTGTGTTTTCCCACACCCAGACCTTCAGCCTACCTCAGATGCCAGCTGGAGAGGCTGGACTGTGCAAAGCAACCCTGCAGCTGCTTGCCCAGCAGCCTGACTGGGTGGGGAAGAGACCAAGCACTGGGTTCACAGCTCCTGTGGGGAGAACTCATCTTCCCTTCTCTCTAGCCAAGGATTTTGAACGTCACTCCCTGGCTCCCTGTGACACTGGAGACAGGCAGCCTATCTTGGTAAGTTACAAACCACGGTCAGCCTCCAAGCTTCATTCAGGCACGTGTTGTGGGATAGAGTAGCACCAAGATTATGCTTATTGGAGAAGTCTCCTCTTTCATTCATCTGAATGTGAGCAGTTTTGGTGCATCATTTCCTTGCTGTGCTGTGCTGCCATGGTCCTGTGTTGAAGTGTGGACGGTGGCAGGATGGCCAAAGGGGAAAGGATGCACACTGGAGTTCAGACACTGCTGAATGCAGGTGCTAGGTGTGGGGTGGGAGCAGGTATTCATGGCTTTGGGAATGGTTATTTAGTGATCTGAAAGCAACTCTCCCTCTAGCAAGGTTTCAGGACTGTGAAAGAAGTATCCAGTTTTCTTGTCCCAGTGCCAGGCGTTGTGATTGCTTCGTTTAGTGTCACATCCGTGGTGTCTGAACTACACCTTAGCTGTATCATCCCTGACTTCTTTCTAATGTGGGGTCATGCCTCCCTTTATATCCAGCCCTTTGCTGGACTGCTGTTGGATTGTAATTGCATTGGATTCTTAATAGAGTTTCTTGCTCTGCTGTCACAGCATGATTGCAAGAACTTGTGTTGCATTGAATGTGGTCTTGATTACTTGCCAATTAAAGTGCAAGGGAAACACAGTCTTCTCCTTTAAAATTGCATCTAGATTCCACCTCCTCTGAGGGCTGTGGGAAACTTGCAGAGATTGTTTCCACTTGTCCTGTCTTTCTACTTTTAGCCTTTGGCTTGGTGGTGTAGGTAGATAAATAGGTTTTGGTTTGTTTTTTAATTCATTAAATGCTGCTTTTTTGTGTGTGTGTAGTTCTGTGCATGTGAAGCAGAAGCAGAAATGCCCCTCTGCAGCTGAGTGTTGCTCATTGCTCTCATGCCAGGTCGCTCAGGGTCTACAAGGTTTGGGATAGCACATCTTTAAAAAGAAAATGCATGAAAGCAGATGGCCCTCTGGTAGCTGAGCGTGGAAGGAGACGCCTGAAGAAAGTGTGTTGTGGCAGGAGGGATGTGTTAGATGAGGGAACAGAGACGAGCCAGGAATGTAAGGAGGCAGTGTGCAGGGGGCACAGCATTTCCAGGAGTCTGGAAGCGTAGGAGGTGCTGTACTGTGGTGGCAAATCTCATGGAGCAGGTGTGCAGGGGCAAATTGCCTGCCTGCCACTCCCTGGGCATCCTGGCACCATGTGCTGGGAAGGAGCCAGGGCCAAGGTGTGAAGAGACGCAAAAACAGGGAGAGGAGAAAGAAAAGGAAGGAAAAACCCCAAGAGGAATGTGGACAATATGACAAGACACAGGGGGGAGCCCACCTGTGAAGGTAACTGTGAGTTTGTTTATCTTGCCTGTGGTTACACTGCAAGGAGGTTTTGAACTGCTGCCTAGTATGACTGTCAATTATTTTAACTTGTATTTCTCACCTCAGTCCCCATGAAGTGCATTTGACAATAATTAATTTTGTGTGTGCAGCTGAGAGTGTATCCTACTCCTGCAGAGGTATCAGCTTAATGGGATATGGCTACAGGGGATAACAGGCTGTGCCACCCCATTAGGGAATTTGGGGGGTCACCTGGTCATTTAGACTAATATTTTAATTGTTGGAACATAAGGTTTCTCGTAGTTGAATTGGGAACAGATTAACCTCTGTCTCTCTGAACTTGCATGCTGCCAAGCTCCTTAAACACCCTTGCTAATTTTATTTTCTACTTTCAGCATGTATTTAAGATAATTCTTTTTGTTTCATAGGTTAAAGAGGAAATATTCTAACTGGCTGAGATCCCAGTGAGCAATTACAAATATTTTATTATAGTTACAGGACTTGGAATTCAGCCTCAGGCTGTGGGCATCAGAAAGTCCATGAGTGGGAATCCCAAGTGTTGTAAGACCAGGAGGGTTTTGTATGGAGGGATTCCTTCTCATTTTACTAAAGTTAAACTCGGTTTAAAAATAAAAAACTTGGACTTGTAAATGAAACCTCTGCAATCAGCTTTTGACTATACCAGTTAGAGAAGGGTTAATTGAGCCTCTTCATCTCCGTTGCATGTTAGCACAGAAGGTCAGTGGTGGGAGAAGCCAGGTCCACACTGAAGGCTTTTGAAACAGCCCCCTAACTAGCCTAATGAATATGCTGGTGAGATGAACAGGTCATTTAACACTTTTCATGTCGCTATTGTCCATCCAACCTTAAATGTCAACTCTGTCACTCTGATAGGCTGGTTCTGCTTAAAAAGGTTTCCTGGCTTTGTTAGATTCCTAGGAGGGATTTCACCCCACCCTCACTCCTAATTGCTGGCAGAACCCTACGGATGTATTTATATCAGCCTTTTCATTCAGGTCAAGTCTCCACTAGAGAATTTTGCCAGTGTGTATGAGTGTTGAAGAGATGCAATGAAGATAAGTGGAAGGGCCAAATGCAGTGATAATTATCCTGCTGGAACTGCAGCTCAGTGACCACAATGGAATGACTGGCTGAGGGCAGGATGCTTTGATTCCTCTGCTGGTGTGCTGGGATTGCTGTGCCCATGCTAGGGTGGTTTCACAGGGCTGCTGAGAGGGAGCTCAGCTCTCTGTGAAATCCCATGCTAGGGTGGTTTCACAGGGCTGCTGAGAGGGAGCTCAGCTGTCTGTGAACCGTCCAAGGGTGCTCGTGAGTGGGGCTGGTGGAGGGTGCCTTGTGCTGGCACCTGCCTTGTAGCTAAACCCTCCTGACAGAGGGGATGTCCCTGACGTGCTGTTTCTGCCAGGGTTTTGAGCACATCTTTACTGTGCTGATGTTGGATGTCCAGGTTGCTTGAAGCCAACATCTCACGGGAACCAAGCTGCATACCTGAGAGAGCTGAATATTTTTCACAAATGTTTTCCTGAACTTCCTCACCCTGGTGAAAAGCAAGCGTGTTTCTTCTTGGGACATTTGGTTTTTTTTCTCTGACCTATGGCATTCTGTGGCCTAGAAGGCCTCAGAAAATTACTTCTTATCTCAGGGGGACTGCAGACAGCTTTCCTGTGAGATTTCTTGAAGGCTCCTGTACTCCTTGCCTTGAATAAGCACCCCAGTGCCATGGTCAGGAGCACAACAGCATAGGTGGTTCTGATTTAACATCACAGCCATGGGCTCAACATATTCCAAAGGTGGGCAAAAAGCAAATGGACTGATGCTGTATTGGTATGCAATACCTCATTGCAGCTGTTTGCCCCTGCAAACTTTCTTGGCCTTCTGACACCTGCATCAGCTGATAGATAAAAAAGGTGGAAATTCAGGTCAATGAAAAAGGAAGGCTGATGGGGTGAAATAGCACATATCCAAGCATGTATGCTACAGACTAGAGGAGCTTATGTGGCTATTCCCAGAAATGCTGCCAAATCTGAGTCCAAGAAGCCCCTCAATAAGGGAACTGCTTTGATAATGCACTGTGTATTTGAGCTGCCCCTCTAAAATGGGAAACTATAGTTAAACACATGGTAATATGTAATATTAAAAAAAAAAAACCCAGCCCCAAAATCCCCCAAATTTACCAAACCTATACTTGGGAGTGTCTCTGCTGCTGGCTGTATCCTTCTGCACATTCTTTTCTTTGCCTTGGCTTTGGTAGTCACCTGGCTCCTTGGTACACTTGTTCAGTCCATTAATCCAGCAGAAAACTAACCCAGCACAGAAGGAGGTAGAATTTTGGGCTTTGTTTACTTATTGCTGCGTTGAGGTGCCTTGTCTCCAAGAGGGGCCAGGAGAGGACAGGTGAGCTGCATGAGGAAGGGGGACTGCACGGACTGGAAGATGTTGCAGTAAAGGCTTGGATTTGCTCAGACAACTTTCTGGGCTGTTTTCTTGGTGCACAGCAGGAAAGGGCCCAGACACAGGGGCCAGGTGCACTGTGTGGTGCTGAGGGCACTGCAGGAGAATGGCAGCAGTGGTTCTGGGGGTGAGTAGAAGCTTTCCCTCTGGGGGTTATGTTCACCCATTTGCTACTCAGCTCTCCTCTGCTTTCAAAAGCATGCTGCAAGTGCTAGGATAAAACCTCCAACCCAGCTGTCTCTCAGCTACCAAAATATCTCCTTTGCCCCTTGGCCAGCTGTCAAAACTTTCCTGGCTTTCCTGGAACAAGCGTCTTAGGGAATGTTTCCTTTGGCTGATGGCAGCTCGGGGGGGATGCTCTGGAGATGGCTATTGGACAGCGTGTTCAATGCCAGGTGCCTTTCCTAACCCTAAGCCAGCTCCTGAACAGCCTGTCCATCCCCACAGTAATGCTCTCTCTGCTTGGTGTGCTCTGGAGGGTGAGATTGTGGTTTGAGGAAGAAATTGCTCCAGAATAAAAAAAATTGTGCAACTCAAGAGCCAAGAAAAAACCTTAATTATTCAGCTAGTTTGGAACACTTGAAAGTATCCCTAAAAATAGGTGAAACGGAGGTTTGTCAGCTACAAAGAGATTATCCTGCAGTAGTACTGCTTGTCTTATTTTATGATGATGCTACAGAATACAGTCCCTCAGGTAACCTCATTAATGTTTATAAACGAACCCCTTGTTTTATACTTTCGGTTTGAGAAGGCAGAAATAGGGCAAGAGGCTAGTAAGACTGATTTTATCAGATGTGCTTTGAAAAGCCCAAGGACAGGGCTGTAAGGTCTCTATAAGCATGTGATGTACACGGGCCAACAATTGTATGGGGTGCTTGCTAGACGGCCTGAGCAGTACCCTATGGGAGAAACCCAGGCAGGACTTTGGCTAAAATCCTGGGTGAAATTCTGCATGCTTCCCAGTGGATCTGCCAGCAGGAGGTTGGCACTCTTTGTCTCATCAGTTGTTTCGTTTTGATCTCTTTCAGCAAAGGCAACCTGTGGCCGTATGTTGTTCTAGCCATAAGCGTTTCCACAGGGCGGTATCTGGTAAACCCTGCTGCCTGCCAGCACCTCAGCCCAGGGTGGAGGCTTCTTTTCACTATCTGTTCCTTAAAGAGGGCAACTGTTTCTTCTGGCTATCATAACAGGCTGGCAGTTACCAACAGCCCGTAACAGTATGGGGTGGTTTCTGAGTCTTACCGCTCCATCCTTAAAAATAACAGCTCTTTTTTCTGAGCCAACCAACAATTGTGGTGAGCCACGAAGACCAGTTTAACCATTTGGCAGCTGCCCTATAGGAAATAGCTCTTTCCAGAGAGTCAGAGGAGCCCTAGAGCCACACTGGGCTGGTTTCGGTCAGCAGGGCACACTCAAGAGTTTTCCTTGTATGCAACCAGCCTCTTTAATAACAAGCAAACCCTGGAAAGTGAATACCAAACAAATTGTAGAAGTGTGCAAGAACCAGTAATTCAAGTGCACTCTTTATTTGAAGAACGAGTGGTAAAACTCTGTTCCTCCCCACGCAAACACGCAGTTTCTTGCTCTGTAGCTCCTTCTCCACCCGTTGTGTGTTGGGACTGTCAGCAGAGTTTATTTTGGGCTCGATTCCACTACGCGCAGTAGTAGCCGGCTCTGCAAACAGTGCGCTGCAACCGGAACCTCCCGTTACGGCTTTAGGGCAGAAAGCAGCAATAACGGGCTACTGTGGGCCGGGGGGGGTGTCCCGGCCGCCCCACCGGAACGCTGCCGGGGCTGCCCCGAATCTCCGGTGGGGCCGGTGCCCGCTCGGTGCCCGGGTCCCCCAGGGGTCCCGCTCGGCCGCACGTGGCGGGGGCTCCTCGGGGCGCGCCACCCCCGGCGCGCTCCGCGGTCCGCCCGGCGGGCGCTCTTTTTGAATGAATGACCTCACCCGCGCCGGCCAACCGCCGCGCGGGCCTGCTTAATATTCATGAGGCGCCGCGCCAATGAGCGGGCGAGGAGGTTGTTTTAAACGGCAGAGCCCCGCAGCCAATCAGGCCGCTCTCGTAGGCAGCCAACGCGAGGCTGAGCCGCGCCGAGCCCCGCGTCGTGCCCTGCGCTCCGCTCCTGTCCACACTACCGCGAACAATACAGGTACGTGCAGCCCCGCCGCAACTTTTCGGGGGGCGGCTGCCCCCTCCCCGCCCTGCCCCCGCGCCTTCGTCCCTCTGCCCTGCCTGGCCTAGCATGCTTTTT
>WAAE01023382.1:83300-181012 GCA_013400495.1 Nicator chloris
CGCCGCTGTGACCTTGGGGGGGCGCAGATGCGGGAGGGGCGCCGGGCCGGGCCGGGCCGGGCTGGGCTGGGCTGGACCGGCCGCCGCGGGCCGCTCGCCCCCAACTTCGGAGCGGGGCCGGCTGCGCTCCCCGGCCCCGCGTACCGCGGGTTTTCCGCCCCCGCGGAGGCAGCGGTGTCCCGGCAGCGGCCGGACCGCGCAGGGCGGCTCACGGCCACTTCTGCTGCACCTGGCGGGTTAATGGGCTGCAATTAAATATTAACGTTGTGCTAATAAAAATTAAATTTTCAAGTGACTTAGAAGCTGTAAATAGAAAATACTGTTGCGGGGTTACGATTTTTTTTTTTATTAAGCGGGGAAAATTTAATAAGGAAGCAGGAAAAGAAACGGAGCCCAAAAGTTAGCACCATCGTTTCGGTAACTTGCCGATTGCATCTCTGCACTGACCACTATGCCTCAAACATGTGTCACTTGGTGGAGCAAGAGCAAGCACAACTCACCTCGCAGGGCTCCACGGGTTCTATTGTGGTTAAAGTCAGCCTTTATTTGTGCCCTTTTTATATATAAAAGGTTATTGCATTTTCTCGTGGCATCTAATTTGTCCTGCCTTCTTACCTGGGCAGCAGCTGCTAACACATACTCTTCAGCTCCTGAAGGGATAAGTCACTGCCTGGCACTGTGCATGCCACTCCAGCCCCTCTGTGGTAGCCAACTAAAACAGATACTTTATATTAGTTCATATATAACGCTTAATAGGCAGATGTATATTTAATAGGCTGTCTCCAGTCTTTGGACATGATGTAAATATATATTAATGTAACACTTAAATCCAGTGGCTGGTTTCTCTTGGCTTGTCTGCAACCCAAGTATCAAGGGAGAATAATTTAGGTCTCTGTATTGGGGGTGGTAAGAGGTGTCAGGGGAAAGAAAGAGGTGTGTTACTGATGGGACATCACGTCAGAAAATGTTGAGGGGGTGTGTGTGTGTATAAATATATGCACACCACATATGTATACATGCATAGGTGTATGCATTCACCTACATATCATTCATTTGTTATTTTTTCCTCTGTCCCTACAGAGTCAAGATGGCTAAAGGTGATCCGAAGAAGCCCAAGGGCAAGATGTCTGCCTATGCCTTCTTTGTGCAGACGTGCCGTGAGGAACATAAGAAAAAGAACCCAGAGGTTCCAGTCAACTTTGCAGAGTTTTCCAAGAAGTGCTCAGAGAGGTGGAAGGTACCTTCATTTGTGACTTCCTGAAGGGATAACTTCTTATTATATGTGCTAAGATGGTGTGTGTGTGTGTGTGAACACGAAGGGAGCCAGTGCTGTTTTGGTCTGTGTGCTTGTCCTGGCCATTGGTCAGGTGCTGCTGAGGCCTGTAGCAATACTGAACATTTTAGCCTTGTGTATCTGCCCATTTAGATGCTTCTTTTAGATTCTGGCCTTTCAAGCAATGCCCTTCAGCAGCTGCTTCCTTCCAGGTGTGTGTCCAAAGGAGGCCTCTGACTGTGCTTGTCTCATTTCTGTTGCTTCCCTGTTGCTGAGTATGTCCGTGGTGGCTGCGATTTCCCGGACGGGACCTTCGTCCTCAAGGTGGTCCAGTTAGAAAACAAACAAATTCTGAAACTCCCGTGTCGAGTTGATACGTGTTGGCTTGTTTACATAAAGTTCGCCAGCTATTGAACCGTTGGGTAATCACAAGTTTGGTGTCTCATGTTTTGGTTTTTTAGACCATGTCAAGCAAGGAAAAGGCTAAATTTGATGAAATGGCAAAGGCTGATAAGGTACGATATGATAGAGAAATGAAGGACTATGGACCAGCTAAGGGTGGCAAGAAGAAGAAGGACCCCAATGCCCCAAAACGACCACCGTAAGTAACTTTGAGGCATTCAGTGCACGAGTGTTTTGGTTCATTTTCACACCCTGTATGTCACACGGGTATCCAGGAAGGAGGTAGATGGGGGACACAGTGTTGGTACAGCAGGATTGGTAGTGATCCTGCCTTGTAAACCCTCTAGGCAGCTCGTGGTCTTGAGCATGTAGGGCACTGACACAGATTGTTAATACTTGGTACTTTTAAACTCTTAGTGATGGAAGTGGCTGAGTCACAGTGAGACTTGTGTATCTAAGATGAAATTGGGTGAGGGGATACAGAACACTTAATTAAAAAAGAGCATTGAGTGAAGGCTGCAGGTCTGGGCGTCAGTAAAATCAAAACACGTTTAAGCTTGTGTTTGATTTTGTACGTTAAAAAGTTTCTGCTCTGTGCTCGTGCATGTGTCAGTGTTGTGGGGGGAGGGATGGAGCAAGGGGTGCTCCCTGGGCCTGCTGCTGCAAATGCTGACTGTCCTCTGGTGTTTCTTCCCAAGGTCTGGCTTCTTCCTCTTCTGTTCAGAGTTTCGCCCCAAGATCAAGTCCACAAACCCTGGCATATCCATTGGGGATGTAGCGAAGAAACTGGGCGAGATGTGGAACAACCTCAGTGATGGTGAAAAGCAGCCTTACAATAATAAGGCAGCTAAACTGAAGGAGAAGTACGAGAAGGTAAGGAGAGCTGTCACTTGTGCCTCCTCTGTACCAGCTCTTTTGTTGAGGTGCTTTGGTAACATAGGCCCGGCTCAGGTGGCCCCAGCATAGCGACAGCAGAGTTTTGCACAGGTTGGGGCAGAGCAGGATCGAGCTCCAGAGGCAGATTCCAGCAAGGAGAGACAGCTTCCCCCAGTGATGTGCAGCAGGGGCTGCTCGTCTTGCTTCACAAAGGGTTTGCTGTGCTGTTACAGGAGCTTTGTCCCATTATTGGGAAACTTTAAGAGGCTGAGTTCTCTTCTCCTCCTCAAAGAAATAGCCATGAATGCAGGGCTCAAGACCTGCATGATTCCTGAGCATGCTCAGGTGTCTGCTCACCTGTGTGCTCCCGTGCTGGCCGTGTCCCCTCGGGGCTGCAGCCGGGGAAGGCCAGTCCCTTTACCCCAACTCCTGCTGCTGTACAAATGCTGTGTGTGTTTGCTGCTTAGAGCAAATTAAGACATCCCCTTGACTTTGCAGGATGTTGCAGACTACAAGTCTAAAGGAAAGTTTGATGGCGCAAAGGGAGCAGCAACCAAAGCTGCTCGGAAAAAGGTAGAGGAAGAAGACGAAGAGGAGGAGGAGGATGAAGAAGAGGAGGATGAAGATGATGATGATGAATAAAACTGTACAATACTTGTCTCCATGTGAATACCATAGAGTAGGGGAAACACCATAAATGAAGCACCTCTTATTTGAGATGGTGTCTCTTGCCCTTATTAGGCTTAATTAAAAAAAAAAATTGGATTCCGATCGCGTTGTAGTTTCTAAAAGTGCTCTAGAAATTGTAACTGGTTTACATGAAGTGGCCATGGGTGTAGTGAGCACCCTGAAACTGTATCAAAGTTGTACATATTTCCAAACATTTTTAAAATGAAAAGGCGCTCTAGTGTTCTCCTAACTCTGTGCACTTTGCTGTTGGTGTAACAAAGCATTTAAAAATGTTTCAAGCATTTTTTTAATTTGTAAGGTGGTGTTACTATATGGTTATTGGCTAGAAAATCCTGGGTTATAAACTGTACATATCTATAGTTTGTAAAAACTAGACAGATTCTTGTGGTACATGCTTAGAGTGATGATGCCTTAGAGGAGCAGTGATGACTTGCAAAGGCTGTACGTTCCCCGGGGTGCCATGGCCCAAAGCATGCACTGTGAGGGTAGATCTATTTACACTACAGTGGGCGTCCATTTAGCTTAAAGTTGTCTTTCTGTATATAGTGAAATAGCATTCTGCTGCCATTCTTAGTTGTGGAAGGGGGTTCAGCTGGCATGAGAAGTGTATGGGTTTTTTTAGTTAAGTGCGGTAGTTTTTAAACTGAAACTGTAGACATCTCTTCATCGTCAACTAAGTGAAGAGCCAGTGCAGCAACTGAAGTTCAAAAACACTCTGTACTTAAACAAATTTGCAACGTTCTGTTTTTTTTGTATGTTTAGAATGCTGAAATGTTTTTGAAGCAAAATAAACAGTATTACATTTTTAAAACTGTTCTTGACAACACTCTAAATTTCTGGTTTAAAAGGATCTTAACAACAGCAAGAGGTTCATTTTGAAGTCTGTGGCATCCCTCAGGGCTGGTGACTTAGGAAACATTCTGACTCAAGGATTTAAAAAAAAAAAAAAAATTTAAAAAATGGTGGCCAGCCAAAACTGGCTGAATTGAAAGAGATGGCTGCTCCAGCTAATATGCAATCGTAACTGTTTATGGCTGAGTGGCATAAGATGCTATGCAAGTTTGAACTTTATTACTTGAACTTGGGAGCCTAAATGAACATTCATGACGTAATTGTTTGTTTGTGTGTGTATATAGCAGCATTCAGAGATGCAGAGAAAGGTAGGTGGCTAGGAATGAGGCTGACACCATGGAATAAGTATAAAAGCATAGTTTGGATTTTTTTCAGTTGTGTTGGGTAAATTTATAGCCCAAATGCATTGCTGTACATATTAAAATGTGCCTTTTTTGTCCTGTGTTAAACTGTTTCAGACTTGTGGTTTTTTCTAGCCTCTTGTTTCATGGCAGGAGCCAGCTGCCTGAGTCCAACTCCCTGCTGAAGTAGGAGCGTGGCACAGGTACTTGGTCTGTGTCCTTTCTCTAATGACCCAAATTTCTGTAGGAACTGGGGGCTGTGAGGTGGGATGGGGGAGCTACAGGTCTCTTTCCCCTCTGGTCACCAGCTGGCTGTGTCCAAGTCTTGCCTTCTTTCCAAACCCAAATTTTGCAGCAGGAAGGGGAAAGGTAACACCTGGTGTCTGACTGGTGACTGTGACCTTGTTTTTCCTTAGCATGGCAGCAGCATGAGTTGGGAAAACGACAGCACCCCTGAATTCCTTCCCTGTGCTGGCTCTAGGAGTGGGTGCTGGCTTGGTGGAGAGGAGGTGGGGCTGTGAGGAGGCTGCATTAGGAGCAGGGCAGAGCTGTGGGCTGCTGTCCTCGGCTGGTTTCAGAAGACACAGTGACTCACAGGTGCACACACGGGCCAGGGGCTGCTGCCACCTCTGCTTTGGAGCCAAGTTGGGATTAATGGGGTCCAGGCTTACAGGCAGTAACTTTAGAATGTGGTTAAAACTACTCATTTGCCTAATTGGGTGGCACTTGTGCCTTTGTCTTCTCAACAACCGTGACAACTTCTCACCAACACCAGCTTGGCAAAACAGCCTGATCCTGTGTTGGGATGGACTAAAACCTGAAAGCAAAATTTTCAGAATGGACCAAGCTAAAAAACTTTCATGAAACATAGCAACATGTAGCACCTTTGGTTTTGAAGGCTAAGTGACAGTTGAATCACTCAGAAATACTTTTATAGTTGCTTAATTATGGTCATTTTTAGTATCTTTAATGCACAAAAAAGTTATATTTGCCCATATTTTATGGGCAGTTTCATTTTAAAAGCCTCAATAAAGCTGCATCTGGAAAAGAAACAGGTACTTCTGTATTTGCTACCCTTTCTGCATGTCTTCTGATGCAAGGGAGTAGGCAGCTGGAGATCCCGTGGAAATTTGATGGGGAAGTGGTGGAGCAGGAAAAAAAAAAGTGATGGCATCAGTTCAAGAGCTCTTAATGCTGTTTCTATTGTCCAGTTGGCAAAATCTCCCCTTAACCACATATGGGACTTAGTGTAGATCACTGTTGTGCAAATCAAGCTTGGCTTTGAATTAACTGCTAGTGAGCTGAGCCCCTATTGAGAGTGTCAGCAAACGAGTAGAGCTGACACCTCTTTGTCTTTGTTATATTGGAAATCCATTGAAGTTACAGAGCTTGATCAAGGTCTTGGACCTTACAGTGCACTACCTATTGCTGCTCTGCACACACCTGAAATGTGGCATTCCTTGGGGCTGCTGGTCAATGCAGCACCAGTGCAGGACTCCAGGGGCTCCCATTTGGATGCTGCAGATGTAGTGGTGATGTTTCTTCCCTGAATACTCTGCTGTTGATGAATGCCATAGTGTGAGTGTGTGTAAATAGCACAGAATTCCTCCCCAACACACACTGTTTTGTGTTCTGGCATGTCATCTGAAATATTGGGAACTCCTTAATTTCACCCAGCTCCATTATTTTCATAGAACACCCTCCAAATGCTCTTTTTCTCTGCTTGGAAATGCTTGTGGTGTTTCAGAGAAGATATTTCTGCTCTGTGCTGCTGCACAACTCGAACTTCTAGTTTAACTTTAGTCCCAAGCCAGGCAAAGTAAATATGTCTCTTGTTAACTCCATGATCTGTAGAGAAGGGTAAGGATAAAATAGACTGGGCAAAGGGAGGGGATGGATGAAGAGACTTTTCCTTGCATGAATTTGGCAGAACTGACTGTGAGACTGCTTGTATTTCCAAAATGTGATGTGTTGATGCCCCTGTCCCTGCTGAAGTTGGGCTGAGGGACCAGGGCTCAGCTGAGAAAAAGGGAAAGTGTTGCTTCTGCAGCTGTTGAAATCCCCTTACTGCTGGGGGGAGGCAGAGGAAGGCTTGACTTGGTGGGCTGGTCCCTCTGGATGCCTGAACAGGTGTCAGAGGTCTGGGAACTTCTGCTCAAGAGAAAGTGTCTGCTGGTGATGTGGGGCAGACAGCACTGACCCATGCCATGCAGGCCATTTCCTGTGGCTAGTGCTGTTTGCTTTGCACTCAGGATTGCCCAGACTCTTGAGAACACAGTTGTGACCAAAATGCATCACATTGCTCTGAAATCAAACCATCTGGGGGGCAGTGGGATGAAGGAGGCTGCTGAGCTGCTCTGTGCAGAGCAGAACCTGCCTCTGCTGAAAATGGGAAAATGAAAACGACCCAGAGAGTCAGAGGCTACAGACCCTCTGCTCTGTAGCCTCTGTATCCCAAAATTCAGTTGAGATATGGTAAATATTTGGTGTGAGGCAAATGTGAGCACTTGCACTGGGAGGAAGGGGCTGCATCAGGGCAGTCCCACCATGGGTGTGGTGGTCACTCCTCTCAAGCAGTCACAAGGAAAGCTGCATTGCAGGATGGTTTCCTACAGCTGCGTCAGGACCCTAACACATCTGGGGGGAATTAATTGTGTTAATTTTCTATAGTAAAATTAATTAAAAGTCCTAGTACAAATGCATATCTCCCTGGGACAGGGAGAGTCTGCTTTGGGGATGGGACTGAGGATACCAACACACTCAAAGCATCTCTCATACTTTCCCCCTTGGAACAGCTCATTCTCAGGTAGTTTTGCTCACTCCTAATAAACCCTGCAGGAGCAGCAGCAAGGTGCAAGGGCTTCTGTTGGTCCTGGCTCAGCAGGTGGCAGGCGAATGGCTTTTTACTTCCAGCCTCCAGCACAATTCGGGCAGCCCCCTCGAGGTCATGTTTTCCCTCTGCTCACTCAGGCTCTTGTTCCACAAGCAGAGGAACATCTCCCAGGTAAGCCCTCTCACCCCTCTTCTGCTGCAGGTTTTGGGGAGTTTGGACAAGGAGATAGGATGTTTCCAGTGGGATGAGAGCAGGATGGTGTATTTCTGACAAGCCCCAGACTCCCCTCTATGAATGTTCACCCAAGCTCACTTCCCTCTGAAAGATGATGGGAGGCACTGTGACAAGTGGCATGTTTATTTCTTTCTAGGGCTAGGGCTGCAGCACATTTTAATGCAATAAACTGAATTGCAAATCACAGCAGTGCTGCAAACAAAGAGTGCTGAGGACCCTGTTAGTGAGCAGTTGCTCTCTAAGTGTGTCAGCTTGCAGCGGGGAAGGGACTGAATAACCAGCATGCCTGCCGGGGGGTTTTGTGCCCTGTGAAGTGTCTTCATCCCCTTTTGCAGGCTGGGCTCTGCTGTGTGCCTGCCCCTGCCCGGGCAGCATTTGGGAACCTGTGTTCAAAGCACTCTGCAAACATCTCACCCTTGCAGCAGATCTGATCTCTGTGTGCTAAAGCAGTGTGTGGATGGGGGGATGTCTCCCTGCCTGTGCTAATGCTCTTGATTGGAGTTGTCTGCTGCTAAGAGCTCTTCCCTGAGTGCCCTCCTGCACCTGGATCCCTAAATTAGGCAGGAGGAAGCAGCACAGCCATCCTGGAGCTGCCAGCTCTGTGTCCTGGGTGGTGAGTAACTCCTCCTCTTGTTGCTGGATGTGGCAGGGCCTCGCAGAAACCCCTGGAAGTGGCTGAGCCAGGGCTTTGTGTTGAGGCAGAGCAGGGCTGCAGGTGACTTCCCCAGGAGTGGGGAGCCTGGACTCTGTGTGGAGCAGCAAACTGGTGCCCTGCTGGGGCTCAGAGCCTTGGAGGCTGGGATGCATGAAAGCAGACACCTGTCTTGTTGAGGTGAAAATGCATTAACCACGGCAAAGGGATGCCTGTGCTGTGACCGTGTCCCCTGGCACGCTTGACTTCATGTCTCTGCCTGGACCCAGCAGCCAGGCTAACCACAGCTGGGAGCCCAGCCCTGGTGTGGGGCTGGCTCTTTTGATGGTGTTGGTGGTTGACTTTGGAGCCAGGAGTGCAGAGTGGTGCTGCTCTGCCTCCAGACTGCCACCTCCTGTGGGACAGCTGGGGAGCCAGAGCAGCCCCTCTGCACGGCTGTCACACACCTCTGCAGCCAAACCTGTGTGAGGAGGGGGGCAGGCAGGATGCAGTGGGTGATAGAGTTGCTTTTTCTTCCCAGCCCTTTCACTTACAGAGCTCCCTCAGGTATTTCAAGTCAGAAAAATGCTCTTTTTAAAAATATTAGTCAAACATGGCCTGGCTTTGTTGTTGTAAGAGCTTATAGCTTGTAAGTGTTTTTAACTGCTTCTTTGTGAAGCTTAAAATTTGCTTTATTTCGTTTAGAAAATTAATACCCATAGCAGGATGAAGTGATTTGAGGGATTGCTTGAGACAAATGCCTCGTCTGCTGCTAATGACTGTGTGATTGCTCTTTTACTGTTACCTGGCTGTGCCAGCAGTAATACATGGTCCTGTAGAAGAGGCTTGAGAAAGGTGTAGGCAGGCTCAGTTTGGTCTCCCGTTTTCTTACAAAATACATTGGTTGAGCTTTGTTCTCTTTGGCTTTAGAGCTCAGACTGGGGATCTTCCCTGGGCTTGGCTTCTGCAGTTGTTTAAGGCATTACCACCTGTAGGTCCTGGCTAGGATTTCTCCCCTAGCAGGGGGAGCAGAAGGAAACATGCTGGGTCTTCTCTTGCTTTATTTGTTGCCTCATACACTAACTTAATTTTTGCAAGCTGCTGGGAGGTTTTTCAAACCAAGCTGAAAGATCAAGATGTCAGTAACACTCTTAAAGAGAGCCCTTTCTTCAAAGGCCGTGTCTGAAAGTGGAATGGAACCTGACCAAACAGAACCATAGAATCTTTGAATTGTTTGGGTAGGAAGGGACCTTAAAGATGATCTTGTTCAAACCCCCCTGCCACAGGCAAGGGCACCTTCCCCTAGTCAAGGTTAGTGTTAGACTGTCTAATTACTCACTGTCACTTGTGTTCCATTTGTTGGTGATTCCCACCAGAGCTGCCTTGCAAAAAAAAAAAAAAAAAAATCCCCTAGGCCACATATTTTGAACCTTGCTGGTGGCTCCCCAAAGGCTTTCAGTGGTTTTGAACATGGAAGGACTTGGCCTGGTTTGTTTTCTGCTCTTCCCTGTGCATCTCTGCTGAGAGGGGACAGACAGACCTGTCCCCTTCCAGTGCTCTGCTGGGGAGAATGTAAAGCTCAGCCCTTTGACTTTTCCATTACCCAGGCTTAAAGGGGGCTCAGGAAAAAGAGGGGGAGTGACTTTTTACACAGCAGATAGTGACAGGACAAGGAGGAAATGATTTTAGACCAAAGAGAGTAGGTTTAGGTTAGAAGTTAGGAAGAAGTGGCGAGGCACTGGCACAGGCTGCCCTGAGGAGCTGTGGGTGCCCCACCCTCTCCTCCTGTTCCCTGCCCAGCTCTGTCAGTCCAGCACAGCAGCTGTGCTTGGCACAGCTGACCCAAAGGCTTACTTGAGATGCAATGATTTGCATTTAAGTTTTGGGAGCAGCCTGGACTGTGTTTTCCCAGCAGTCAGGTGCTTTAGGGAGGACCTTCAGCTTTCACGGGCTGTTGCTCTGTGCCAGCTCAGACACCCACTGCTGCTCTTCCCCTGAGATTTCTGTGCTCAGGGCAGCATCAGGATGAGGATGGAGGTTCCAGGGATGCAGGAGCTGCTGCTGGCTGGCAGTGTGCTCTCCAGCCGACCCGTGTGGGGCTGCACAGCTGTGATGGAGGTGGGAAGCAGGAGCAGGAGGCAGCTGAGGGATGCAGGTCTCCAGGTCTGGAGCAGACGGCATCCAGCCCACAGGGTCTCTCCCTGTGCCGGGGACCATATGGTGCCGTATTTCACAGCCAGCCCCGAGCCATCAGCTTGGGCAGTGGCTGGGGGTGAAAGGGAAGGGGTGATCTCAGAAATGTGTGCTGCTGTTTGTGCCCGGGCCCCTCACGGGGGGGTTATTGCCAGTGAACACGTTAGGCTGTGCTGGGCACTCCTGCTGCTGGCAGGGACACATCGGGGGGACATAAGGTGTTGGTGAATGTGCAGGTGGGAAGTACTTTCATCAATGTTCTCATCCTGCCAAACACAAGGCTCCTGCCCATCAGAGGGGCAGGGTAGGGTCTCTTTTCCATGTACCCCCTTCCAGGCCATGCTTGGTTGGTGGGGCTGTGCCAGAGCAGGTGGCAGAACCCTGTAGCAAGAGGCTCTCCCAGAGGAAAACTGCAGATCCCTGTGATCTGGAGCAGGATTGCCTCCAGCCCCACAGCCCCAGAGGAGTGAGAACCACATTCTTGCCACGGATGCTTGGGCAGCCCCCCAGGGGGGGTTCTGTGGGGGAAGCCCACCCTAACAAGGGCTCAGGGTGCCCATGGTGGGAGAGGGGATCCTGCTGGAGGAGCTGCTGGTTTGCTAGAAGCCTTCTCCTAAATATGGAGATGATTATTTTTAATTTTTTATTTGCTTGCTCTGGAATCCTTTGCATTTTTCCCTTAATCCTGGAGAAAAATCAGCGGTGCCCTGTGTGCATGTGACATGGCTGCGCACAAACTCCCTTTGTGACTTCTCTCTTTCACGGCAGAGAAACACATTCAGGAAAAGCAGGGCCCTGACAACAGGAATCAAGTGTTTCTAAATATGGACATCCTTTTTTGGACTAAAAAGTCTTTTTGTACCATGCATATTTCCCCTGTTAATCATTTCCTTTTGTTCCTTGCAAACTTGGGCCCTCCAATGTTATAGAAGGAATTATAGCCGCTCTGTTTGTAAACTTTTCCTTATGATCCATGAACTGCCTTGTATGTTGCACGGATTTGCTGGCTTTTCTTTTTCATGTGGTTGGAAAGGCCAGCACTCTGGTTTACTCACCCCAGGCTTTCCCTTTTTTTTTTTTTTTTTTTTTTTTTTTTTAAAAACAGTCATATTTGGCCTAAGCCGGTCTCGAAATATTGGGGATTTTACAGGCCATTGAGCTTTGCCTGGTCCTATTCACTGCTTTTGTGTTGCACTAATTGGCTTGATAAAGAAGGGCCTGGGCTCTGTGGAGTGCTTCTCCTCCAAGGTGAAATGTGAGATGCAGGGGGAAGTATTCAGATGCTCACTAGCAGTTATGCTCGCTGGATAATCTGAATGCATCAGAAATGAGCTAGAGCTCAGACAAAGTCGGGGATTAGGAGTCTGAGATGGGCGAGCGGGTGGACATCTGGAAGCCTGCTGTTGAGCTCGTCTGCCGGGGTGGCTTGTGTCTTCCTAATGTGGGTTATGGGCGCCGAAAACGAACAGCACGCTGGGACCACGGTGGCCCTCCGTGGATCTGTTCCAAAATGACAATGGGTGTTGTTATTTGCGGAGGACCCCACCCTGCCCAGCAGAGCTCCGTGCGCTCAAGCTCCCCCTCTGACGCTGCAGGGACACGCTCTGCTCTGATGGCCCTGTTTGCACGCCACACCCCGGCCCGAGGCTTTTTGGGGAAACTTCATCCATCCCCGTGGCTGGTGATGCACAGCAGATGCTCAGACCCTTGCTTGCACAGTGCCCCCTGTGATTTTGGCCGGGGGCAGCTCCGCAGAGCCCAACAGAACAGCGAATGCATTGGGGGAGGAGGAGAAAACCCAGCCCGGGGCTTCGGAGCCCTCCCCATGTGCAGAGCCCGGCTCTCCCGGAGCTGAGCCCATTGTTCCAGTGCGGGGCTGCCTCTGCCACCAGCAGCATCTGCTCCGGAGCAATGTGTGCCCGGGGCCAGCTCCACTTGCTCCATCCCTCTCCCACTCCCAGCCCCTCGCCCTCAGCCCGGCAGGCGCCAGGTTCGTGGCTTGGGCATCAGCGCCGATGGAGCAGGGTCTTCTTCGTTTGATGATGAAATGGGAGGTGAAAAACCCTTCTGCTTTTTTGAAAACAGTATTGGAGAAGGAATGACAAATATGTTGTCAACAGAAATAACTGAATAGTGGTTTGGTTTGTGTTTTTTTCCCCAAAAAGTAATTTCTTTCCCAGCCTCTCTGCGTGTGCTCCCTTTCTGCTCCTCCACCTCCAGCACTTTGCTCATGTTTCCATCCTTTTCCTGCATGCCCTGCCTTGGCAGCTTCAATTTTGGCCACAGCTGTGACGTACCCAAAGGTGGCTGCGCACAGCTGGAGCTTTGCAATGCTCCCAGCACGTTCCCACTGCTGCTGGAGCAGCATTGCACATGCCACAGGTGGGAAACATCACACTGAGCCAGCGGGCACTGAGAGATTCCTTGTTCAGGGGAGCAGAGTAATTCCCACCCCGCTCTGTTTCTGGCCATGCCATTGCTGCTGGACACGACATCCCAGGAATTAAAGCAGGGCTGAGGAGTGAGCTGGATTCAGCCCTGTGGCGGTGTGCTGAAAGTTCTGACTCAGCAATGTGTGGCCAGGTTGTGTGAAAGCCCTGCAAAATTCCTAATTTGTGGGGGATGTTCTTGTTTCACCTGTCAGCTACATACACACTGGTCTGACCCACGAGGCTCTGGGTGCAGCAGCAGTGGCCAGTGACTCCTGCTGTGCTGCCTTGTTTGCTCCTCTTTTTCTGGCAAAACTGCTTTTTTTTTTTTCTTTTTTTTTGCTTGGGGGAGCAGAGCTGAGTCCCAGTAGGCACTGGCAGCGTTTTTACTTTTTGTGTACTCCTGTCATACTCCTGTGTGACGACATTTTCAACCCGCTGGGTTGAAACGTTGTCATACAGTTTTTTTCTGGGTAGAAGCTTAGGGAGCTGCTGCTGAGGGAGATCTCTTGGCACTGGTGGAGTGGGGGCACACAGGTGAAACAGCTCCTTTGCTAAGGGCCACTGTGCCAGGGATCCTGCCTCTTGGTCTGTGCCAGCAGCACCTTTTGGCTGGGGAAATGGAGGTCTGGAGAAGGAGAACGACACTGCTGTGGGCATCCTGGAAGCCAAACCTCTGGAAAGTTGGATTCAAAATACTCCTTTTTTGTCCCAGGCTGAGAGGAGGCATGTATTTTGCCTGAAAAGCTGGGCCAGAAAGGGTTTTTTTGTGTGCTGGGAGGACTCTAGGGTTAGGAGACCTTCCTGATTTTACAGATGCTAAATGCAGTTAAGCATCAGAGTCCCAATTCTTCCTCCACTGTACCTTTTCAGAAGTGCTGGCAGCACAAAACATGGAAACTGCTCTGTACTAGGGGGAGAGCTTGAGGGGCTGCCCAGGGGCTTTGGGATCCCCCAGGGCAGGGCCAGGGCACCCTGCAGCTCCCTGGTACTCTGCTGTGAGGTTGGGGAGTCCAGGTTTGGAGCAGGCAGCCCTGAGCCCCGTGTCAGTTCCCTGGGCTCTTGGGGGATGCTCCTGCCAGCAGGAGTGCTGGGAGTTTGCATTCCCCTCGGCCTCAGCCCTGAAGGAAGCCTAAAGCCTCGGTCAATAATAAGCTTATAAGACAGTAAATCTTGGTAATGAGAAAAACAGAAGACGGCATCTGCTCAACACAATGGCGCTGTGTATGGTCTGGTAAACAGCTATTGAAAGGAGATGCCTGTTATGGCAGGGGTTGCAGCTGAACAGCCCGATTTCCATGCAGGGTTGGTGGGCTTCACTGCCCCCAGCCCTTCAGAGTGGCTGCTGGAATCCTGTTGGGATTCCAGGGCCAGAGGTGACCTGTTGCCCGTGAGGCTGAGTGCTTACCACAGGTGCACAAAAGCAGAGCCAAGCTGCCCCTGTCCTGCACGTGTGGGACTGGAGGTGGGCATGGGATGGGGCTGCCACAGGGATCTCTGCTGCTCCCCGTGCCCACAGCCATGCCTCCTGGCAGTGGCTGCACTGGGAGGTGTGCACACCTTGGAGGGTACTCTGCTGCAGGTAGGGCTCGGAGCAAAAATGGGAAACAGCTTCTCTTGTCTTTGGAGGTGCCAAAATGAGACCAGCTGATGGGCAACAGGCACCTGGGGATGAGTGAGTTGTGCAGGGGGCAGCAGGAGGAAGAAGAGGTTTGGTCTTCACCTGACACTCACTTCACCTGATGAACCTGGTGCCCATGGGGTGGGAGCTGGCAGTGGTTCCTTCTCCTGCTCCAGCTGTGTGAAGCCAGGTCTGCAAAATGGGGAGGAGGAGGAGAAGGGGGGAGTTAAAGGGAAGAAATCTGCATATGGTGTGTAATGCGTTTATGAATTGGGTCTTTAATAATTTACATTACCAGTTTAATACTTTGAATACAAATTATCTTGCCCATATGCTGTGCTGACAAACATAAAAATGGAGTAATCAAAGCTGTAATAGCACTACAGCAAAAAGACATAAAATGCCACTAGAAGGCTTAGGATAAATTATTGCATGCACACACCAGCTCTATGGCTCCCTGGTGCCAAAGGATGCATTGCAATTTCTTCCTCAGACTTTGAATTTGGGCTCGAGGACTGATGCAGTACCAGGAGTACTGCTCAAAATTCTGCAAGATGGGCAGCATTTAACAAAGAAGAGGAAAGGAAAAAGGGCACAGACTTGTTTGATAAACACCGCAATTTAAATTCTGCTCTGGCATTACATGGGCTGCCAAGAAAATATAGCCCTCTTATTTGTAGGGAGCCCCCTTCTTCCTCCAGCAGGGTTATTTGCATGTATTATAAACTGCAGTGCTGGCTTGCCATCTTCAGGCAGCTGCCACACACTGCACAGCATCCCTGTGCATCCTTGTCCTTCCCTGTGCTGCTTGGAGGTGGTGGGTGCAGCCTGGGTCCACAAGGGATACCCAAAGGAGGATGCACCAGGTGACCCAGGCAAAGGGCAGCACCAATCCAGGCAAAACACGAGTTTCACCTCACCCCTCTTCACACCTGAACTTGTCCCCCTCTGATGCCTGAGCTCTGAGGGGCTGGAGGAGGTGGGAGAGGGTGAAACAGCCCTAGGCCCTTGGTGCTGCCTCTTGGCCACCCTTGGGCTGCAGTTCAGGTACAAGGGAACAGTATGGGGAGCCTTGGGAGCTCGTGGCTGCTGCAGGTGACTTAGTGGTTGGTTTTTAGCTGTCTTTTGGTGCACGTGTGCCTGTGTACCGGGCACAGGGTTGTGCAGCAAAAGGAGCAGGTTTGCAGAGCAGAGGTGCAAGTTGTGCTCACAGGGAGCGGCTGTGTTTGTAAATGTCAGCAGACCTTGTGCTGTACCTTGTGACAGAGCCTCTGCTTTTAAATCCCAGCCTATTCATTGGTGCCACATCTCCAACACGTCCCAGCTACAGGCCATCTTGCACAGAAAGAGCCCTTTAAGGCTCACATTTGCATACACTGAATTTCTCAGCTATCAGGGTTACTCCATGCTGTAATCCATTCTGTGCTTCTAATACGATCAGTGAAAAATGAGGCTCCTTCCCAAATAAATCATCACCAATGAAGGGAATGGTGGTTTTTCCACAAGGCCTGAGGCTCCTGCAGTAGCAGTGTCTTTTTTCCAAAAGGCAGAGAACTCTGGGCAGGCTCATTCTGTGCTGCATGAGCTCACTGCCAGTCTCCCCAAGATCTAAACCCTTTGCATATGAATGAGTTTTTCCTGCCTTTGCCTCTCCCAGGATCTGCTGCTGTCTGTCTCCCTGGGATGTGGTGCCAGCAGCTCAGGAATAGTGCACCCATGGGCTGGGGCTGCCCCTCTTTTTCTCATCCAGTATTCCAGGCATTGGTGCACCTCCCTCTCACATGCTAAGGGAGGAGGAGTGGGTGCCAGCGTTTGGCATCCTGTGTCCTGGCAAGGTGGGTGCTCAGGGCTGCAAGAAGTGAGAGAGAGAGGGAGACAGCACCCTCCTCCTGCCTGGCCGGCCGGTTCCTCTGCTCCACCTTGCTCTGCTCCTTGTGTACCTCCAAAGCCTGGTTTTGCCTGTGAGCAGGGGGTTTTGGAGGAGCCCCACTCCATCCCCTGGCCTTGGGGAACAACCACATGACAGAGCAGACCTGTTCTTGCAGCCAAAAGCCCCCAGTGCAAAGAGGCAACCACAGCCTCTCCTGCCAGGAGCGATGGGACCTCTCTGGGTGGGGAAAGGTACCTGTGTGAGGCAGGATGGGGAGAAACAGGTGAGCATCCAGCCCCCACTGGAATAACTTTTCCCATTGCCAGATCTTCTGGAGAATAAGGCCCCCACTGATCCTTTTGATCCACAAATAAATTGGATGGATCAAGATCACAATGAGAAATATCCCCATTCTCATCCAGAAGGGATTTTCAGTGTAAAAAGGGTTTATGTGACTCATAAACTTTAACATTTATTTCTGCACGCGAGGTAAATATTTCCCCCTCTGAACGTCTAAGCAATGCAATTTTGTTTGAAGCCTCCATTTGTTTAAGTCTGAAGGTGACAATAATTCACCTGTTTTCCCTTGCTGTATTTCCCCAAGCAATGGTGAAGCCGAAATAGAGCGAACTCAGCTCTGGCTGTTTGTCACTTGTCAGCCCCGTCCCTCAAATACTCTCAGACAAGCTCTGTCCTGGAGTTTACATTTGGGCACCTTCTGACCTCTAGCTGCTGGGAAATGGCCCTGTGTTCTCCTGTTTAGAGGAAGAAATACAGCAAACCTGTGTGCAGCCACTGTCAGGGCAGGCAGGAAGGAGAGATATAACTTCATCTAACTCCAGATAAATCATGATTGCACAGCGATCTGCCTGCCACAGACAGTCGAGAGTCCCATCTCCTTGGCACTGGAACAACACTTGTCATTCAATGTCCCAAAGAGACCCACTCACGGCCAGAGATCACAGATGACTGAGGAGATGCCTGCAGTTGTAAACACCATCAATCTGGAGAAAACAAACTCTCCTGGGAGCTGATGTCAGATGGGGATGTTGGAAGTCAGCTCTGGTCTCTGCAGAGCACAGGGTGTGCTCATGGGCTGCATGGATCCCCAGCCTCACACCTCCCCAGGTCTGCTGCCACCTGAAGCTCCAGCAAGTCTAGGGAGACAAAGTGTTGTTTGTCCTTTTCCTTGGGAGAGCTTGGCTGCCCAGATTTTGGAGGCTGTAGCCCCCCGTGCAGCCCCCAGCCCCTGGCAGAAGGGGATGGAGGTGGGGCTGGCTGCTGTGGGGCTGAGGTGTTGGGGCTGGCCCCTGGCTGTGTGCAGCTGCTGGGGGTGCAGCCCCATTCCTGCCACCCTCCCACCTGCAGGGCTCTCACCAGAGAGGGAGGCTGGTTTGGGAGAGGTGTTTGAGTTTTATTTTTCATTCCCCACTTACAGGCAGAGGCCTTCAGTGTGGGCAGAGAGCCCCATGTCCCATCACGGGCTGTGTGTTTGCAGCACAAACCTCACGTGGGTTTGCTGTCCTTTCTGGTACCCCTTTGGTGTTTGCCTGGCTTTGGTGGAGTCACTTCTGATTTACAGCTGGTGTCACATGAAATCTGAAGCAGGTGCTCTCCTTCTGCCCCCTCCCACCAAGGACTCCCCTGCAGCCCTCAGGGTGGCTCGCTGGGTCCCTGCCTGTCCTCAAGGACATGTTCATGTCCAAGCCTAAATTCAATGCTAACATGCACAGGCCATTTCTTTATCTGTCTGCCTCTTTTTTTTTTTCCTTTCCCCCCTTTTGTTTTAAAGGAAACTGAATCCAAGGCTGCCATGTAATGATGATGACATTATTGTTAGTAGTTATTTCTATTTCCATAGTTCCAAGAGGTAGAGAACAGAGTCCCACTGGGTTAAATGCAGCACATGTTATAACAAAAAGACAGTCTGAGTGCCAAACAACTTGCAATCTTCTTTTTAATGTAAGGAATGTAAAATTAAGATTACTATAGCAACATCTTGCCCACTTTGAACACAGATAGGATTTGTTGGTATTTATAAATATATGTGTGTGTGTATGTGTATATATATATGTAATGTACGTATACAAATCCTAAATATCTCTGGCAACCTTTTCTGTAGTTGAATTTATATTTAATTTCAAGCTCTCTGTATCACAGATCTAATTTGCATCCAGCTTTCCTTCAGCAGCCTTGCCTTTTCCTTGAGGCTCTTTTGTGCACGCTGCAGGCCAGGCTCGGGTGCCCAGTGCCTGGGGAGAGCTCTTAGTCCCTGGCTGGGAGCAGGGACAAACTCTGACAGGGGGAGGTAATCCCATCTACTGGGGGTTTCATTTTAAATGTATACAACCCTGTTAAACCTTATAACTGACTTAACATCTCCAAATTTGCTTCCTTCAATCAGATTTTAGGAAAGTGGGGTGAACTTGAGACATGCAAGTCCTTCCTTTTTATTCCCATCTCTCTTCTCTTAAGTTATTGGTTCAACTTTCAGTGAATTTCCTGTGAGATATGAACCACAGCTCTCATTGCTTCCCCATGACTGAATAAAACCTGGGCCCAGAAATGCCTGTGGGAAGGGCAGAGCACAGCCAGGACTGAGGAGCTGAGGGAAAGGCAGCAGGAGGATGGATGCTCCTACAGCTCAGTGTCACTTCAACTCTCTAGGAAAGCAGCAGAAATTCAAGCACTGCTTTCACCTTGTTGCAGAGGTAAGTGGAGTTACTGATAAAGAAGAGCTTTAACATCACCAGATCTGAGGAGAGCTGTCTTTGCTTATGAGCCTACAATCGGGGTGGAGGGGAAAACCAGGCACCAAAGTGTGCTAAGGAGATCTGAAGAATACCAGTCTCTGCCAAAGAAAGACACACTGGAGGGATGCCCTCTTCTCTGGAGCAGCAGGAGGAGTTTGCAGCTCATCTGTAGCAGCTTTAAGGCCGTGCAGTTGAACATGCACAGTTGGAGGGCTGGTGGATCCACTGTTTTGAGACCAGACTGTAACAGAGATCTGAGAACCAAAACTGAGAATGTCTGCTGGCAGCTCTGGATGGAGAAGCTGGAAAGCAGCCTGGAGTTGCCAGCTGCAGATTCCTGGTGCCTATGACATAGCAGAATTAAATACAAGGAAATAAATTACAGGCAGCTCTGCCTGCAGGGTCTAGAAGGAAGGCAAAGGGGCTGGGGTGAGGCGGGTGAGCAACCCCACTGGGTCTGTGGGGACAGCAGGACTGGAAAGGTTAAAATGCACACACACTTTCTCATCCTGTTCTCTGGAATGCAGGACAAGAGTCTGTTTATGATGGAAGTTAACCCTGGGCTTCCTCAGGTAAGAGCAGCTGCTCCTTGGGCAGTGTGAGCACCGGTGCTGTGCACTGGGTAAAGGTTTGTGTGCAGCCTCAGCCCACAGACCTGGTTGCTCACCTCTTGGGAATGCTGCAGAGCTTTGCAGGCGTGCTGGATTGCCCAGTGAAATCAGAGCTTTTAGTGGGAGTACAGCAAGAGCAGAGAATCATTTCCATTTCCCCGAAGGATACGGAGTTTCCCATCCATGGGCTGCACATTGCTGACATGAACCAAAGTGATAGCCTGACGAAAGGGAATCTCCTCACTGCGCAAAAAACCCTTTGGTTGTGGAGTCAACTGGCCCTCTGTTAACTCCCAGCACACTGCCACAGTGGATGGCTGCACTTCTGCAGGGACAGGTGGGTACCACACATCCCCCTTGCTCCACAGCACTGCTGTACCAGCCACCATCACCTGTCTGCCTTTTATTACTCTTGACCTTCCTGTTCCCATCAGGTGTTTTTAAGCAAGCCTGCCACCAAGGCTGTAATCGGTTCTCATGTCCTCCTATTTATGCTCTCACCCAGCAATTTGCACAGGGCTGTCGAGCTCTCTGCTGGTAATTGACAGGGGAAGGCAATCTGCTTCATGAGAGGAAACATCCCCACGGCTGCTGGCTCTGAGCAGGCTATTTCCCATAATGAGGATGAAGTAAAACAGGATCTCACTAACAGCCGTGGATGTAGCTGAGCCCTCATTACTGCAGGCACAGAGGTGCTGCTTGGGACATAATTAAGAGCTCGGTATTTGGAGTATGTGTGGCACTGTCCTTCCTACACTGCTGCCTTGTAGCAAGGTGCCTAGTGCCAAGTGGTCCTGAAGTTTGCTCAAGTCACAGTCCAGGCTGCAGGAGGGGCTGCTCCAGGAAAGGGAAAGCTCCTTGTCTTCTTCTTAAGACAGTTGTTTCTCTCCATGCAAAGGACAACCGTGGGAATTTCAGCCTTAGCACTGGAAAGCAAGTGCCAATGGCAACGGCTTGTGCCATCCCCGGCTGGAAAAGCAGCTTGGACGTGGTGTGGGCAGAACTTTTGCAGGTGGGTGTGCATCTGAGTGCAAATGGGGGCTGGGGAGGCAGGGAATGTGAAGGGGAGAGTCCCCAGAGCATCTCAGCCGTTTCCACCTCACACTGTTCCCCCTGCACAGTCAGAGGATAAACTTAGGTCCCTTCTCCACATACAGATGGTGACAAACTGGGTAATTCCCTGATGTTCCCAAAAGTTTGGCCTGATTCCTCCAGCTGATCTCTAACTGGGATGGACACCAGGCTGGAGGGGGGGAAGTAAGGGGAGAGGGAATGAGGGGAGACAGGCTGCAAGAGCTGCACTAGGAAAACTGAGAGCAACTCAGCCAGCATCCCTGTAGGTGCTGATGTGGGAAACTGTGAGAACAGCGAAATTTTTGTGTGCACAGCATGTTGGGGCAAAAGGGATGGGCTGGAAAGGGAATGGTGAAAGGAGATCTCTAAGGAGTAGGAATGGGTTTTGGTTTTGATTTCTAATGCTAGGAAAAGGGACTGGGTGAGGCATCTCAATGGGAAAAAGTATGAAGTGCTCATTTTTTTCTCCCTCTTTTTCTCCTACCATCCCAAGAGGTTTCTGTGGAAGGGAAAAGCCTGCCCCAACCTCATTTGAGCACACACATTGGGGGCTGGTGTGGGGAGAATGAGTGGTCCTTCTTCTGCTTGAGTCAAAGGCAGATCTTGAACACAAATGGGCTGTGGGGACTGGTCTGTCATGAACAAGCTTTCCTCTCTTTGCATTGCTTTGATTTGCAGGAGTTTCTTATTTAGATACTAAAACAATTCTTTAGGTTTTGTTAGCTATTAAATATATAAATTAAATCCTTTCCTGAGGGTTTTTTACCTCCAACAACCCCCACCAGCTGGACTATTTCCATATCTTTCCTTCAGCCACGATTGTCACCTGGGCAGACTCCTGTGCTACCTCTCAGATGTCATCTGAACATCCTCCCTGAGCAGCCTACACAGCAACCAGGCTGTCTTTGCTGGGAGCAGGCCCTCTTATTTGGCATTTTTTGGGGTAGGACTAAGTAGTCACTGAAAATATCCCACATTTTGTCCTAGCACCTTGAGACCTGCAGCAAGACTGGTTCCAGCCACGGGATGCTGCCCGATGTGGCTGGTGGTGAGAGCTACCACAAAACCCAGCACGTGTCCCCAGGGATGCAGAGCTGGGGATGATGCTGCAGGGAAGAGCCTGAGTTTCTTCCCACATATTTATTTGCCAGCAGTGACTGTACAAATCCCATGCATAATTCAGCTGTTGCCATGCGAATCACCCCACCAGTAAAAGCCTTTTTCAGAAAGCATGATTTGATTGCAACAAACTTTGACCTAAATGTGCTGCAGCCCCATATGACAGGTTTTAAACTTTTGCCGTCACTTCCTTCTGAGAGGCAGAGTGAATCTAGGTCAGCCCCTCCTTTTCTTGTTTGTAATGAGGCTAATTCTGATTTCATTCATGTTGCATCCTCGAGTTTGAGATGGGGGGAAAAAAAGGGGATATTTGAAAAGGCAAGTCAGCCTCGAAGTCATTCTTCTTAAATCTCATCTTGGAGCAAAGGAAGTGGTTTGATGTTTGCATCCCAAGGCAACACTGACGGTGTCATTTATTATTCAGGGTGCAAAAGGAATACAGAGTTTTCCTCCTCTCCCTTTTCATTCAGACTGCAGCGTTAAGCAGCTGGGCTGAATGAGCAGGCAGTGATGAACAAAAAGGCCTGTTCTGGGCGAGCGGGCTGCACGCTGCCTCGGGCTGCTGCTCTGGGGACAAAGAGGGGAAGTGGCTGAGCACAAGGCTCTTCGTTTGTCTGGAGTTTCTAGGCAAGCAAATAGAGCCGCTTGTTTGTTGATCTCCTCTGCGATGGCAGCTCAGGGCAAGCTGCTGCATTCATCTATTTATTGCTGGAGCAGCCAGTGCTGTTTTTCCCAGGACTGGGATTCTCTTAGTCCGTGCACAGTGCAGCTGTGTTGCCTCTGCATTTGTAGCTGCACAGTCCAAACAGACGAGAGAAAAGTTTGGGAGAGAGTAACGACTGCTCTGTGTGTGTTTGGCTGGAGAACTGCAGGTGGATGATGGTGATTCCTCTGTAGGTAATGGTTTGGAAATAACTCTGCCTCCTGGCCACCTGCTGGATTTAAGGGCAGAATTGAGATAAGGGGGGACAGGGAAGGTGTTTGCCCTTATTTTTATGCTAATAGTCATGATGCATGGCAGCACTAAATGACTTATTTTAGCCTTGTCGGCTCAGTGAGCCTTGACTGCACCAAGGAATGAACCTCCACTGTCTGGGCTCTAAATCGGAATCTTAAACAAATAAAACAGACTGTGCTGGAAAGGCACGTGCTGAAGCTCTCCACTGGCTGAGTACTGCATCCTTGTGGCATTCAACACCTGTAGGCTGCTGGGATCAGTATAGGAGGCAGCAGAGACCTCTACACTCTCACCCAGTCTGTTCAGGGGTGGAGGAAACCTGCTCTGCCCATCACCAGGAGCAGCCATGCAGGGCCTAAAGAGGGTGGAACCAGTCCATGTGGCAAAGGATTTACCAGCCTCATTTCTGCTTCTGCTAATGTGTGTCTCCCACAGGCCATTGCTTGAGTCAAAATGCCCATGAGTTGAGAAATTACAACTTCCATTGCCTGCTGGCTTGGCTAGAAATAAATACGAGTGCTTGGCTAGGCTGGAGTGGTGGGAGAAGAGGGGTTCAGCTTCATTCAGCATCTTTGCCCTGTGTGTGTGGAGCTGGAGAACAGAGCAGGTGTTTGGTGGGACACAGGCAAGGGAGACAATGGAGTGTTACTGCTTGGGGACCTCGGTGTCAAGAGTGACAATAAAATCACCCTTGCAGCTCACTGGGAGTTATTTTCAGGGAGGAAATCACAAACCTGCCCCGTGGTTCTGCTGGTTCCTGTGGTCCTGGTGCCTGCTTTTGCACGGAGGGAGTTACAGATCAATGATGGCTTGCCTGCACCCTGTCTGCAACCGAGACAGGCAGCATGGAAGTTGAGGCTCTGATTTTGTATCTCTCTCCTTTTTCATGTCTCCTCCCTCCTCTGAAGTGGGACACCAAGGCACCTTTGAATGAGCTCGTATTAGAACTCTGAAATTTCCAATCTGCTATTCCTGATCCAAGTGCTAACCTACCTGTTCCAGCCAGTGCCCAGGGGGCCACTGATTATTTCGGTAAGCATGAGGAGTTCCCCAGGTCTGGCTAAAGGGAATGGGTATGTCACTGTCACTAAGCATGGTTAGTCAAAACAGCAAGAAAAATTGGCCTTAAATACACCAAATTCAGTATAGCAGTATTTGTAGAGAACAGCTATTTTCTTTGTATATTTGACAAAAGTTAATTGTCTCTGTGACAATCAGTGTAGTAGTCAGCCTGTCCCTGTATAGGAGGGAAAAAATTCTTCATTTATAAGCGATTCATTAAGTAGCATTAAAGCTGTCTCTGAAGACAAAATAATCTTTTTAAAGAGGACTCAAGGTAGCGAGAAGGAAGATTAATGCCTCAGCTATTTTTCAATAATGTAAGCTTCCATTTATTACAGTATACCTGGATTAACTCTTACTAAGCTGTGTGCCCTGGTAGGTAGGGTTGGGAAAACAGTGGTTTTGTGCCACTGGCCATGCTCAGCGAGGGATGAGAGATGCTCTGCACAGGGCTGCTGTGACTGCAGGGCTGCAGGAGGGTGCCAGGCACTGCCCCTCTCAGCCTCCCTGTTAGCAAAGCTGTAACACTTTTGCACAAGGAGTGTGCACTCATGATGCTTGAATATTTTGCACTGATTACATTCTACTTGGTCTTCCTGTTTGCATGCACGTCCTTATTCTCCCTGGTGTAGTTCAGGTACTGAAGGGTTCTGGTTTCTGACCCTAATTCAGGTGTTTTCTCCTTGGAAAGCATGATGATTTCTCCTTCATGTTCATGATCCTTGCACAATAAAATGAGCCTAAATTCTTCTAACACACAGGGAATACTCTTATTTCAGCATGATTTATGTCAGCAGTTCTGGTAAAGTGTAATTAAAAAGGTCTCATTGATACCTCTACCTTCATTTTTTTTTCCCCTTGCCACCGCTTCCTAGAGTGCTTGCCTTGTCTTAATTGAAGCAGTGAAGAGTCCATTTAGCAGGAAAGTGGGAGGAAACAGCCTGAAGATCATTCATCTAAATCACTCCAGTGATGAAAACAGTTGCTCACTACATTTATCATAATTTCTTCTAAGTTTCTTACAGGAGATTAGTTGCTGCAACTATGCAGATGCACACATGCCTGGTAGAGTAGAGCTCTGCAGACGTTCCCATCTAGGGCAGTAACTCCAGGCTGTGGAAGAAGACTGCTTTTTGCAGGTATAAATTACACACCAAAAGAAGTGGCCAGATAAAAAGCCCTTTTTATGTTTTTCCAGTTGCATTCATTTCATGAAATGTTAAAGCCCCGTTATCTCATACTGCTGTGTGAGCAAGGTTTTTTAAGTGTGAGGCCAAAATCTTTTTTTGGTAGCTTTGGTGGTCTTTCCAAGACATTTGTATGTAAAGTTCAGGTCCTTTGATGTGGTCACATCCCAGTTCTCCACAGCTGAAACACACCTGAGAGCATCTTATAAATGATGCAAAAGTGTCAGAGAAGAGCAGAGTGAAGGTGAAAGGTGCTGAAAGGAGATGTCCATGAGAGCTGACCTTACTCCTGCCTGCAGGTATGTCCTGAACAGAGCAGCTGAAAGTCCATGAACAAAATTATTTGGTTTACACAAAGAAAATATTTTCAAAACTATGCAGAATTCAGTGCAGAGTGTCGAAAGGAAGCCAAAAGAAGCTACATATCAAGCCAAGCCAAAATGCTGTCTCTAACAATTCAAGAATGCAGGATTTTGATATATTTTTTTAACCCACTTCCCCCCCCCCCCCTCCAACTGAGTGCTCTCCAGTCACAGGGGAAAAGGTAAAAAGACATCTAAAGCAGTTGGCTCAGCAAGGTTCTGAACACAGATGCAGGGCTGGCTCTGACCCTAAGCCACCAGGCCAGGGCAGACCCTGCTTGCTGCTGGTCCCTGCTGTACCTTGCTGCAGCTTGTGCTCTGCTGGCATGGAATGAGCCATCAAAGGCTTTGCTCTTTGCTTTGTTATTGACTCACTTGACCAGGGATTTGTAAAACCCCCATGACAGGTTGTGACACAACCTTAATGTTTGCTTGGACACTTGGACCTGCACACAGAGGGCTGGCTTTGGGCAGAAGCCAGAGGAGGTGGTGCTGGACAGCCTAAGGATGCCCCTGCCCTCTGTCCTGCCCGTGGCTGATGCTGAGCACCTCTGCAATGAACACAGGCTGAGAGCTGGGGTTGTTCAGCCAGGAGAAGAGAAAGTTTCAGGGGCACCTTATAGCACCTTCCAGTCCCTAAGGGGCTACAAGAGGGCTGGAGAATGACTTTGGACAGAGGCATGGAGTGATAGAACAAGAGGGAATGGTTTTAAACTGACAGAGGGCGAGGTTAGATTAGATCTAAGAAAGAGATTTTAGACTGTTGAGGATGATGAGGCCCTGGCACAGGTTGCCCAGAGCAGCTGTGGATGCCCCATCACTTGAAATGTTCCAGGCCAGGTTGGATGGGGCTCTGAGCAACCTGCTGTTCCTGAAGGTGTCCCTGCCCACAGCACGGGGAATTGGAACTGAATGATCTTTAAGGTCCTTTCCAACTCAAACCATTCCATGGTTCTATAGTATCCCAATTTTCTCTTTTCTGATTTTGTTTTCTAAGCAAAGCTGAGAGCTCATGTGTTGTGGTATTGCAGCCACAGTCTGACCACAGTGGTTTGGTGTCTGCTTGCTCATGCTGGTGTGGAATAAAGCAGAGAAGGTGCCTGGAAGCCCCAGCCATGGGGCTGGGCTGAGGGAGCTGGGTGTCCCGATTGAGGGAGCTGGGTGTCCCGATTGAGGGAGCTGGGTATCCCGATTGAGGGAGCTGGGTATCGCGATTGAGGGAGCTGGGTGTCCCGATTGAGGGAGCTGGGTGTCCCGGCTGAGGGAGATGGGTATCCCGATTGAGGGAGCTGGGTATCGCGATTGAGGGAGCTGGGTGTCCCGATTGAGGGAGCTGGGTGTCCCGATTGAGGGAGCTGGGTATCCCGATTGAGGGAGCTGGGTGTCCCGATTGAGGGAGCTGGGTGTCCCGGCTGAGGGAGCTGGGTGTCCCGGCTGAGGGAGCTGGGTGTCCCGATTGAGGGAGCTGGGTATCCCGGCTGAGGGAGCTGGGTGTCCCGGCTGAGGGAGCTGGGTATCCTGGCTGAGGGAGCTGGGTGTCCCGGCTGAGGGAGCTGGGTGTCCCGGCTGAGGGCTGTTTTCTTGCGGCTGAGAAACCGCTGAGCGAGGGGGCTGCTGAGCTTACATTACTGCTGGGGCTTCTGCAGTGCACACATTACAATTGGTAAAAAGTATTAAACCGAAAGTGAACGGTCTTATTCTGGCGTAATTGGTTGAAAAACTCCCTGTGGGGAGGGGTTTGCCTGAGGGGTGGCTGGCTGGGAGCGGAGCCGCGGGGCAGAGGGAAGCAAAGGCACCGGGAAAGGCTTCAGCGACTCGAGGTGCGAAAGTTCTCCTCGTAATCTCTCCCCGCCGGCACCTGTGCCCCAGGGCGGGAGCCGGGCGAGCGTGCCGGCGGCAGCGGAGGCGGGAGGGGTGCGGATGCCGGTGCCGTTGCGGGTGCGGGTCACGGTGCCGATGCCGGCAGAGGTCACGGTGCCGGTGCCGGTGCCGCCTGGGGCTGCGGGGCCGACGGCTCCGAGCCGGGACCCCCGCCCCGCGCTGCCCCGCGCCGCCGCGCGGTGGCGCCATCGGCCCGGAGAGTCCCTCAGTGCCCCCGGCGCGCACCGGGCACCCCCGCCCGCCCCCCCGCTCCGCCCCGGGCAGGGCGGCCGCACCGCCGGGGTGGGGGCGGCGGGCTCGCCCCGGGACGGGCCGAGGCCCGGGGGTGAGAGCTGCCGTCGGGGCGGGAGGAGGAGGAGGGGCCCCGGCGGTGGCGGGCAGAGGCGCGCATGGAGCGGCCGGGGAGCAACGGGAGCTGCCCAGGCTGCCGGCTGGAGGGGGGCCCGGCGGCGGGTGCCGCCACCGGCCTGGCGGCCGTGCTTATCTTCACCATCGTGGTGGACGTGCTGGGCAACGCGCTGGTCATCCTGTCTGTGCTGCGGAACAAGAAGCTCCGTAACGCCGGTGAGCGCCAGGCGGGCGCGGGGCGGGCGGGGGGCGGGCGGAGCGGAGCGGCCCCTCACGGCACCGCGCCCCGGGCTCGCCGCCCCGGCCCCGCACGGCCACGCTGCCGACGGGGCAGGAGCCCGCGGGGGGCTGCGGCGAGAGCAGAACCGCGGCCCTGCACCGGGGAGGTGAGGGCATCTCCGCTGGGGAGCCCCGGGTCCGGTGTGCCCCGGCCAAGGGCTCTGAGGTGCCGGTGAGCCGCAGCAGTGCCCGCCCTCTCCGGTGGCCGGGCTGCCGCCGGGTGCTCGGCTCACTGTCTGCCCGTCCCGTCCCGCTGCTGCTGCTGTCCTCCGACTTCTCGAAACTTTTGTCCTCCAGAGGCAGCTGCAAACGGAGGAGCCAACTCAGGTAAAGCCCACGTCCCTTCAGCCGAGCCGCGCTGGGAGGAGCGGGGCAGAGGCGCAGGTGAGGACGACTCCGAGTGCCGCGTCAGGTGCTGAGCGGGAGTGCTCGGGGTTTTAAGACGAGTCCATTTCAACGCTGTACACTTGCTTTTGTGTTCCAGCCTTTCAGTGTTTTAGTATTTTGATCATAAATCTGCTATGCTGAAAGCAGAGTGAAGAATTTACATGTTTTTTCCACGGGTAATTTGGAAGTCTGCTTTGTAGCCTTATGCATGGACCTCCCTGATGAATTCATCTAGAAAAATTGTTAAACTGGTATTATTCAGTATTTTTAAGAAGGCTGTATTATTTGAGGGTGTAAATTTCTTTCCTTCAAAGTCTTGTTATCTTAGTAAAGAAATAGTACTGGATATCAGCATTAACAGAGAACTTATATTGGATATAAGTTGCTCTGTAATGAGTTTCAAATAGTCTGTGTTGTACTGCTTAAATTGTACCATAGAGTATGTTTTTCTGAGGGCTATATCACTGTCTGCTTTTATAGAGAGAGATATAAAATGACCTTCAGTTTTATAGCTTGTAAAATGGCTTTAATGAAATATCTGTAGTGTTTATGATGTGCAAGTTGCAAGTATTTTGGCATGCTGATGTCTCACTGTCTCCCTCAGTCTTCTTCTGTAAATAAGCAGTAACTCAACAGGGCTCAGTAAAAGTACCTGATGGATAAGGCTGGCAGGACAATTTTACTCCAGTGCCTCTAACATTTGATTGATTTATTAATGATAGAAAGCACAGAAATGGCCATTGGCTTGGGCAGGCGCTGGACGCAGTGACCTCGAATAGTGAGTTGCTTTTTAACTGGTACATAAAATGCTGCCCATAGTACCCAGACAAGCTGTACTACTGGGTTTATAAGAAACTGCAGTACAGCTGGAACAGGTATTTGCTATTCTCTTCAGCTTTGCTTTAAAATGTGGGTGCTGCAAGCTTGTAATCAGTGGTTCTGGGGAAGGAAAAGAAACACCCTACCCTTCTCCCTAAGATAACTAGCTGTTCGTGTTACGTAGCTGCAATCAACTTTGAAGCTATTAACTGCTTTTCTTACCTTTCAAATCGTTGATCACTTGAATGCACTTTCATGTTTTAAGACTGCCTCCACTGTGAGTTGAGTTAAAGCTCCTGTGAAAGTGAAAAAGAACAGCTTTGTGTTGAAGCGATCACAGAGATAATTTCCAGATCTTAGTCTTTGTCAGTAGCCTGTTGTCTGCTCTCTATACAAGCTGTCAGCGTGTACAAATAAAGTCAACACAAGTGCAAACAGTGCTAACCTTCCTGATTTGAGGGGACGTGGCTCTTGTTGCACACAAGACTGGAGTGTGACTAGTGGGGAATTCAGTGTGACAGACTTTGAAGGAGTGATAAGGGTCCCAAGACCCATCCTGTTTTGTTCACCTGAGCACTCTTCCTCCTTCAGTCACAGCCTAAACTGGGAATGCCTGTGCTAAATAACGAAGGGGTTCAGGAGCAGGAGGGTGAGGTGGTCAAGCCAGTGGTGGTGGTCTGATTCAGTAAAATGTCTAACCTGCATCTAAGTGTTGTCACCTTGTCTTGATAAAAAGATCGTACATGCTTAGGGTGTTCAGACAATACTGCATCTCTCTGTGTTGGGATGTGAGCAGTCTGTCAGCCTCCCTGGATGTAGGACAAAAAGTCAGGGAGCTCAGCTCAGTTCATGCTCCTCCTGACATGTGAGCAGCCACATGAATGAGAGGGGCTCATCTGGAGCCCAGCAGCCAGACTGAAGTGCTTTGGACAAAGAGTTTATCTGTTCATGTGCATATATACCCTAAGCCAGTTCAATAAATGAAAAGGGCACCTGCGATGGCTGTGTTGGCTCTTGCCAAATCCTGGAAGGACCGAGTCCTCTGTTTCTGGAGCAAGCTCACGTGAGGTCATCCAGCTGGAGCAAAAACTGTGTTGTCAGGATAAGCTGGATTCAGGCTGGGAAGTGTAACTGGCACTGCTTCAGTAGCTGTGGTGGGTGAGGGTTTTTGGTCCATTCCCCTGGACGTTTCTGAAGAATTTGTCACTTCTCACTTCAGCACTGCCCACAGCTACAAGAGTGTGACTGTTGGGCAGCATCTCACATCAGCGTTTGCCTGGAACTGAGCAAAGACAAGGAGGTGAGTGATGCCTGTGGGCAGAGGAAGCTGGGATTCACTGAAAGCCCCAGGGTGTCCTTTGTGGTAGACAGTTCACATTCACAGCTGACTGTTCAGCCAGTCATCCTGGAGAACTTCTGGTGCTAGGCTTTCCTACATCCAGCTACCTGGACACTTGGAGATATTTGTGTGGTCAGAGAGGTTCAAAGGAAAGCTCCAGGCTTTGGTCTCTATGTCCACAGTGCAGGGCAATGACACGATTGAGGGTGAAAGGTGTGAGGAATAACCCTGCTCCTCTCACAGCCAGGATGTCTATATGTCTTTATGGGAGGGGTGAAATTTTTTGGCAGCTGAAAACTTTGACAAGCCTGACCGTACTTTTGTGCTGGGCACGGTGGGAGTTGGGAAGAACTTGCTCTTTGAAGAGAAATCACACTACTTCCCTTTCTACCTGGGAATGTATAATGTAAGTTGATGTGTTCAGTGTTGTCACTGGAAGGTGCTCAGAGTGCTGAGCACAGATTAGGACCCAAGTAAGAAACAATGACAGCTGTGTATAATGTGGCACATGCAGGACCAGGACCAGCCGAAGGCTGCTGGCATGGCTGAATTTACAGCTTTCCATTCTGGCTCTGGCCAGCTTTACAAGTGTGAAAATCGGCTCTAAAACCAGCCAATAATTTTCAATGAGTTAGCCTGCTCCCTAGGCAGAGGTTCTGGCAATACCCTTCTGTAGTTCTTCTGAACTCGCTGCAAACTCAGGCACACAGCCCAAACATGCATTCCCTGGAAACCCATGTCTCCCAGCAGTGCTGCCTGGAGCTTTGTGTGCAGAGAGCAATTTCTGCTGCCTCAGACCCTTTTCGCTGTCGGAAACATCATGTCTGGGGATCCAAAACCTCTCCAGGGGCAGGCAGTGCAGGTACAACTCTAACGAGGTCATTGGGCTCAACTTTTTAATCCTCTGGATATACACTATACACGGCTGCTTGCATAGCAGGGGGGATTTTGTTCTTGAGCTGTCACCCCAGCCAAAGTCGGGCGTCACACAGAAGTCTGTATGTATTATGTCAACACAGTTACCTTTGTCAGCCAAATGCAAACTCTAAGAAGAAGTACTAGATCCGTTTGACAAGCCCTACAGCCAGAAAACTGTGTTGACTAACAGGAGTTGTATTTGCATCCCTGAGCTCTGGCCACTCCCTGCCCTGTTGGGAGCACGGGCAGGGTGACCGGCCTGCACTTCCCAGGTCAGCCGTTTGCCCTCTGGAAATACTGGCACTGTGCTAAGTTTTTGTTTGCTTGAGCAGGGTTTTTTATTTATTATTCCAAGACCTCTGGAACTTCCTGGCTGGCCTGGGACATGTTTCTGGTCTGTTGTTGTTTTTTTTTTTTTTAAAACTCAATGTTAGGAATTTGGGTGAGCTCCTTCATAGGCTCTGAGTCCAGGTTTTCTCATTACAGATGTGAAGGATGGTTAGCAGATGGTGTTGGGGATCTTCCCAACTCACTTCTCACAGAAGTTTTCTATAGCTGAGATTTAAGTCATCCTTATTTGCAAAGATAAAAAGTAATGCTTATACTTTCTGCATCCTCTATATCAGGATGCTTTCACTGTACTTTTTTAGCATCAAGCCTAATGTATTGATAGATTGTTGCTTTTTTTCTGATAGATGTATTAATTCTAGGTTTTTTAATATCTTTTAGCTTTCTTTATAAAATGTGTTGAATTCTATAAGATTGGCTCTAATTTTATAGTGGATTTCTGATTTTTTTTACTTTTTCTTTTTTTTTTTTATATTTGGCTCTTGTCTTAAAAAATTCCTATTTTAAACCGCACAATTTTTTTTTAAATGTACTGTTGCTTTTCTTGGTGGGAAAGAGGGCTCTACTAAGGCATCTTTAAACATCCTCCAATAAGCATTGTCACACTTACTTATATTTAGATGTTTTCTCTCAGTTATTTTTGTGTCTGGTTCTTTCTAGTTTTGTGAAACTGACCTTTAGGAGATGCTGTTTTGGACCATGTTCTGTTTCATTACCTCAGATGTAGTTGGGAACTGTGATTGGTTTTCTTCCAGCTACTGCAGGATTTCCTTGTCCTAGAAAGCTATCTATTATATGTAGGTGTTGAGATTTATTTTTTTTAATTTTTTTTTTAGCACCACAAACCCTCCAGCATCTGCCATAAGCCTGAAATTACATCTCTTCTTGCTGCACATTGTGGGTAGATGCTTCAGGAGCTGCTCATCTGTTCCACTGATTCACTTGTCTACAGCAAACTCCCACCAGTGCTGCTGATGTACCCAGCCCATGGCCCCCCGAAATGAGGGGGGCCCTGCTGCAGGTGGCTGGGCTTTCTGGGGGGGCTCTGCTGAGGGGAACAGGCTGTGTGTTGGTTAAACAGTAAGAAGGTTGCTGGCACTCCAGGGTCTCCCCTTCCCCACCTGCTGGGTCCTGTGATGTGGAAGGGTGGCACCCAGCACCCCCTTGCCCTTCAGCAGGGATGGGCCCCTGTGACATCAGAGGGGTGAGCTGCTGACAGATTCTCTGCTCTTGAGGGGGGCAGTCCATGCCAGTGGTTGTTTTTAGCTTTGTTACTGATGCACCAACCGGTGGGTGATGAGTTTGCCATATTAGGCTGACTGCCAGGGCTCCCCCCTGTGCCACCAGTGATGGGAATGGTTCCTGCAGCGTTAAGGCTGCTCCAGAGAAACCTGGCTGGGGCTGGGGCTCAGCACAGTGAGGGCATGTGCTGTAGGGCTGGTGCTGAGTTGTTGAACGTGGTCTCTTGTGGGGGGCTCTGAGAGCAGCAGAGCAGGAGTGCAGGTGGGGATGGATCTGTCCCTCTGCTGCAGCCCTCTGCTCCTGTGGCTCTGCAGGTGGGTGCTGCAGTGGGGCTGCGGGAGGTGGGAGAAGGGGGAGTGACAGTGGGATGAAACCTGGGAGAAAATCCGTTTGGATTAAGGTGAAGTGTGAACTTCAAGTGTATTAGGAGCATAAAGTGGAGAACAGTCTTGACCTCTCTTTTCCTTGATGATGTCTTGCACAGTGAGACACAGAGACATGGCATTTGTTTGAGCCACAGGCATAGCCTGAACTGATTTGGGAGAGGTCTCTGATGGCATCACCTTCACATTCACCTGCTCCTGCATTGTTAAGGGTTCAGGCTGCATTCCCATCCAGGCCCTGGCACATCCCTCCTTCCTGCTGCTCTGGGCTCCTCCTGGGCTGTGTCCAGAGTGCCAAGGAGGAGGCTCAGCCAGTGTCTTGTCCAAGTTGCATTTGTGGCCTCGTGCTGTGCTGCTCCCATGCTGTGCTCCCAGAGCTCCCAAGGAAGCAGCAGCTCACTCAGGCACGAGCAGCTCCTAGGTTGCTTTGTAGCACAGTAGCTTCAGAAATATTTCTAAATTGGTCCTTCATGCAACTCCATTGGGGTTCCCAAGGGGATTCCATCCCATCAACTCTGTGAGGTCAGAACTTCCAATATTTGGGTTTGGTTTTTTTTTCTTTTCTATTTTTTTTCCCAGGAAGAAAAGGTCTTTATGTAGATGTGAGTAGTTTTAAGAACGCTGGATCTCAGGAGCCCCTTTGTGAAACTCTGTGTAACTCTCAGCAGAAATTTTTGCTCGTCCCACTCCCGAACCCCAGTTTGGAGCAGGACTTGAACACAACACTGTAAGTCATGGATATGTGGCTGGGGAATGGAGTTGAAGCACTGTTAGTCACTCAGTAAGTCTCAGCAGTGCTCAGTGTGCACTTCAGGTGTACCAGTGGTTTGGGAGCCAGATGGTATGTGGTCAAGTGATAAATACATGATTTGGGAGGAATTGTCATGATTTGCTTCTGGCCCAGTGCCAGGCACCCACCAGAGTCTTTTGCTCACCCTCCCCTGCTACAGCTGGGCAGCAGAGAGGGAAAAAAGAAAATTAATGAACAATTCATGAGTGAGATAAGGAGCAGGAGAAACACTTCAAAGACAAAACAGGCTCAACTTGCAGTTTCAAAGTGTATTTATTACTAACAGAATCAGAGGAGGATAATGAGAAATAAAATAAGCCCTTCAAACACCTTTACCCACTCAGCCCCTCCCTCCTTCCCACCAGCAGTGCAGGGAAACAGGGCATGGGGGTTTGGATCAGTTCATCACTGAGATTTTCTTCTGCTGCTGTGAGAGAGGAGTCCTGGCCCTGTGAGACCATGGGAGACAGTTCTCTGTGAACTTCTCTGGCATGGGTCCACTCTCATGAGTAGCAGCCCTACCACACCTGCTGCAATGTGAACTCCCCTTATGGGCAGACAGCCCTCCCAAAACAGCTGTGGTGTGGGTCTCTCCTTCCACGGGGTGCAGTCCTGCAAGGACAGGCTGCTCCAGGCTGGAAGCAGGGCCCTCTCTCTCCACTGGGTCTTCCACTGGATCACAGCCTCCTGCAGGCATCCACCTGCTCCAGCATGGACACCTCTGCCATGGGCTGCAGGTGGATCTCTGCATCCCCCATGGATCCCCATGGGCTGTGGGTGGATCTCTGCATCCCCCGTGGATCCCCACAGGCTGCAGGGGCACAGCTGCTTCACCATGGTCTCTGTAGAGGAACCTCAGCTCTGGTGCGTGGAGCATCTCCTCCCCCTCCTTCTCCACTGACCTTGGTGTCTCCATGCTGTTTTCCCTCACATGTTTTCACCTCCTCCTCTGACTAGAAGCAAAACCTGTGACTTTGTTTTGATTTCCTTCTTAAATATGTTATGACAGAGGTGTTACCAAGCTCTCTCATTGGCCCAGTTTTGGCCAGCAGCATGTCCATCTTCAAAGCCATCAGAGATTGGCTCTGCTGGACACGGTGGAAGCTTCCAGGAGCTTTTCACAGGAGCCATCATTGTGGTCACCCTGCTACCAAAAACCAGGCTGTGCAAAACCAATACAGCAATGAATCAGGTTTCCACTAGAAACAGTAATTCTATCATTTCTGAACTGAAGAATATTTGTCTTTGCAGTGTTTGACAAAGGTTCTGTTACACATGTAGGTCTCTATACAGTTGCCCACAAATCAGTTGAAATGAAAATCCTATTATTAGACAGATCTGTGTCTTGTATCATGTAAAATAACACCCTGCCTCCCCAGATGGCCACCCTATGGACAAGAGAGCAAGCCATGTTCAGCACAGTGCTGAGCTCCTGTTCTCCCTTTCTCAATCCCCCCAAGCCCTGTGCCCTTCCCTGTCTCTAGCAAAGGCTCTTGATTTCTTTTTGGCCCCAAAGAGCTTGCTGCCCAAGGACTTGATGTTCCTAAAAGATCTGGAGAGCCAAGAACTGACATAGATAATGGTAAATAATTAATTACCCTGCAGACAGTCCTTCAATATGAGCTGGAACATGTTTCAGGAAGAGGGAAGGTGGTATGAAGTAACTCAAAGTAACTGTTCCCTGTGATTAATTAAAAGGCTTAGAAGGACAGCTGCCGTGTCATGGCCTATAAATAAAATGGAAATTAATTCAGAGGTGAGTTTTGTAAGCTTTTATCTTTTTTTTTTCTTTTGTTTGCATTTTGTTGTTTGCATTTTGTTTGCTTTTGTCTCTCTGTGCAGGATGTTTAATTCCTTCCAATCTGTCCCACAGCAGAGGGTAGGGGTGGAGGAGGATAGGACAGTCCTTAGGAGAAGGCTGTGCCACAGTCATGTCTGCAACAGCCCCAGTCTGATGGGACTGCTTTCTCTGAAGGAAACCTGTGGTGTAGTGTTCTCATGTTTAACTCCTCATTCCTGAAAATTGGAAATGAGGATCAGTGAGTCCCTGTCTTCTGAGACCACCCCCTTGATGCCTTATGTTGAGAGACCTCAGATCTTGCTTTGTTGAACAATCCCCAGCATCACCTTCAGATGTGGTGCTGAAAAATGCTGTGGTGTCTGTAGGGGACTGAGCAGCCCAGAGTCCCACCTGCCCTGAATCCCTGCTTGTCCTTTGACATGGATGCAATTCTTCTGAGCCTGGAGGACGCACAGAGGGTGAGGGAGGAGGGGGATAACTGGGAATGCTAATGGACTGGTGAGAATCCGGCCGCAGCAGGAGTTGTGGTGGGATGTACCAAGCACAGCAAAAGCAACCCAGGATGGACAGTGGGATACTCAGACTGACTGAGCTGCACCTCCTCCCCATCCTGAGAGGGAAGGTGGGGAGAGCTGGCAGCTCTTCCTGTTGCAGACATTCAAGTTTTGCAGTAAGGTGGGCTCAAGAGACCCATGTGTTTTCTAGGAGCAAACCCCAGCCCTGTGGTGCTGAGCAGGCACACAACCTGCAGTTCCCCTGGGCTCTGTGAGCTGTAACTCAAATGGAGTTTAACGTATTTCATCTTACTCTTGGCCCGTTGTCTGGCTTTCAGATCTCAGCTGTGAGCTTTATTTCTGCAGATACTGCAGTAGAAAATAGATCAAATTGAATCTTAATGGGTTGGGTGAAATCCACAGCAGAGTTGCATTTGGATGCATTAGGAAATGGAGCCCTGGCCTATGCTGCCCCAGGGAATGCTGCCTGGCAGCCAGGTGGGAGGGAGCAGCCTGCCCAGAGTGCCCACAGCTGCCTGCATGAGCCAGGATGGGGGCACAGGGCTCCTCTGGTGGCTTTAGCTCTGTCCTGCTTGTGAGGAGATTCAGAAGGAGCAATTTAGGAAAAGGAGATGCTTTCCTGGTGGTCCAGGATTTTCCAATGACTTGTGCAGAGTAACTAACTTTCTTTCCTATGTGCTGCAGGGTGAGGAGACTCTATTCCTTTAGGTGATCACTGTAGCTTAAGCTATCCCTGGACTTGCATACAAACGTGGCATAGGAGGGTTTGTGGAGTGAACAGCAGGTAGAGAACATAAGAGGGAGTAGAAGACTGGAGTCCTGGTGCCTGAGTATGGATTTGGGCTCTGCTTTTGGGGTAGAACAACTGAAGACTGAGAGATGATGATTTGTGCTCAGGACTGATTCTTCTGCACCCACCCAATCCTGCTTGTCTCCTGCTTGCATTTGCTGGCCAGTTTCAATGGCAACAGCCATCCAGATCTCACTGTGCCAGTTCTTTTGCTCTCAGTCCCACCTGCAGGCTGCTGAAATACCCCTGCCCAGCCTTTTTTGTGGCTTGCATTGGCCCTCCCAATGCATTTGTCAGCACTGAGCTTTGGGGCTTCCATGGGCCAGTGGAGGATCCCTGGCTCATAGGAGAGCAGGGCTGGGATCAGCAGGAAGGATCCAGGCTTGCCTGGTGAGGGAAGAGCTCATGGGAACTGTTTTTAAGGCACACTGATGGAGGAGGGAGGCGTGTGAGGCTCCTGCTCGTGTCCCTGAGGGAACAGTGAGACAGGGATGGCAGCGTGGTGGCACTTCCCTTGTCCTGCTGTCAGTTTTTCTTGGCTGGTTTCTAGGAAAATGGATTATACCACGTTCAAAATATTCACTAGTGGATTTAATAATATTTCAAAAATAACTTAAATGTATTTCTTTCAGAACTGGTATTCCATGGAAATCCTTTCTGTTTATCTGCTGGCATTGCCAAGCACGTACTCCAAAGCCAAGATCCCCACAAGTCATTGCTTTTTTAAAGAGAGTGGGAGAACAATAGACTGTGCCATTAGCTTGGCCCCGTGCTGTCTGAGGACAAGGGCTGTGCATTGTGTCATTCCCTACCTGCAGCTTTCAGCTGAAGTTGTCTGGGTCATACCTCTGTGTTGGCACTGCCAGAGGTGCCTCAGGGAGCAGAGCCAGGGCTGAATGGCTGGGCATTCTCCCTCTACTACTACACCGTTGCCAGCTGAGTTTGTTCCTCAGCCTCAGGACCTCTAGAGACAGTTCTTCAGTCTCTACATGTCAAGGTCCTCGCTCCTCATCTTTGAGATGCTCTGGAACTTTCTGAACAGTGTCTCAGTTGGGGAGTGCTGGGAAGGTGGTGGAGGTCTCTCAACACTGGCCTTATGGCTTCTCTGCAGGGCTGACATGAGCCAGCCCAAATAACAGCAAACCCCTGGCCCTGTGACTGATTGCCCAGCCACGTGAAGTAGCCCAGCCTTACAGCACCCCCAGGATAGTCCTGTGGCTTCTCTGTGTGTTCAGGGAGGAGGTCAGAAATTCAGGAAGAATTTGGCCAGTGGTGCCATCAAGATGTGGGCATAAAGGTGCATTAGCTTTACCTCAAGTGAACACCCTTTCCAGTTCCTGGTACAGAGATTGAAAGCAAGTCATGACAACAGAATATTTCTGGAAGAGGTTCCCAGTAGCATTTGGAATAGTCTGGAGTTGCCAAAGTTAGTATTCCTGCTTTTCTCTCAAGCCTTGAATGTTGCAGGAATGAGGCACCTACCACTTCTCTGAGCAACCCACACCAGTGGCTCACCATCCTCATTGTGAAAAACTTTTTCCTACTATTTAATCTAAATCTACCCCCTTTTAATTTAAACCCATTACCCCTTGGTCCTAGTGCAAGAGCCCTTGCTAAAACGTCTGTCCCCATCTTTCTTACAGGAAAGAAAGATGAAAGAGATCCTTCATCTCTTTAGGTACTAGAAGGTGCTGTAAGGTCTCTGTGGAACCTTCTCCAGACTGAACACCCCCAACTCTCCCAGCCTTTCCTTCATAGGAGAGGTGTTCCAAAATGAAGATGAGTTGAAGTTAGCTGTCCTTTGCTTTCCATCATTAGTCCTGCCTGTTTTCTTTCTGGCCTTTCCAAAAATATTCTCAGCATCTCTGGAGTTTTCAGTGCTCTGCTTTGCAGGGGGAAATTAAGATAGAATAAAGTATACAGGTGCCTTTATGTAGAAGTACATGTTGACAAGGCAGAGGCATATCTTGGCTTTTTCAAGGGAAGACTAGAAATGAAAAAAAATATTTTCTACTGTACCTAAGATGTGAGCATTAAGTCAGTGGTGAGCTCTGCCATTTTGGCTTGTGTCTTAAACAGTCTTCCTACTAATCGAAAGTGATTAGTCAAAATTAATTGGGCTAAGTGGAAAGCTTGCTGACAAAACACTTCAACAGTAGGTGTAGTTGATAAGCACCAAAATGGTCAGACATTACAGTATGGATTGCAAACTCTGCCTCTGCCGTGCTCATCCGTGGGAGTTTCTGCAGGGAAGACAGAAGTTTGGTGTGAGGACTTGCAGGAAAACACAGGTGTGATGGGAGAAGTAGGGGCATGTGTGATGGAAACAGGATGGATACTTGTGGTGGGAGGCTGCTGAGCAAATCCTTGCCTTGGAAGAGGCAGTCCTGTCTGCTGAGAGTTACCACCATGGCCAGCAGTCAGACCAAGGAGGAGCAGCAGGAGTCACAGCTCTGCTGTGCCTGGCAAGGCTCAAGTCTGCAGCTCCTGCAGACGATCCACCTGCATTCCTTGCTGAGATACATTTGGGCCCAGAGCAATTCAACAAACCCAGTCTGCTGGAAGGTGCCCAATTCCAGGTCACTTCTTACCTAGGTTAGGAGAATTGAACATCTCAGCACATGTACTGGTCTTCTGGTCCTTCAGGGAGAGAATTAGAGAATGCTTTGTTTTGAAAGGGATTTGAAAGATCATCTCATTCCAACCCCACTGGCACTGGTGTTATCCTCATAGGAAAACAGAATTTGTAAGGCAGCGCACTCTTGTTCCTGACAGATGCTGATGAGCCAGTTCCTAATGACCCAAGACCTTGCTGGGGCCTCAAGAGGGCCCTGTTTTCAGAACAGCTGCAGTGAACAAAGCATTCCCTGCCTGGTCTAGAGTCACATGGAAAGGTGAGGCAATGCTGTCTGCCAGAACCTTGCTCTAAGTCCTTCCAAAAAGCAAGCCAGGACAGAGAAGCTGGGAACTGACTTGAGGGAAAACCAGGGTTTCCCATGCAAGGCAATGTGGAAGTAAAACTGACTTGCCTAATTAAGACAATAGACTAATTAGCCAATGAGAGAAATCTTGCCAGTGTGGATGTACCATTGGAAGCCATTAATTAAAAGTCTTGCTAAATCCCAGACTAGGCAAAGCCTTTGATAATAGCATGCAAGAGCAAGAAATAGTCAGCACTGTGTCCCTTAGCACACACAGAGCCTTCTCCATGGAGTCTTTAAAATAATAAATTTGCTTAGGAATAAATTATACAGATATGGAAAACAGAGCAGTGGGGAAGCAGCAAACAGGGCTTACAAGGAGCTAGACTGTTTCAGTCTTGCTGTGGCAGCATCTGTTCTTCCTTACTGGTATTTGACTCCAGTTCTCTCATTTGTTATTTCCTTTTTGAGACAAATTTCTCCCAGGAGAGGCTGGATTTCTTCTGATTGATCGTTAGCGTTACAAAACCAGTTGCTGCTGTTGGGTTGTTTCCATTGCTTTCACGGACCAGTCTTTTACAGTTTCCTCTTACCTTTAAAAGTGATTCTTTTAATCATTTGTAACAAATGTGTAAAGATACCAATTTTTCCTTCCATGTGGAATGAAGACAAATGATCAGCCTCTGACACCTCTCTCCTGGAATGTGATCCTGGTTTGTAATCAACTCTTCTATTTTTCTCTGCCCTGTTTTTAAATGAGTTTCAGTTCCTGGTAATCAGCAAAACTGTCTATGGCCTGGCCTGCAAGAGATCTCAAGAGGGACTTTTTACAGGGGCTGTAGGGACAGGAGAAGGCAGAAGGGCTTCATGCTGACAGAAGTCTGATTTAGATGAGATATTAAGACAAAACTCTTCACCATGAGGGTGGTGAGACACTGGCACACGTTACCCAGAGAAGCTGTGGATGCCCCATCCCTGGAACTGTTCAAGGCTGGTTTGGACTTGGCTTGGAGCAACCTGGTCTAGAGGAAGATGTCCCTGCCTGGGGAGTTGTTGTGTCAAGCCCTTGGGCACAAGCTTTCCTTAGGTGGGCTAAAATTGTCCCCAAACTGGAATGGGAAGATACAGCATGTCAATGAAGGGGAAGTGCTGAGCAGCCCTTTGTTGAGTTTAACTTTCTGCCATGGACATGTAAGACAAATTCATTCGAAAATAGAAAGCTGAACGATTATTCTGCACTGTGTTCTAGAAAAGCAATTCTTTTTTTAAAGAAGAACAGGCAGAGAAGCCAGTTCCTGCTAAGCATTCATTTTGTATTTGTCCTTTTGCACACTCTTGCTTCTCTAATTCTGCTGAGACTGATCTTTCACCAGGAAATGAGGAAGGTTGGGGAAAGGTGCTGTGTGTGGGGCATCTAAAAGCACTTGGTTGCTGACTGCAGGATGGATGAGGATGCCAGCACAGACGAGCACCTGGCATTGGCTTGCACTTCTTCAGAAACCAGTGGCCCTTTTTGTTCTGAGGGATCTGTTTCAGCTCCTGGACTTTCTTGAAAGCAGGGTTCTCAGTGTGTGCTGAATCCTTTTTAAAGCAACTGGGTTGGATTTGAATTGGCAGCCCTCTAAATACTGTAGGTAGCTGGTGGTACAGCTGTATTTGTAGTGGCCTCCTGGCTGCAGTGCCATAGCTCTGAGCTGCCACACCAACAGGGACTGCAGGGCTTGGCAACTCCCGGTTAGGAACAGAGGACACAGCGTGTGTTGTGTGTCTGTGTAGGGTACTGAGCAGCTGTCCCGTTCTCCTGCTGTGCTGAGTGGTCCTAGGGACAGGGGAGTGGGGGAAAACAGAGTGGATTCAGGAGAGGGAATGACTTCAGTCATCCTAGAGCTCAAAGGAGAATTGGAAAATCTCCAAGATCATTGAGTCCAACCATGAACCTAACACTGCCAGGTCCATCATTAATCCTGTCCCTAAGTGTCACATCTACACAGTTTTTGAACGTTTCCACCAGCCTCATTGCCCTTCTTTGGACACAAATCACTTGAACATTACTTGAACAAGTACTTGAACAGCTCTGCTCTAATAGGAAGATAGATATTTTGCAATCATGCTAAAACGAGACTGTATAAAAGTCTTCTGGTTTTGGACCTTTTGTCCTGACTGGTGCTGGCTTTAAACGTGAGGTCTACTGAAGTGGCCTTGAAGTGGCACAGGAATAGAACAGGGGAAGCTGTTGTGGAAGTGCCCTGTGGTTTTGGTAAAAGGACAGTCTGAAGTTGAAGTGTCCTTCAGTGGCAAAAGAGATGAAAGCAGCTTTGGCTTGGATACAGCCCCTTTTTTTATGCCTCTGCCTGTGATCTCTATGGCTGTGTGCTTGTCCAAAATGGTTTTCAGTTTCCTCTTGTGGAGGGTGAGTGGTTAGAAAGCTCTTGTGCTGGCTTTCTGGGCAGCTGTGGACAAACCCCAATGCTACTGCTATCCCTCCCACAAAACTGGGCCTGTTAATGTTTATTCTTATCTTTCACCCTTGTGAAAGGAAGACAGAAGATGTGATTTTTTAGGATGTTAATGAGCTGTGGACTGTAACAAGACCCTCCTTTCCAGGGGACTGCTGCCAGACCGATACACTTCAGACAGGCTATGTGCTGCTTTCTCTGTCCTAGACAAGGAGATTTTTAGAGCTGTGGTTCCTGAAAGAAACTAAGATGTGTTTGTGTCCATCTGTCCTGGTTTCAGCTAGGATGGAGTTAATTTTCTTCCTAGTAGCTGGTACAGTGCTGGGCTTTGGATTTAGGATGAGAATAGTGTTGATAACACACTGATGTTTTAGTTGTTGCTAAGCTTGGGTTAGTGTTTACACTAACTCAAGGACTTTTCAGCTTCCCATGAAGCCCTGCCAGCAAGGAGGGCATAAGAAGCTAGAAGGGGACACAGCCAGGACAGCTGACCCCAATTGACCAAAGGGATATTCCAGGCTGTATGGTGTCATGCTCAGCCTATAAATATGAGGAAGTCTGGCCAGGGGCTGCTGCTCAGGGACCAGCTGGCCATCAGTTGTCACATGGTGAGCAATTGCATTGTGCATCACTTTTTTTGTATATTCTAATTCTATTATTATTATTACTTCTCTTCCATTTTTGTGCTATTAAACTGTCTTCTTCTCAACACACAAATTTTACTTCTGCCCCCCCATGCACTCTCCCATTCCACTGGAAGGAGATTAGTCAGCAGCTGTGTGGTGTTTAGTTACTTGCTGAGGTAAAACATGACACCATCCCATCATCTGGTTTGCTTTATTTCTGTCAGAAGTGCCCAGTTTGCATTTCAAGAGCTGCATCAGGGATAATGCTTCTTCCTTGTGGGAAGTGCTGGTGGTAGGATGTGAGACCTATAGATCACCTGCCTGTGGAGCTATAGTTTCCCCTCACATCGTATTAGTTTCTTTGTCTCATTCTTTCTCCCTTCATCGAAAATTATTTTAGCTTTTAAGTGCATTTCCAAGCTGTGGAAAGCTACTGACATGCAGAAACTCTCAACTTCTACCACCAAGAGCACAATTCTTCTGCATTTTCTATCAAAAAGTGTATTATAACTCATCAGTCCAGTAACACCTAAGTTTCCAAATGTTTATGGGTTGTTTAAATATATTAACTCTATGAATTCAAAAGGTAGATAGCTGCTAATGCATCAGATCTGTTCCTTATGCCTCTTGTACTTCCCTGTTTTCCTCACAATGCTGCTGTATTAATTCTTTCAGGGACTTACAGTGTCTGCCTGTAAGTGTGTTGGGAGTATCTTGACAAGTAAGAAGGCAGATAAAATTCAAAGCAGGACAAGGCAATCTTCATACAGATTTTGAAAGTGCTGCAAGATTGTGCATTAAAGAGATCAAGCACCTCTGCTTGTGCCCTTTCCCTTCTGTCTGGTTAGTAAAAGACCTGCATTAAAACAGTTTAGCAGAACAACAAAACATAGCTAGTTTTAAGCAGCAAAAAGACAGAAATAGAGCAAGAGGAGTCCAAAATTAATTTGTGAAGCAGCTTGTTGCCTTCTGACTAAAGATCTGTGTTCTGAATCATTTTTCAGAAACGTAAGCCTTTGTCCATGTGAATGGATTTATCTAGGCTTTCAAAGGAAAGGGTGAGATCAAGTCTAGTGTTTTGGTTTGCCTGCCATGAGTCTTCATCTCAGTCCCCCTCTCCTGTGACACTCCCATGGGAGTAGGCCAAGACAGTTTCACTCTGGGAAGCAATGTAAAGCCAATGAGCTGAGTTTCACATATTTGCTCTCTTCTGCCAGTCTTCTTCCTTAATCTCTGAATATCTCCATGCACAATCTCATCTGTAATTACAGCTGCATTGGAACCTAAGAATGTGATACCTATTAATTACTTGCTTAATATGTATTTATTCATATAACTTTCATTGTCTTTCATCTATGTTGAAACCTAGAGTTTTATTTTCAATTGTTGAAAGTCAAGTGTTTAAAAACCACGCGAACCCAACCCTGTTGGCCCAGGCACTCATAAACCAAGATGAGTGCATCATGTGCCCCATCATCTTACCAAAAGTTGCAACTTCTAAAAAAAAGTAAATTGTTTTATCAGTCATTCTGACAGCTCAGGCAGGGGTTTGTATGAACAGATGCTTTAAAGGCTAAAGGGACCAAACAGGGGTGCATGTTTCAGTGCTGTTCTGAGACAATGGAGGTACAGCCAGCCAAGTTGTTTGAGCTGAACAATGGACTTTTTGCATATTAATTGATAGCCTGATGTTTTCTTGAAATGTGCTGGTTAACAAAAACAATGATTGGTCACTAGGATAACAATACATCAGAGAATCACAGAATCCTTTCGGTTGGAAAAGACCTCCAAGATCAAACTGTTAACCCAGCACAGCCATGTTCATCACTAAACCATGTCCTAAACACCACATCTACACAACTTATAAATCCCTGCCAGGATGATGACTTTACTGTGTCCCTGGGCAGTGTGTTCCAAAGGTTAGCCACCCTTTTGGTAAAGAAAATTTTCATAATATTCAATCTCAACCTCCCCTGAAAAAACTTGAGACCATTTCCTCTTGTCTGTTGCTTCTTACCTGGGAGAAGAGACTGACCCCCACCTGGCTACAACCTCCTTTCCAGCAGTTGTACAGAGTGATAAGGTCCCCCTTGAGCCTCTTCTTCTCTGGGATAAACATCCCCAGCTCCCTTAGCTGCTCTTCGTCAGACTTGTGCTCCAGACCCTTCCCCAGCTCTGTTGTCCTTCTCTGGACACATTGCAGCCCCTCAATGTCTTTCTTGTGAGGGACCCAAAAGTGAACTCAGGATTCAAGATGTGGCCTCACCAGTGCCCAGCACAAAGGGACAACTACTGCCCCATCATTCTAGCTTATCTAACTCATGTTTGATTTAGATTTTAATTTTTCAAACCATTCAGAAAAAAAGATTGTAAAACAGGCAATGCCTCTTAACATGCATGTGACTTCATCTCCTGCTCTGAATAGAGGAAAGGAGTGTAATAGGGAGCAGGTGTTGCTCCTCCCAGCTTTATGTATACTTGACTGTGATGCTTCTTTTAGAAATGTTTCCTTCTCCAAAGAGCCAAGTAAAAACTGTCATCCTGAAGATGACCAATTAAGAAACTGCAGCATGGAAATTTCAGGAGAGGGAACAGCATATGACCCTTATAAATGCTGTAAGCACTGTGGGGAACAAACAACTGTATTTGGTTCCTGGCGATATCTTTAAAAATTCTAATATGAAGTAGCCCAAGAGGAGATGGTTGTAGAGCTCTGTACATCATCAGTGATGTAGTCTGGTTTTTCTCCAACACCTCCAAGCCAGAACTTTGGAAGAATTTCAGTTAAAAAAGTACATTTTAATTTCACAGTGATTAAAAAGGTATCATTTCTTGACAAAAGTGTATCTGGTCAAGTTTAAAGACTTTTTTCTCTTCTTCCATGGCTCTATTGATTACGACCTGCTTTGCAACAATGCCAGTAAAACCAAAGCTTTTATACTTCAAAACATGGACAAAGGTACAGCAGATATATTGGCGAAGCTGGATGTATTTTATTAACACCACCATGGGGAAGTCTGATTTGAATTTATTGGCAGAAATTTCACAATTTGGCAGTGCTGTCTGGCAGACTTCCTCTTGATGTTTAATTGACTGAATATTAGGATTGGCCTGAATAGAAATCTTTGTTTGAATGGGAACTTCATCTAGAACCTGTGAACATTTTTGAGAACCTGAGGCACACAGGTAAATGTTAAAGAGTTTAGAAGAAACCAGTAGTTCCTGATCAATGCAGTTAGTGTTCTAATTCACATATCTGTTAGAAATAGAGCTTTTCCAAAAGCTTCTGTCTAAATTTAAATGGACTGTTTATAGCAACCAGCCAGTAATACAATATACGGAGCAAAATGTGTTGAGCATGTGAAGCAAACAGGGTTATTAAGCCATGAATAAATCATTGGTTCAAATCAACATGCACTAACAATGGTGCCCATTTAAAGAAAATCTACCACATAATTCAAAGTATTTCAGAATTTATAATAACAATTATAATCACCAGGAGGCAATGTTTCTTTCCCTTGGTGGCAGAAGAAACCTTAGTAATGTAGGACTTCTCTAGATGTAAGACTCTAATTTCCCCATGACAAACATATCAGACATGCACTGTTGTATGGGATTATTCCCCTCTGCCAAATGGGGAAAGGCAGAGAAAGATTACAAATTTGGCCTTGTATATTGTTTTAGGAAGTGAATGTCTTTGACTCTTAATTTCTGTACTATGGGGAATTGCCATGTCCAGATTTGGGTTTTGGTGTTTAAAATTGGAACAAAAAGTCAAAATTCACTGCAGACTGGAGGTCGATTGCAGCTTGTTAAAACACTCTGTTAGTGCTGAAAAATGTAAATGTGCATATAAGGTAAAATGGAACTTTTCCATGAGGCAGCTCCTTCTGGCAGTGGTGGCACGGGGCACGGGACCAGATGACCCTCAGGTCTGCTTTGATGTGGCTGTTCTCAGGCTCCGAGCATTCATCAACCCTTTGGTCTCCATGAGGTATGAGAAAACACTACATTAACTGATCTCTCTGGTTTAATTCAATGTGAAAATACTGTCCTTATTTACCTGGCTTTCTGAAAACTTTTTGCTTCTAGGGGTACTCAGAAAGTCAAAGCCATTTTTTAGAGAGAGACCTGAAAATGCAGGGTACTGAACCCAAAGGAAAACAATCAAAATGAGAACTTTCTACAGCTCCATGTATTGCAACCCCTTGCATTAGTGCTCTATATGACTTCTGGAGAAGCCTTTCATTTATTATATCAGACATAACTATGTGAATTCATACACTTTGGATGTATGCAGTATGTTCCAAATCAAGAGGAAGAATTTAAAGTTACTTTCTGAGTGGGTACTTTCTGCAGTTTTTATTTCTTATGGTGCTTGATGCTCTTTATCCTCCTAAAACTTGAAATCAGGACAGTTAATGCTGTGGGATGGGATGAGATGGATTTTGAAGAATAGAAAAGCACCAGAAACAGCTTCTTATAAGGTTACCTATAATCCTCTGCCAAATCCATCCTTCAGAAACATCTTTAAAGGGCTGGTGCTGATGTTGTTGCCACAGAAACAGTGTGAGTGTTCACACTTGCTTCAGTACACCAGAATCAGCCCTGTTGGGAATGTCCCAAGTACCAAAAATGGGGAGGGAGGGAATTTACCCTTGAGACTTGTCGGTACTAGGAAGGGAAGTACCAAGTGGGGTAGTTTTCCTACAACATCAGGTTTGCCACTGCACTCACTTCTCCTATTTTTCCGCTGAAAATTAGAGGAAAGCGCCAAGGGAGTGGGATAGAAATGAGAAAGAGAGGAATGGTAAGGATTCTCTTGTCTGTGGGATGTGGATTTATGAGTCTCATAAAATGCTTTCTGCTCTTCTTAGTGAGAAATAATAATCCAATTCTGTTATCTTTAAGAGAATGATGATTTATGCTCTCAGAATGAGTGCTCTTTCCACTTTTCCACATCTTTTCAGTGCCTCAACAATGGCTTGTGGAGATTTCTTTTTCCCAAGAAAGGTTGGACCAGATGATCCTTGGAGTCCCTTTCCAGCCTGGTTTTCTATGATTCTGTGATAAAGTGTGTTTGATTTTTAATTTTTCCATATGTAGTTGTGTGGTGTTCTCCATTAAGGCCTCTGTGACTGTGTCTCTGGGAAATGTGTGTAGATAGGTAATAATTCACATGACATTCTGTGCCAGAGTCAAAATCTGTGTAATTATCTAAATGAGTACATAACCTAAGTGCTACAGAGCTGAAGAAATTTGTGGCTTCTAACCTGGGCTTTATGAAATATCTAGTTTTATGTTTGATATTGCATGGGTAATTCACATCGTTATTCAGGTTTTCAAAATACATCTCCAGAGTATTGGTTCTTGGATGATTAATGATGAACATTAATCATAATTAAAGGCATGTCATTATTTGAACTTTTGAATTTGTGTCCTTTCAATGTTTACATGACTGTTGCAGCAGCTGCAAATATTGTTGTAAACACATGACCACATCCATGGAAAGAAATCTGTAAATGATCAGAAGACCACTGAAAGCAGGACTTTCTTTTCCTGGACTTTGAATGGTGTCAGCAGCATAGTTACCTTCCCAATGTCTTCCCCCTTTTCTTCCTAATACAGGCAAGAGCCAGCTTTGCCTTCCTTTACAATCCCCTTTACATGGATAATAATCCAAATTAATTCTGATACCATCTTTATAAACCATTTGCACATTGCAGGAGAATGTGTGAGGGAGGGTAAATATTTAGAGAAGAAGGTACTGTCCTAGCCTGTAGCTAATGGGTGTGTGCTGTGGACACGTCACCCCAAAACGTGTTGTAGGATGCACCGTGGTGAGGTAAGGCACAAAGCATCTTTCTCATCATGTGCCCAAGGAGGCTGGGCCCAACACTTCCAAGAAACAGCAAAGTTTGGTTTGTTTTCAGAGGGCTTGTTCCCACGCAGTCTCCAGCACGCTCACCCCGGCTCAGGCTGTGTGTGGTGGACAGAGCATTTCGATTTCCAGCTCTGCCTGTAGGGAAATGAAGGAGCATGTGTTTTAAGACCTACTGCTTCTCCTTGCAGAGGTCACACTAGTTCAGGGAGAACTGGGTTTGGCTTCCCATGACACAGCAATCTGAAGGGAAAAGATACGTGAATCCTGGCTTAAATGGATAATGTGAAATGCAGATGTGTCATTATGCCTTGCCCTGCTGTCTGCAGGGGCAGGGCTGAGCCTCGTGCTTCTACTGACAGGGGTCTTGCATGGTTCCCAAAATGTCAAAAATTGAAGGCAACTGTACCTTTTGGATCTCTAGAGAGAGTGTGCAGTGCCCCCACCCCCTGACTTCCCCAGAACTCCATCCATCCTGGTCCCCTTCCTCCCTCACAACCTGTCTCCTGGGTTTTGTCTTCCTTCAGCCCAATCCTGTATGAAAACAACAGAGGGAATTGGGACGGGCTGTCATTTTCCTTCTGCTCTCACATCCATCCCAGAATAAATCTGAAGGTGGCTTCTGAGTTTCAAGTCAACTAGCAGCGGTTTTAAGCATTGTCCTGCACGTTCTGATCTTACTCCTGTTTTTTCTCTACTCATTGAATGCAACCTCATGTTAGAGAGGGAACTGTGCTGCTGACTGCAGCAAGCAGGCAGTACAGAAGGAGGGGACACTATTTATCAGCTCCCATTGCTTTCATTTGTGATGCCAGGCCTTGTACTCACATCTGTGAGTTTTGCAGGAGGGTGGGAATTCCACTTTGTTGTATTGATTTAGGCATATAGTGCAACCTATGTGCTTTCCTCAGCCTTTTTCTCACTTAAAACCCTTTTAAGTGAACTCTTTTTATTATTCTTCTTCTGTTTCCTCCTGCCCTACTTCATGTCCCAAGTTAAAAATCACTGTTAAATGTTTTACAGATAACTGCTTATTTTTATTGCATCCTGCAGGCAGAGCTCAAAGGTTGAGAGGAAAGATGTGCCAAACTGGGGTTTCCCTGAGAGGATTTCCTTTGTGATGGAGCATTCTGGCTCCAGCCAATTCTTTAGCCAAATTTTCTTTGTCAGCCCTCATTTCAGAATATGACCAGTTAGTACTAGAAGAAAATGTGGCCTTTCATTCTTACTCTTAGGTTTTTCCCTGTTGGTTTTCAAACCAATGATGTTTCTGAAATGTTGAGATGCAGATGTGTTTCTGTGTTTTCTTCCAGGGAGTGAGCAATGGCAGCACTGCAGGTCCTCAAATGAGTGCAAGAAGATAATGTTTTACAGAAGAAACCTTTGTTGGTGAAAAATTAAGTAATCAATTTATTAGATTCATTTTTGCAGAAAACTATTTTTTTGTGTGTGTTGTGAGGAAGAACAAAATAGTGGTTTTGACATCTTCAGAAATTAAAGTTTTCACGTAAAACTTTCTTGAAAAAAAAACCCAACCCAACACTTCGGATTTATAATGAAAGTAAAAGAGCTTGAAGTCACAGTGAAATATTCTGCTCCCAAATTGCTTCTTGTTTGATGCACTGGAAATTACATTTTCTGAGGTAATGAAGAACAAATTGTGTTGTAGCAGGAGCCAAACACTCTTGTTCCAAACAGAAGGTTGTTTGTACAACCTGTGTGCTGGAGTGTGCCAGGAAGTGTGTGAGGAAAGAGCAGTGACATTCCAGATGCCACACTTTGCCAATCCTTCCATTTTCAGGTTTTTTGAATTGCAAAGTTTATCTTGTGTTTTGGATGGAATAATACAGATCCAGATCCAACAAGCAGTCTGTCTTCAGTGGCCTGATAAATTGTTCTTAATTTTCTGGAATAGGTTAATTTCATTTAGGTAAGGAAAGGCAAAAAAAGCAGGCTTTTCAGGACACTGCCAAAAAGAAGATTAAGTCAGCATCAAATCCATTAGTCAACCAGTTTATCTATGTTGGCTAACACCATTTCAGCCTCTTTGTCTTAGGTTTTTTTTTTCCCTTGGGTGAAAATTTAGGTAACTCACAATTTCACTGCTGTATTGCAGCATGACATGGTGGTTGCTCTGCATAAAACTAGGTTTACTGCCCTCTTAATTTTTTTTTAAGCAGATTTCATTTAGTTTTATTTTTTCATGGCAACTTTTTCTTCTTCTGTGAATATGCCATTTCTTTGAAAACTCATTTCTGGGACTGTACAATCGTAATCATTGTTGTAGGCTACTGCAGAACATGCCTGTAGTAAGAAGTTGCCTCTGTTAATTGCACGTTTGTGTGTCCATCATTATTCAGTGCCAGCTCTGAGTTCCTTTCAGGACACCTGTTCCAGGCTCCATGGTGTGATTGCTTGGGGTTGTCTTGGCAGTCTTTGTTTTCCTCATTTTCATTTCCTATGGCAGAGGATTGGAGATTCCTCATAGACAGGTTCTGGTGTCAGTTGAAGTCTAACCACTGATGGAGACTTTTTTTGCCTTTGGAATATTTCTAACGTGTCTGTCTTTTGAGGATTCTTTGCTAATTCCCTGGTGTTGTATTTTTCAAAATCTTCCAAGAAATGTGTATGCCAGTTGTTATCCCTGCCTTTGCTGGTTTTGCTGAAGCAGTTAGGGATTTCAGGAAAAGCACTGGCTTAGAGGAGACTTCTGCTAATAACTTCTTGCCCACAATGAGTTTTCATCTTCTAACCTGAGACATTGAAGGTGAGTTAGTTTCACTTGAAGTCAGCAGCAAGAGGGAATCTCCTCTGGTGCCATGGTGAGGGAATGACTCCATAGAGTTGGTGGGAAGAGTGTTGCCTATGGAATTTAAAGTTGCATGTGCTACCGTTTGGCATTTCTTCTCTAAACTCCTCCCAGTGTGGGGGATTGTGGGCAGCTCCAGGACCAGTAAACAGGGATGTGCTTCTGCCAGTTCTGTCCCACTTCTTTTGGTTGTTCTTACATATCACAGGCTCCTGAGGCCGCTCTGCACAGAGCTGTACGGAGTGAAGTGTTCGGTGTGGGAGGGCTGCCGAGAGCCAGAAGGTGAGCATGTTGGAAATATTTTCATTTCTATTCTGCCTTTCAGTAAATGACATCCTCGTTCTTGTAGATACCACTGAATCCAAGGGAGGCAGATCTTTTGCTGGCAGAGCAGGAAGCCGAAACATGCAGAGGCAGCGGTTTGCTCATGCTGCATGGCAATTAACTGGAAAAGTCCTTGCTCGGAACAAGAATGTGTCTCTTGTTTGTCCTTACATTCAGTTCTCCAATATAAACTAGTTCTTAGTAATTAAATGCAGAATTACGCAGTGCAATCACCTTCTGCCCTCTAAAGAAATAGAGAACAAAACCTGTCAGCACTGCACTCTCCTGCTGTGGGATAATCTGGAGCTGGCTGCTGGTTATGTACTTAATTTGCTTGGTTTGTCAGTGTTTATTAGGAGCCTGATTGAAGCAAAATCATCCCATCCTCTCTGGAAATCAGTGCCCTTCTTGCAAAATGTACAGCTTGGCTTACAGGATAGTATTTCCCTGTGGTTTCTGTGGTGCCTCTACAAAATCAGCTCCAGGTGTGACTTGTGCAGGCCTTGTGCAGTCCTGTTCCCCCAGCAATCCCAGCAGCTTTTTGTAGTCACCAGAGACATGTCACCAGTGCCTGGTGGCGTAGACAATTTGAGAGTGCTGATAGTTGGTGACAGGTATGGCCTTGACCTTTCTGGGAAGAAGAAAACTTGTGTTCCAGGATGGCAGTGCTGCTGCAGGCCCATCAGCATCCTCCATGTTGGATGCTTGCATATTATAATGGAATATTTTAACACCAAGTGAACAGCAGTAAAACTCAGTCTGGTAAGATTTATTACTTTAATATTGGAGGGTTTAAGCTGATACCAGATTAACATATTCATAGGGTTTTAGGAACTGCTTGGGTATTAACTGCTACCTTTTAAGCTGAAAACTTTGCAAGGGTGTCGCGTCTCTTCCGCGCTAATGACTCAGTCTGTCTTTGTAAGAGGTTGAATTTCTTTACATGGTGTTTTGAGACTAAATATGAAAGAGGGGAAATGGCCCTTAATTTTAACAAGTTCCCATTTGGTTTAACAGCTGCTGTGAGATCTCTCTTGTCTTTTTGGCTGTGTTTGCCACTTTGGCAGTGTGTTTCTGGTTGTCAGAGTCATACAGAGTTCTGATGAAGTGCAACACTTTTTTCTTTTCCCTACAGCTGTTATTTGTCATTTGATACAACTCTGCCTTGTGAGAGTTTTATTCCTGAATAAATGATAAAAGGACAGTTAGTATCAGAAGGCAGTGCTGGAATGAGAGTTTCTGCTTTGTTGCTAACACAGAAGAAGCCATCGCTCTCCTTTTAAAGGATGTGTTATGTGGCTGAATTTGGGAAAGCCTTTCAACTCCTGAGGGAGCCAAAGCCAGCCTCTTCCTCTGTTCTGCCCTTTGCTGCTGCCCTGTCCTAATTAGCAGTTAAACTCCACGCCCTGTGCTCCCAGTGCCAAGACACTGACTTCTGGCAGTCACTGGAGGTTTGTTTTTTGTTGTAGTGCAGTAAACACTGTGTGTTTCTCCACTGTGCTCCCAGATGAGGGCTCTGAGACCTTCTGAGTCAGCAGACGTGGCCCAGGCTCCTTGGGGTTCATCTTCCTCTGCCCCAGAGCTGGGGAGATGTGGCAGCCAGAGCTGGGTGATGTCACAGCCTGGGCACGGTGTGACCCTGGGGAAGTTCAGACTGGAGAGTTTGCTGCAAGAGCTGAGCTCTGTTATTTTGTGGAAATCTGTTATTGAAGCTGCAAATCCTGGTTCGTGCTCACTCTGACGTTACAAATAACCCCCTGATTCCTCAGAGTACATACAGAACTCAGCTGAGCTATTTGAGTGTTAGACATTTTGTGTGGTTGTTGTACAAGGGTGGTCCTGCCCGGTTCAAGGTGACTCCCATACTCTCAAGATGTTTCTTGAGCTGCCTAAATGAATGTACAACCAGCACTGGTGTGCTCCCATGCCTGACAGGGAAATACACACCGTGTCACTGCATGCTGCCAGCTCTGCTTGGGAAGCAGAGACTATTTGCTGGACTCCACTCATCCATGTGCAAACTCTCATCCATTGCCAGCAATGTGCCAAGCAAATTTTTGGACAGAATTTCTGCAAAGCACTTTGTAATGCACACTAACCTTGCCTTTATGTCTCCCTGTCCTCTCTGTGTTTCTGTGCTTTTGGGGTTCCCTTTGAAGGAGGAGGTGGGCAACATGCTGTGTGTTTTCATTCCCTGCCTGGATATGTCTATGTTACACTGCTGCTGAGGACTAGAAACCCTCATCCTTTCTAACCCTGCCACATCAACCCTCTCCTAGAAAAGTATCTTTAATGGTATGTGATATTCCAAGTACCCTGAAGATTTCATGGTGAATGTATGCCATTGGTAGTTGTTACAAATACTTCTCCCTAGAAGACTCTGTATTAAGCCCGTGCTTCATTTCATCCTTAAAACTTTATCTTACTTTGGAATTAGTTCATAAACAAAATTACTTTATCGGGGACAGATAACAACATGGGGTTTCAGCAATTAAATGAAAAGTAGCGGGGAATCCTAAGGAGAGGAAATGGAGGGTCATAAATGGCTCTGAAGAGGCTTGAAGGCAGGAATTAATATCTTATGCTTAATGAATGACAGCTCTTCAAAAAAAATGCTGTTAGATAAAGCAGTGTAGGAGTGGAGAAGAGGGCATTTCAGAAATTGCATAGAGTGAGAGATATTTTTCTTTTAGAAATTTAGCAAACTTGACCCTTTCTCTTGTCTTTGGAGAGGGTGGCAAATGAAAGCATGACCTCTAAAACTGATAGAAATTCCAACACTTCAGGAGCAAAAGGCAGTGTGGAAAGCTATAGCTTTTTCCTCTATTTTGCCCCTGCCAGAGGAGAGATCTCCCACTGAGTTGAAGGTGCTGAGTTCCTTCTTTGTTTTTGAGTTTACTCAATCAGCACATGCCTAAAGCTTTTTTTCTATGGTAGCAAGTAGGGTGGAGAATAGCTTGGATTTGAGTAAGGGCAATGTAGTTACAGAAATCAGAGAATCATAGATTCATTAAGGTTGGAAAATAACTCTGAGATCCTAAAGTCCAACCATTAGCCAAGCACTGCCATGTTCACCCCTAAGGTATATGCCCCCGTGCCACATGCTCACATTTTTTGAACACTTGAAGGGATGGTGATTCCACCATTTACCTATGCAGCCTGTTCCATGTGAAGAAAGCAAAAATGTCAGCAGTTTTTAAGCGCTGTGGCTGAGGGGGATGAGCAGTCGACCTCTCAGGGTCCCTTCAGCCCTGTTGTTGCTGATGGGTTTTATAGTCACACCCTTGGCTATACAAACATGGAGATGGGGAGCAGAGTCTCCTTCACCAACCACCAACTGGCTTGAAAGGTCCATTCAGGGATAGCATTAAAGGGCTGCATGCAGTCCTCACCTCCTGATGGGCTCCTGATGGGAATCGTGAGGCTCAAGTTAACACATTACCTCTTTGAACTATGGAGGTGTGGATGTTAAGCAGTTTCAGAGAAGAGAAGTGTCTGTGATTTATTTCTTGCTGAGAGAAGTTCATGGGGGAGAAAAAGGGAAAAGAGGGAAAGGTTTTAAGGGGACACTGAAAGCATGATCAATTGATGGTGGTTATACAACTCTAAAAGCAGGCTTGCCCTTATCACTACAGATTACAAAGTAGGACTCGGGGGTATTCCAGGATTAGGCAATTTAGCTAAATACGTCAGAGTTTCTTTGGCTTATGTGGATGGCCTTTTTTTTCAGCATCTTTTATTCTTTCTGGAGCTTTTGTTTTTTCTTTTTTGCTGCGGGCAAAACAAAGTTTGTGTAAGAGCAGAATCCAGCAATGCTCTTCTATTAGAAGCTGTTGATAGCAAAGTGTCTGCCAGCCTCATGAAGTATTATCCACAAGTGTGAAATCTGCCCTTGGATGTGTGTATTGCTGCCTCTAAGTCTGACTGCTTACTTCCTTCAGTAATTTAGGTGTCACTGTCCCATGGAGTCTTATTTGCCTTCAAGCCCCTTGGGTATTATCCACCACTAGACTCCCATTGAGATCCGTGTTAGAGCACACCCACTTGAACCATTTGTTCACACAGGCTCATGTTGGAACACATTTACTCTGGACTTCACTACAAAAACATCTTTTCTCCTTTTATAAACGCACACATTGCACCTCAGTGTTTTGTAAGTCATTAGGAAAAGAACAGAAGCAGATGCCATCCAGCAATACATTTGGGACTCCCTAGTCCAAGTTTCTCATATCATCGATCGTTTCTTGTTCATCCTGTACCCAGGCTTGACATGAGTTCTCTAAACCCTGTGGAATATCTGGAGTAAAACTTTTGCTGATGTTCTGGGAAACACTGTTTTTTGGACTCCTTTCTGGGAAAATGAGGACATGAGAGTTTTTTTAATTTTCCAGTGTCATTATATTCTTACTGAACCAACTTTAACTGTTTGCATTGGACTTTTGCCTATGTAATAGTATCAGAGTCCCTAAAGTGTTTCCAGGTGAAAGTAACTCTCCATTTCCAGTGGGACTAGTAAATAGTTATGAATGAACCAGGAGGTCCAGAAGAGATTTTCTTTTACTTTCCTTTCTCCTGCTTGCATGCACAGTGTGTCTCACAGTTCACATAGTCTTGATGAAGCTGTGACGTCTTGGGGCTCTTTCTTTGCCTGTCCGTTTTGTAAGGAATGTTACTCCTCTTCCTAGCAGATTGTGAAAGCTGGATGAACGGTAATTCAGGTATCTCAACCTTTTTCATTGCCCTTAGTCATGCTGTTTTCCTGTCCCTCACGGCACCATTTCTTTTCCAGCTTCACCTCCATTGCTTCATGCCAAGTTCACCGTGAGGCCACAGGAGAAAAAAATGTGGGCTCTGAGGAATTCTGTGAACTAAATCTAGCCCATGGGGTTTTTTTGTTTGAAAAAATATGTTAAGGTCTTCTGAAGAAGAGCCAATCAATTGCAGTACAGCACTCCCTGTAAGGCATTCCAGGACTGTGCTGAAGCCTACAACTGGGCTATCACCGTGGAGATTATTTGGATCCAAATTATGTTTCTTTTTCCTAAGTCTAGTGGCAAATGCTGTGCAAAAGCACAGGTGATTATCACAGGTGATTAGCACCTGCTACTGCCCTAACACCCAAGCCTTCATTTAGGAACCTAGAATTGGTTTAGAATGAGTTAAACGCTAAATGGCCTTCATCAATGGAAACATTTTTGTGTGGTGATTTTTCTTTAGTAGCTTCATCATTTCCATATGCAATTGAAAAAAATTGTAAGGACAAAAACCCCTCCCATTCCCACTAACTAAGCAGGAAGAGCTGGGACTGAAGGGAGACTCATCCCTGATATGTCAAGGCTGGGAGGTCAAGACAAGTTGTTAATTGTGGCAGGGTAGCATCTGCTCCTTTGCAGAGCATGTCCGTGGTTGTTGTGACCTGTGCTGGCACTAAGGTTTAGCCAACAAACTGTGCTGGTGAGGCACAAGGAGGAGCAGGAGCAGCTTCCAGGCTCAGCTGTGGTGCTTCAGCAGGGCTCTCCGGGGCAGTCAGACAGGATTTTTAACACTAAAATGAGCTGTGGATTCATTTCTGACTATATGCTCTGCCTGACAGCTGCCTAGGAATTGGTTGCTTGCACACAGCTTCTTTCAGGAAACACACTTTGACCAACACCAATAGCAAAAGAGCATTATTAAGTCCATTAAGCTCGAGTTGACAGATTTTTTTCTAGAATAGTAACAGATGGCAAATGGTGGTGGTGCAGCTGCTGGGACTGGGAGAGGATGGATGTTGGTTTGTCATTTCAGTGAATGCTGGCAATAATTCATATTTATGTTTATACAGGGTCTTTCCTCTTTGAGAGCACTTTACAAACCAGGTGATAAATAATGGGCCTGGAGTTAACGTGGGCTGGTAGAGCTCATCCCTGTGCCCATGTGGCCAGTGTGGGAGGGTAAATGCAAGGGCATTGGTATGTGCTTCCTACACAGCCTGGATGTGGATGAGGCAGCTGCTTTACATAACACAGTGCCACTCAGCAGGGACTTCAGGCAGAAAAGGAGGGTGAACAGCTGGAGTTCAAGGGGGGGACACTGCTATCCAGGGTGTCACGTGCTAGTTTGGGTACCTGGGCTGACCTCTGGCTGTGTGGATTTTTGTGTAGACTCGTCCCAAGGACGTCTGTGTCCCACAGGAAGCTGCCTTAAGGAGTAGGTAGCCACCAGCCCTGCTGTCCTTGAGGAGTCAGACACGGCAGCCAGGGCTCTGCTGATCACCTGGCACTGGCAGAGGTGCTGGGGCTTCCTCTCACTCTGTGCACGTTGAGGGGTGGCCCCAAGGGCCTCTTGGCTCTGACACTTGCTCTTCATCAGCCTTGCTGGGATGTGCTGTGAAGGCAGGCAGTGTTTCCAGGCCCATCTTTAGTCCAAGAATTTGGAATTGATATGAGAAGGAATCAAGACTTTGTGTGGATTGGCTCACTATCTCACAGTGTTACTGCAGGTGATGAGTTTGGTGGATATAACAGTGAAATGACAGAAATCTGGGGCTCATAACCAGAAAGGGCATTTTTTAGCACTTCTTTTGTAATTATTAGGAGCTGGATCAAGACCACCACTTGGCCCTCCTCCATTATTAGCAGATTCAGTTGCCATAATTACATCCAGGAAAAACATCACACTAGCAAGAGCTAAGTTTAGAAATCCATAAGAATTACAGCATTGTGGTTTTCCCTCATGCGAAGGGTCAGAACTTCCAGGAAAACACAGGAAGCAGGCATTAAAAGGCACTTAAATGAACATTAAATGGTATTTTAGAAACTTGTAAAATGTTGAAGGTAGGTAAAATATCAAGTTTATATCATTTTTCCTTTCTTTATATTATATTCAGGTCACCTTTTCAGGAAGGAGTGCCCAAGGTAAGCAGGATGTGTTAGGATTAATGGGTAATTACATTTGGAAACTTGCCAAACACTATTTCCCTGGGATGATGTAAAAACTTCTTTTTCTTTATAAAGTATTTGAAAGTCTGAAGATGGGGAAGTTGCTCTGCATTGGTACCAAAAGAGGGCTGACCACTTTTTAAGGGTTCAGAAGGAGACATAATTAAATAATTTTAATTCATTTGAGAGTGAATGTCCAGCTAGCATTTGTGTAACAGCAAGAGAAAAATCCTCCCCTTTACAATTGCTTCCAGTGTAATGGTAAGTGATATAAGGAAAGACACGAAATCATGCTAACAGGGCTGTTCTCTAATTTCTAGCTCATTTCCACAGACTTCTGAGCTCAGCTAAGGCTGTGAATCTGGCTGGTCTTAGCCAAATGAAAGTTATGAATCTCTGGGGTGTGAACACTGCCAACTATTGCCCTTTTCTGCATTCAGTTAGAGTGGCTGAAGGCATGGCTCAAGTATGGTTTTGGCAGCAAGACAATTAGAAAGTCATGACTTAGAAGTCTAAAATCCAGTAATCCAGTCCTTCACCTGGCATTGTAAGCAATCCTTTAGCCATCAGCCAAAATAATATGTGGTGCATAACAAATGTAAGTGAAGCCCTATGGAACTGGTCCTTTCCTCTCCAGTAAACACTGTGAGGTTTTTCTCCTCCTTTCTCAGAGGTCCAGAGGGAAGGGCAGCTTTCACAGCTCTGGTGATGTACTGATGAGAAGGCTCATGGAGCCAGTGATGCCAAAGCTGTGCCAAAATGCCTGGTCACAGGAAGGCAGAGGAGGAGGAGAGTTTGTTTGTGGACTGCCTTGGCCTTGCTCTGTGCATTTGCAGGGCTGGCACAAGGCAGGGAGCATCCCTAAGTGCCCACAGTTTTCCCATAGAGAATGATGCCAGCAAACCAGATAATAGTTGGTAGCCTGTAGCATACTGCTGTTTTCTGGCTTCATGGTTGTGCTGAGAGATCTCAAAGGACAGTTTTCAGGAGTTAAATCATTCTGGAGTTTCATGCATTTTTTAGGACTTACATAATGTCCTTGAATTGGATATTTCCACATTGTCTAATCTTATATCCTAAGAATGCTGTGGGTTGACAATACCTCCTGCCCTTCTTGTTATTACCCTCTGTATCATTTTATACAGCACAGTCAGGATTTGAGAGCAGCTGACAGCCCAACTGCACTGTCTGTTTAACTGCAGGAAACCACACTTTATCCCCCTCTGAATGCTAATGGAGTAATGATAACACATAATTAATTGAATGCCTTTTCCTTTCTTTTGTTTGTTCCTCTCTCTGAACATACGCCCTAAATACACAAATAAAATCCTCAATTAAAATTTATGGATTAATGAATTGAACAACAAATATTTTTCTTCTCTTTTTTTTTTTTTTCTTTTTGCCTGGATCTCAGTGAGAATTTTGCAGATTTTCACTTGTGCTCCCCTGTCAAACATTTTCAGTTGTCAGAATGGGTAAGTACACACTGGGCTGTCGTGTGGGCACATCAGATGTATCAGTGCTGATCAGAATGGTGCAAAGAGATGACAACAGTCTGGGATTCCTCCTGTGTCATTGTGTGTGGTGTTCACACTGCCCTGAAATCCAGGAGCTTGTAAGGATCAGTGCAATGGGTCGCACTCTCCTACAGAAGGATGGTTCTTAGTGCACTTTGATGGGGTAAATATTTTTCTACCCCAGGAATGACCCTTTAGAATTTGTGACCTAAGAAATGCTTGTCAGAGGGAGGGCTGCAGGCTCAGCATGGTCGCCCACTTAATCTCAGCAGTACATGATCAATATGATTGCACAGGCTCAACGGTCTCTTTGTGTCATAAAAAGCAAGAAAACCGATCTGAAAGAGTTTTCTGTGAATTGCCACTTAGTTTGCAGAACTGGGCACACACTTCACTTCTGCAGGCTGGAGGTTAGTGGCATACAAGCAATCACACAGCAAGTGGCAGGTAAAAACAAACAGGAAAAAGAGGCTATCACAGCTAATAAAGAGTCTTGTTGCATGCTGAATAAAGCTTTTTATTCCTTTATTTTTTTGCTTGGAGCAAATAGTACATTTTGTTTCTGTTTTGCAGTGAGCATAAGCTTTGGAAGGTTAAATAGAGGGTATTAGATTATGGTAAGTGGTCATCAGAGGCTTGCTTTACAGGCATGGCCTGTTAGATTGTTTACTGAACCTCATTATATATATGTCTCTGAGGCTGATGTGTGTCTTAAATCCCATTTATCTGGAAGACCTGATAGTAGAATCTTGATTTCTTCATAAAACCTGAATGAACAAACATAAAGTTTAAGATTCTCTTTATTATAAGCTGTGGTTTATAGTATAATTATAGTAGTAAGAAGTCACTGCAAACGTAGCACTTGCATCAATAAACTTTCAGCATTTGGTTTAATATCTTCATTGATGATCTGGATGAGGGGTCTGAGTCCACCATCAGTAAATTTGCAGATGACACCAAGCTTTGAGACTTGGACAATGATCTTAAAGATCTTTTCCAACCTAGTTCATTCTGTGATTCTGAGATTCTGTTATTGTGTATCTTGGCACATTTTTATCCATACAGGTTTTTAGACCTGCTTTTCTACAGCTGTCAGTTAATCTGGCAGAAGCTGGACAGACACCAGGGTCTGATCTCACTGCTGGGAAGAGGCTGGAACAGCAAGGTGACTGGTCATGCAGTGAGCCCCATGGCACTCATCCATTGTTCTCATGGGTCAGCTTCTCACTTGCTGCCTTTGAAGCTGTTGTGTGTGGTTTTGTTTGCCTCAAAATGCTGTGCTGGGCACTGCCTGTTTGGGAACAACTCAAATCCCTGCACAGAGAGTGGGAGGAAGCAACAGCTTGGACAGCAGGCTCACTTGGAGCTAGACTGTTCCAGGTGAGCAGAGGTTGATGCACACAACTGTGTTTCTGCTTTGGTGAAATCCTGTCACTCAGGACAATTCAGTTTCAGCATTGGGTGTACAGGTAACAGTGCTAACTTCAGGTGGCATTGAGCATCTCTGGCTTGTTCACCTGAGTGAAACAGTTCTGTGGTTCTGTAATACTTCAGCAAGGAATGTAAAAGAACTTCACATGAGTAACAAAGAAACAAGGGGTTGGAGTGTTTGGACATTTTGAGATGTACAAAAGGTGACAACTTTCAGAAAAATATTTTATCTCCTTCTCCCCCCTCACCTGGTAACCCTGGTTCTGTGTTCAGGATATGTAAACCACAGCCTGTAAAGGACAGCCCACAGCTGCTGTGTGGGAAAAGTGGGGAGAGGCTGGATCTGTGCAACTGGAGCTTGGATGCCAGGGGATTTCCAACAGCCTCTTGAGGCAGGCAGTGCCAGTGACCCTGGTGTTTGTACAGTGATGCTCAGTTAATCTCTGTTGAACAATACCTGTTTGGATGAAAGTCAGGTGCTGTTGGGGCAGCCTGCCAGTGAAGACTTTTACGTATGTGGTTTATTGATTTGCAGAATTCATTGAGGTATTTACACATTTCCTAGAACCAGGGCTTGACAATGAGTCCTCAGATAACCTGTGTTGTTGGATAATCCAGGCAGAATGAGAGGTAGGGCCAGGGAACTGCTGGAGTACAGGACCAGAGTGCTGGAGTGGGCAGAAATAGATTTATGGGAGCAGAGGGGAAATTCAAAGAAGTGCTAGGGCACGAGATGTTCTGGGATAAATTCCCTTTTGCATCACTTGCACGTGCCCATAATCTGCTCTGCAGCTGGGCTTCAGGTTGTTTGGAGTTGGTTTTTTTTTCTCCCCTAAACAATTATGGATTACACTGTGAACAGTGTATTGTACCTCTGTAATCTGTAGCTTTGTTTTGGACTTCTGTAATGTAAAAGAATTTATAATTTCTCTGAAAATGTGGACAAGTCTGTATTACCCGTTACACTTGCCTTTCTCCACCATTCCTGCCTCTTCATGTATGACTCTGTAAGTGGGGGATGGAGCACAGTGGCACATGAGCCAGTTTATACTAAGTACAAATTAAAAAAGGGATGGAAAATGTGAAAGCTAATGAGGAAATATAGTCACATGCCAACAAAGAGAAAAAGATACATCTGAAAATAGTGTTACAGAAGCAGATAAATTTAAATTGGAGATAAAGCCTTGCTGGTATTATTTATGGGCCAGACTCCTTTGTTTTATAGTGGGAAAATGTAAAAAAGACAATAATGAAGAGCACTGGCAGGAGGCTGTTCATTATCTTTCCTAAAAGCCACATATTAGATGGCTTCCCATTCTGCAGTGTCTTTGGGAAGGAGGGTCCAACCTTATCCTACAGAGGGAAGGACACAAGCTGTTGGTGGTCTCATAGCAAAGCAGGGACTGCAAGGCTAAAGCAATGTTTAACTCAAATTACTCCTATTTTAATAATTAGCCAATAACCATTTCCCACACTTTGAAGGGCATGTTCTGCTTTGGTGGCATGCCATGTGCCCCCTCTTTTCAGTACTCAGCCATTAAAAATGCACTGATTTCCAGGACTGACCTGCAAGTGGCTGTTTTATGGGTCTGACTTGCCCCTCCATCTCACCAGACGAAAAGGATGAAGTTGAGCTCATTCCCACATAAACTGGGAGATGGGTTTGTTTCTGTGAAATAGTAGAGTGAACCTTTCTGGCTGTGTTTCCAGGCACTCAGCACCCTGCCTGGGCCAGAGGTGAGACTGCACTGTTGAAGGTATAGAGCAGGGAGGGGCAGGTTTGCTCCCTGAATGGAGGAGGAGATTATTCTTTTCTTGATAAAACCATCTCATTTTCTCCTTGCAATGAAGTTGTGTCAAAATAATACACACAGTACTGGGCTCTTGGATTGGATCCAAACTACGAAGTTCATGTGAATATTATTTCTATAGATTTTTTTCCTTATATTTTTACTTCCTTTCAAATATTCAAGTTGGTTAAGAAAGACCAGCAGAAACAGTTTATTTCTTCCAGCAGCTGGCAGTGAAGTGAGACTAGTAATTTTCCCTATGATTTTTGTAAGCTTTGGATTAAATCCACGCATGTGGTGTTTTAAGTAGGGAATATTCAGCTTTGTTCTGCTCTGCCTGGTTTGGAACTGGATGTTGAATGTGTTTCTTTCATGCCCAGCAAAGGCAGAGTCTTGCTTTCTGGCTGCCTGTGTATAAATGTGTATCCAAGTATTACAGGTCTGGTGAAGAGGGAGAGCTGCAGTTCAGTTAGTGGAGTCTGTCTCCAGCAGCCTCTGGAAGTCTCCTAAATTGGATTGCTGATACCTCTCTGTCTCTGTTTCAGTCTCTTGAAAATTGTTTTAGAAAAGGTTTCCAAAAGTAAATTCTGGTGCTGGGGGCACATTTTCTTTTTGTTGAAGTGCTTATTTTTGATTGAGTGAATAAAAGTTTTGCTGCAGAAGAGCATTCCCTCTCTGGGGTGCCTGCAGCATCACTAAGCCTGGCCACAGTTGATTCTGCCCTTGACAATGGGCATAAATGCAATTAATTATATGGGGGACCAGGTTCAGTAACCGCATTTTAAAAGGCTCTCAGTAAGTTATTAAATCAGCACTGAGGCCCAGCAGACGCAGAAGCTGTGTCCTGTGGTAAACCTGTGTATGTAAAATTTCTCTCTAAAAGGATTTTAGCACTTCACATGACCTCTGCTAATACTTATTTTTAAGTGACAGTCTGTGTCAGCTGCCTCAGCCCCACATTGCCAGGGGCTGTTCTCCAGTCTGGACTGCTTTCCGGTCAGCGTGAAGTGGCCTGCTATGAGCTGTTGACTTGTCCTGATAGTTTTTGTTGGCACAAACATAGCCATGACCCAACTGCAGTGGCAATGCAGCCATGCTTTCCAACAGCCCTTGGGTGTCTTTTCCAAGTGCTAAAGCCTGTGACCTGGTTGAATCGAGATGTAAGAGAGTCCTTTCAGGGATACTGCACAAAAATGCCTCTTTTTAGCAATTTTTAAAATATATATCTACTCCACTAGACAGCAGGATATGAGGGTTTGAAGAGAAGGTGCAGGTGTGATCAGTTGGGTGGGAAGTTGCCTATATCACATAGGGGCACAGGTGTTCACACCTTAAATATGTTACACATAACTCTATTCTCCATATATATTCTCTGTATGTGTATATATATCTGCTGTCTAGTAGTATTTTCCTTCCCACTACTGCAGATACACCTGAAAGTTGTAGAGTTAGGAAAACCAACTACTTTTTCTAGTGTGCTGTCCTCTAACTGAAGTGTTGAGCTCCTGCTGAAATGGCTCTCTGTGTGGCCATCAAAATGCTGAGTATTGACAGGTGTCCTTTTCAACACTATAGCTAGTCTGTAGTTACACCAGTTCCCACAAGACCTCGGGGTCCTTTTCTTAATGCAATCCTCTATGCTGACTGAACAGGAAGGATTTTTTTCTCCCTAAAAATACACCAGACTCATGAAACGAGCAGCAAGTGCTGTTGGAAGGTCACTGTTCACCCGGGCCATTGGAGGCCGCTCCTCACGGTGGAGCTGGCAGGTGTTGTCCCACACAATGCAGCATTTTCAATCCAATAAGGCTTAAATTATTTTATACTTGGAGACACTCAACTCTCTGTTGTAGAGCCTAAATGAACAACCTGCAGCACAAACTCCCCATAGATGGCTGACTGCAGCTTATTAATCACATTCTCTGCCTAGGACCAGACAGTGAAGAAGTGACTGACCTTCCATATTGAATTGGACAACTTTAATATTAAAAGAACAGGAAAATACACCAAATAAGCACATCAAGGCTGGCTGCACCATGGTTCCTTGAAGAACACACAATCCGTAGCACGAACAGTGCAGAAATTCTGGTAAATGCATACCTGCTTACATGCAGAAGAACAAAAGGGACCTTTCCTGTGCAACTGCTGTCAGTGAAATGAATAAACCACTGGAAACATAACCTGCCCACCATACTCCTTTGGCCCGTGATGGTCAGAGAGAGTTGGGCTGGCTGATTAACAAGAACAAAATCCCTCTCTCCTACACAACTTAGAAAACCACAGGTATACCTGACTTCCAGCTATAACCAAGTTAAGGGTAACACATCTAGTGTAGACTGCGCCTAAGAAGGAACATGCAGGTCAATCATGCCTGATTACTCTCCACTGCTGTCACTAGTAGAGCAAAGTCTTATTTTCTAGGGTTTCAAATTCCAAGTGGAGAGTAGAGTGAAGCCCATCAGAAGACTTAGGCCTAAAGAGGAATTCTGAGTTGCAAGTTGTCCATCTGGACCTACTCTAACCTCTCATGGTCTCTTCTTTTTTTGTAGGCAACATCTTTGTTGTCAGCTTGTCCGTTGCAGACCTTGTGGTTGCAGTTTATCCATACCCTCTGATCTTAAGTGCCATCTTCCACAATGGATGGACCATGGGAAATGTCCACTGCCAGATAAGTGGGTTCCTCATGGGCTTAAGCGTCATCGGGTCCATCTTCAACATCACGGCAATCGCCATCAACCGCTACTGCTACATCTGCCACAGCCTTCGGTACGACAAGCTCTTCAACCTGAAGAACACCTGCTGCTATCTCTGCCTGACCTGGATACTCACGGTGGTGGCAATTGTGCCAAACTTCTTTGTTGGCTCCTTGCAGTATGACCCCCGGATTTACTCCTGCACCTTTGCGCAGACGGTGAGCACGTCGTACACCATCACGGTGGTGGTGGTTCACTTCATCGTCCCGCTCTCCGTCGTGACGTTTTGCTACCTGCGGATCTGGATTTTGGTGATTCAAGTCAAACACCGGGTGAGGCAAGACTGCAAGCAGAAACTCAGGGCAGCCGACATCCGAAACTTCTTGACTATGTTTGTGGTTTTTGTCCTTTTTGCCGTGTGCTGGGGACCATTAAACTTTATTGGCCTTGCTGTTTCAATTAATCCTTCAAAAGTGCAGCCGCACATTCCAGAATGGCTTTTTGTCCTGAGCTATTTTATGGCCTATTTTAACAGCTGCCTCAATGCTGTGATCTATGGGCTTCTTAACCAGAATTTTCGAAAGGAATACAAAAGGATATTGCTGACACTGTGGACTCCCAGGCTGCTCTTCATTGATGTGTCCAAGGGCGGGACAGAAGGGATGAAAAGCAAGCATTCTCCAGCCATAACAACCAACAACAACCACGCTGAAATACATCTATGAGTCAGGACAGTACTATTTATTCTGGATTACAGTTGTATATATAATATATAAGAGCCTTTCTAGCTGTGTACATTGCACAGCTGGTGTTGCCCTCATGCAAGGAAGGAGTCTGCAACCTTTCATGCTTAGCTTATCGCTGCAACATCAAGGCTTTGAGTAAGGATTTTCAGAATGGAAATGACTTTTTTTTTTTTTTTTAATATGTCATCTTTCACTGTGTGCCTAATTAATCGGTTTGGTTGCTTTTGCCACAAGCATGCCAATCCTCGAAAAGGGAAGCGTTCAGAGTGCATGGAGAAATGCAGTTACGCTTGAAATGCAACCTTCAAGAGACAGCAAAATTGCCAATTATTTACAAACCTTTCTCCCCTCCCTCTGAATTCTATTTTTCTAGCATTAACTTGACCCGAACTGTATCAAACAAAGTGTAAACTGCATGGCTTTTTTACATTTTAGATAGATAACTGTATTAGCCAGCAGGTGTAGTATGTATGGACATGGTGTGTGTTTTCCTTTTTCTTTCCTCTTAAGGTTTAGGAGCTCGCCTGGGCTAGATGTGAGGCAGGCAGAAGCCAGACCACTGTGTGTCTGATGTGCTCATTTTAATTAAGTATCTACAGACATTAAGTACCCTTGCACTCTCCTTCTCAGGCCATAAGTAAGTATATGACATATGACATAATCTAATTGCAGTAAGATACTTGGAGCCTGATTCTAATTTAGGCAGTATCGTGGCCAGCAGTCACTCCAAACATCTTTTAAAAGTCACTGCTACATGAACATCACAACAAAAAAGATGAACGTAGCGGAGTCCCATCTGTGTAACGCAGATTGCGACTTTTAATTTCCAGTAACATTTACACTTGCAGACAAAGGCAGAAGGAGAAGGCAGTGTTTGTTCCAAAAATCTCTCCTTTTGCCCATCACAGAACATGAATTTGCTGACAGGAGAAAAAGTGGAGATTTTTTTCCCATTTTATTCACGTCCAGAACTGTAATTAACTTGTGGGGAGACGAAAGCAACTTAAGCATAATTGTGCATCAGTTCTGTTAAAGCCTGGACTGTGCTATCTGTGTTAAAGTCAGTTCTGTTAAAGCCTGGACTGTGTATCATTAGAAACAATGTCATGAAGTGCTGGGGAGGCCAGTATCACATTAGACATAAGCACATGAGCAAAGATAAGGCTGTTTCTTTAATGCAGTATGAAAGGGGTGTGTGTGTGTGACAGCAGCTGTCTGTAGATATAACTTCCTTGTTTCCTGAGCTTCATTGTGAATTCATCTCTTTACGGCTTTAAATGTGTGCATCCTGCTTTGAAACAATCCCATAAAACCAACAGGTAAGACTCCCCCGGTGCATCTCTACCTTCAGGTTAGCACACCTGCCTTGATGCTGGTGTGCTGAGTGGCACAGCAGGGAGAGGGGCAGGTCTGAGCCCTGGGGATCTAAGGACAGCAGGCAGCCCTGGCCCTGGTCAAGGACTGCAGTCTTCTCTCTTTGCTTCTAGTCAAAGCAGGACTAGTTGCCAGCACTGAGCCCCAAAAGAACGAGACCAGACTTTGTAGGCGCCTGGAGATGGAGGTATGTAGGATTTCCCCAAAGCCTGAGCAGGCTGTGTGCCTAATCCTTAGTGGAGATAATAAGCCATTTGTGCACTGCATTCTGAAACCAACTTGCTGCTGAATGTCCCTTCTGCTGATTTTGTCAGGGAAGAGGGATTGAGAGACATCAAGTCTCTTTCTGAAGTGGGCCAAGGAACTTTGCATGCTGCGTTGCCTCCATGAGGACTGGGTGTCTCTGGTGCTGCTGCTGCCATGTGGTGAAGGTCACTGCAGTGGTGGGGGCCCCTGCATTTATAGGGTGTCCTGGCACTTAGGAAGTTTCAAACTTGAACATCTCAGCCACTTCAGATGAATGTTGTTTTAAAATGCCCTGCAGCCAGCCTCCCATAATAGGAATCAAACTGAGTTCTGTTTTGGCCTCTTAATCTGCCTCAGCATGGCCAAATAAAGGTATTTTGACCCTCAGAAATAACTGTTGTCTGTTCGCCTTCCAGAAAAACCACCCTGGATGAATTCACACCATTCCATGCACGCAAAATCATTTTGAGTTAAACTTGGATAAGAAAAGCACTGAGGGCACATAACTGCAGGGAGTGTTTGTCCCATCACGCCAGTGTCCCAACACGTCCTGTGTTCCATGACTAGTCTTCAAAGTCATTTGCAATCAGCCACAACAGTGTTAGTTAGAATCACATTCACAAATAATTTGAAGCATCTAGTGCCAAGTGAAATATACTGCTTTAAGACAATTGTGAAGAATCTTGTGCAAGTTTGCCAAATATCTCAAATATCCCAAAACTGGGGTTTTGTCTTATGGATTCTTGTCTTTTTTACTGAATGTTCAGTGAAGGTAACGTGGTATGTTTTTCTTATTTTATTCTTTAAGCTTGTATTTGCACTATTTCTTATTCAGGCTCCAAAGTTAACAGCCAGCGAGTATTTGAACCAAACCAAGTCCAAAGAGGTCCTGAACAGGCAAGCTGTGAGAGTCCCTTCTACACCTGGCAGGAATGGGAGCAGCAGGAGCACGATAGGGCATCTCCCAGGACTCACAGAGTCACTGCTCCACCAAACTATGCAAAATGATCTGCTCGTCTTCTGCCAGGGTCTGAGCCCAGCTCCTGCCCAGGTCTCTGCAGGGCACAGGCAAAGTACCTGCTGTGCTGGAGTGGGTCTGAGCAGCTCCCTGCAGTGCAGACCCCGCAGGCTGGGGATGGCTCTGGCAGCACAGGGAGCACAGCACTGTCACGACCTGTTCAGAAGGGCTCTGAGTATCCCAGGGAGGTGCCCAGGGCTGGGCTGATTCAGCCACCATGGCTGGAGGCTTGGGCTCAGTCCTGCTGGAGCTGAGGTTTGCAATGTGACCCGTGGAAAGCGGGGAATGTGGCCTCAAACAGGAAACACTGTGCCGTTCCTTAGCACTTTGAGAGAGGCAGCGCTTAGGATAGGATGGAGTTTTATATTGACTTACTTTAAAACTACCCAAGCAGCTTCTTATTTTTATGTTAGGAAATGGTTAACAGGGTACAGAGAGTTTATTTTTGTTAGCATTTGTTTACAGAAAAAGGGAAGTGTGTTTTAGCTGAGAATTCTGAGCAGTGTGACAGTTTCCCTATGGGAATCTAGCTTTAATCCAAATTTGAGATTTCAGTGAGATCCCACAGTTTCAATCACATTCTGCCAATTCCACCTGTTGCATATCCAGCCTTAAATCTCATTGAGATCTTATATAAACTAGTTTCAAATCACTTGCTCTGGGTTTGATAGGGTGTGTCAAATACCTGTTCAAGCTGTAAAACTGTTGTTGTGGAATCTTATGGAGAGGCAGTATTGCTGTGAAGGATGATGAATCTCTTGCCACAAACAAATATTTGGATGTTGCTAATGAATGTTGTTTCATCAACAGGAGATGAAAGAATGTAACCAATATGTTTATATATAAATGTGTATTGCATATGCTGTTTCCATTTTAACGTTTAACTGAGAATCCTTCAGTATACTTTCCTATTGCCATTTCTGCTCATAAAATAGATTATTTCTCTTTACCTGTTAAAAATGTAATAAATCTGCCATTGGACTACTTATTGATTTTTTTTTTCTCTACTAGCAGTTACTTTTTAATAAATATTTGGAACATCAGCCTGAGTTTTGTTGGCTCCCAGAAAGCAGATTGAATTGACAAGCATACTTGAGTTCATGCATACCTCAGCAGCCCAGCCTGGACCTGGACTCAGGGCATCTGAGACATCTCCTTGGATCTACATGTTTTCTTCTGTGAGCCAGCTGCCTGATGCACTCTGGCCTTTCTCATCAGGGAAGAAACTTTCTCCACAGAGCCATTGGTCTTCTCACTGTGTGTCCCTTCAAGGCCCTTTGTCTTCTTGTCCCTATCTGTGCCTATCCATGTGTCCGTCCGTGGGGTGCCATGGGAGCAGAGTTTGTCATCTCCATTTCCTTGCTCTTTCCTGGGAAGGACAGCACAGCTGAGCTGTGAATGGGAGGGTGTTGGAGCCAGGGTGGTTGCGAGTCAGGGCACAAGGTGGTGTTGGGTTGTAGGGAAGGAACAGAGAGGGTCACCTGGGCTGGGGGCACAGTGAGGGCTGACACACACTTGGTCTCCATCACAGAGCTTTGTGAGGATGCTTTATGCAAGTTGTTCTGTTTGTGTCCTTTTCCCCACCTCTGTTTTGGGGCTGGTTTTGCTGTACTCATTCAGTTCTTCAGCCAATAGGTTCTGTCCACAGGCTGCACTGATGATATTCCTGTGCTGACTTGACTGGAGCTGTTCTGGGGGAGTCTCTGTGCTGGTTGTGAAGCAGGGAGAACAGGAGTATGGAGGGCTCCAGTTGTAACTGCAGCTCGAGCTCCTGTTTCCTAACTAGATGTCACATGTAGCCATGGTGTTAAGGTACTAGAGGCTGAGATTACCCAGTAAAAAAAAGAACATCTGTTAAACCAAAGAATTGCTGAAAAGCCACGGAGCAGATGTGTTGAATGAACAAGGACTATTCAGTCAATGACATCCCCAAGCAGTATTGTTACTTTTTTCCTTAATCTTTTCCAACAGGCACTGGACTTCACCTGCTGCTTCTGCAGTGAAGCCTGCAATGTTTGGTGATGTGACACGCTGAAAGCGTTGTTTGTGATAGTGGCAAATCTCAAATTGTCTCTCTGAGCAGAGCTGCCAGAAAACCCTTCCATGGACTTGTACCTGCTGTTTCTTCCATGTGGAACAGAATGAATTGAACTGTCAGAAGTGAGGCAGTGTTATTTATTTACTTACTTGTCACAAAGTACAGTAACTGGGAGATAAGACAGAGATATAAAACACAAGAGGTGTGATAATTTAATACCAGGATAAAATCTCACTCATAGTGACTACTTAGAAATCAATACTTGTCCTAATGTATTTACCTCCAAGCTTATAATTTATAACTTGAAACCAGTCAGTAAGGAGCTACTGCATATGTATTTAGAATTTTATTGAAAAAATGTAAATCACTGGACCTAATGCAATATTTCTCATCACAAAAACCTTGAGATAAGAAATGCAGAATAGGTTCTCGTAAGAACTCGGGGATGGAATATGCAAATTTTTTTCGTTGGTGATAAGAACCATAAAATTCATGTCACTCATGAACTACACTTGTGAATGGAAGCTCCATAATATTGCTAACTGAATTTTCATTTTCTAGTGCTTGTTTATAATATCCATTATTCATGGACTGTAAGTACTGTACAGCAGAGATAGAATTTACAGTACAGGGTCAGTTTCCAGAGCAAACAAGGTGGGTCTGAACCATTAACTGAAATATGTTTCTATGTTTTCTTCCAAGCATGGTCTCCTGATAAGGTTTTTAACTCAAATGATTGCTTCTGAGAGATCAGGGAAACTTTAATGTCTTTTAGATTAGGTGCAATGTCTGTGCAGTCACGGCTTGCTTAGATTACCTTTTAAATAACTTGAGCCAGCAAACCATTTCATAAGTCTGTCCAGTTGAAGCACATAATTTATTTCGTATCTGGAATATTTTATACATAGCACATTTAATAAACTGTTACGTCCTTCCTTCATCATTGTGCTTCTCCTGCAAGCAAAATTTCTGAATTTGCCTGGAAATAGGATGCAAAATTGTTTTCTCAACTGTAAGCAGGTTGCTTTGCCTCGAGGTAGGTTTCCACTGGTTTTGATAAGTGTGTAGGACAGAGGTTTAATGTGGCATCAAAATACAGCCATCTCCTGGTTGAAAAGTGACAGCTGTTTTGCAATTAAAAAAAAAAAAAAGGGGCATGGAAAAAGCTCCAAAACAATTTGCAGGAAGTAATTGTAATAGACATTTCTGGTTGAAAAAAGAGAGGAATATTTGAAGGGATTGTACTTGAACTAGGACTTGGCCAGGACAATGAAGTTAAGAAACCCCTTAATATAAAAAATGACCCAAGGGTTTTTATGGCACAGGGACATGCAGGTGGCAGGGAATGGGTGTCTGGCTGCAAAGAAACAGGCAATATGGTAAGGAAAACTAAAGAAACTAGAGAAAACCAGAGTACACTTTGGAAACTATTAAATTATCACTTGTATTGGTGGTTTAGCAAGATTTTGCTTTTTGGTTTTTTTTCTCTTTCCCTCCCCAGCTATGATTTAGTTGTAAATAAGAATAAAATGAAGTGGTTACTGTCAAGTGCTCCCAAAGGACAATTTTCTTTTGGTTTGTGTCTGGCTCTAGAGAGCCCCAAGCTGTAGGAATGGCAAGCTGGGCACAGCTTGGCCAGCCAGGGATAGGATGGGGCTGATGAGCTGCCCCTGGGCAGGGGGGAGCCCCCAAGGGCTTAAATCCCCCTGGGGACAGGCTCTGCTTTCCCAGGCAGTGTATGGCTGGGAGAGGAGGATGCTGTTGTGCTGTGGCTGCTGTGCCAGCCCCGGGGGCACCGCAGGGCTCCAGCCCCCAGAGGTGGTGTGAAACTGGGACCACGTCCAGTTCCAGTGGGGGCTGGTGAGACTAACCCAGGAGAGACACCTCACTGAGGTGTGAGGGGGCAGTTCTGCCCCAGGAGGGGGTGCTGAGGGAGGGAGGATTGCTTCCTTGGCACAATGCTCTTTATGGGAGAGTCAGAAGATGTTCCAGAAAGCAGACATCTCCTGTGGGAAACAGCTGCTCTGCCCTGGTAGCCCGTAGCTTTCCCTGCCCTGCTGGTGGTGATGGAGGAATTAAAGTGGTGACAAGGGGTGTTCTTCAACACAGGACCTGTCCTTCTTGCTGCCCTGCACTGGCTGTGCCCCTCCCAGCCCACCTGTCCCCACAGAGCTGCTGTGCTCCTGGCTGAGCTGATGACACCGAGCCCCAGTACACCTAACCCTGCCTGGGAGGTGTGAGAAATGTCAAGTACTTAGGCAGTGACACAGGTTAAACCCTGCTTGGGTTAGTCATAACCAAGCCATGCTTGCAAGTGGTAGCAGGGCCTTTGTCTGCAAACCTTGAGGGCAATTGATTCCACATGAGACTCTCCTGGTATCTCCTAGACCAGAAATTTCCCTCCTTCCCAGGCTCATCCTTTCCCTGCAGGCCACCACTGAAAGAGAGGAATAGACAGGTGAAGGAAAAAGAGCTGCACTTTGACTTTTGAAGCCCTTTGGATTCTGGAGTAGATCTTATACTGCTTTCCTCATTGTATAGAAATGTGTATATGTATGATTATTTATTGACACAGCCTGGGTTTTCCTAGAGGAATCAAGACCAGTCGTACATTTCAAATTATTTGCTACACAAAAGTTCTGGGTATTTTCCTCCTGGGTACATCGGAGCAGATGGAAAACGCAGCAGGTGCTGCTAATGTTTTTCTACCCTTGGGAAAACTTGTCACAGTTACCTGTTTATCTTGTTTATTTTGACATTTTGCTGCCTGAAACTGCTCTGTAACATAAAAGCACATGCAGGGCGCTTAGAGGTGAAGTCTTACAGATTCACATATACTTGAACAATTGAAAATCAATAACCTACAAGCAACAAAGAAAAAGGTGGGGGTTTGTGCATGTGGAAGAAGGCTGGTATTTTTATTTTTACTGAGGAAATGCCATGGAATTATTTGGGTTGGAAGGGACTATAAAGCTCATTTAATCCCAACTCCCCTGCCATGGGCAGGGACACCTTCCACTGGACCAGGTTACTCAAAGCCCCATCCAACCTGTCCTTGAACACTTCCAGGGATGGGGCAACCACAACCTCCCTGGATAACCTGTGCCAGGGCCTCACCACCCTCAAAGGGAAGAATTTCTTCCTTATATCTAATCTAAGCCTCTCCTCTATCAGTTTGAAGCCATTATTCTTTGTTCTGTCATTCTATGTCCTTGTAAAAATCCCTCTCCAGCTCTCTTCTGGCTCCTTTAGGTACTGGAAATTGCTATAAGGTCTCCCTGGAGACCCTGTATTTCCATCAGGCAGTGCAGGGGTTTGCACTTTGTGTATCAGTGACTGAAAAGTGTAAAATGAGCTTTGCTTAGTTGCCATGCACAAGCTTTTCCTTTGCTTTTTCAACAGGCAATGGAAACCTGAGTTTATTTTTGCTGTGTTCTTAGGACTGCGCACAAAAAGAAGTAGGAGGTTGGTAATACAGACACCAAAGGGTTTCTGTGCTCAGCATGTTTAAAAAGGGAAGTTTGTAGACGAGCAGCAAGGCCAGTGCTGCTGGCTGGTCTGCGTGAGTCCTGCTCTGCAGCAGGAATTGTCACCGCTCAGTGCCTTGTCAGAGCTCAAACATGGGGATGCTTCTCCCCTCCTGATCCCATCTGAGGGCTGGAGAGCTTTGGCCAGGCTTTATTCCAAGAAGGAAATAAAGACTTGGTTTTTAACTGTGGCTCCTTGGGCTGACGGAATGGGTCATTTCAGATGCCAGACCTTTCCCTAGCTCTGCTTTCTGATGCTGAGATTTTGGAAAACAATGATCAGTCTTTGCTGCTCCCACCCCGAGAGGCGGCATCCTGCGGGTGCTTGGAGCGGGTTGCTTGCCTTAGAGTGTGTTTGTGGGTATTGTTGTTTGAGGAGTTGCTGTTACATGTAAGTGACCTCTCTGAAGGGGCACGGAGCTGTGCTGGAACAGCACAGCTGGTGAGAATATCTGGGATGGCAATTGCACAAAGTCTCCATCTTCATGCTTTGTGGAGTGTGCTAATGGGGCTTTTGGCTAAGGAACAAATTGCACCTCTCTAACTTCACTGTCCCCTGGGGCTGCAGCAGAGAGCCCTTATTGCAGCCTGAGATGGATGTGGGATGGCCACTTGGGAGCAATTTCTGTAGGTCTTCTCAGTTCTGAGTGTTGGTCTCTTCATTAGCTCGTAACTCAGACTTCTTAGTTGGGTTGTTGCATCTGAAATTTACCTTTGAGCCTTTGAAGTAAAATGAATCCTGAACAACTCTCTGAATTCAGAGCTTTCAGCTGAGAACTATGTCTCAGTGTTTAACAGAAATTAATACTAGCCATTAAACATCTCAGCTAATTAAATGGACTATTTCTATGTTATATGTAAATCCATCCATATCTTCACTTTGCAGCCAAATAGAATTTCATTAAGGCACTTCAGTAACTGTAAAGGGACAGAAACAGCATTTTGGCGTATTTTGGATTTAGTGAATTATGTCACTGTCTTGTAGTGATTGCTAAATACCTTAATGATATGTCTGGTGGAATTTATTCTAGTTTTGGCAGGGCCATTAGGATGATAAAGAGCTTGGCAAGGAAGAGTAAATTACAGCTGAGTTCAGAAGTGGTGCTTGAATCTTTTACGTCCATAGTTGCTGTAAGTTTTTACAAGGATGTGTAAAAGGAGCCAGATAACTTTGTATACAAGTCTATTTGTCAGACATACTGCACATCAAACACTGACTTAAGCTGCAGTTCCTTTATATGATCAATGTGGAAAGGCTCCTTTTCCCAGCCTCTGTTCTCATATTTTTAATTAGCAGCTCCCATTGACTTTGGTTTCCTGGGTTTTGTGTCAACTTGAAGAGTGGATGCTACCTAGTGGTTGAAGCAGGGGACTGAGTGGAGGTGACAAGTCAGGACATCTTGCCTGTGTTCTTGCCTCTTTCTCCGTCTTTTGTGACCTTGAACTGGAGCATGTTTTACCTTTGGTGCTGAGATGTAGTTAATTACACTGCAAAAACACTGAGGATGAGACAATTAAGTTATCTAAGGGAATTGCACAATGATTAAGCCTTAATTTGCTTTGTGATTTGTTTCTCATTAACCCTGCTGAGGCAGGACCTTTGAAGTGAAAATCAAAGGTGAATATTGGTTTTAGGAGTGTAGAGGACTGAATAAGTCAGCTGTGACAAGGCTTTGCAGAGCCCATGGTTTTTTATTGGCCTGGGGCAAAACCCCGGGCCTGGGTGCTGTGTAACAGGCTGTCACACTGCTGCAGCCCCCTGACTTTTATTTTTTTTCTGTAACAGAGCAACCGTTGTGAGATCAGTCAAAAGCAGTGGGTTAAAGATCAGATCTGCAGGCCATGTTTGATTTGTTTAGATGTGCAATTATCTGTAACAGATTAGAGTCCAGTCAAGCTCATTTATAATTTCCCTCGTGGTATTTGTGGAGTTGTTTCAACGCAGAAGTAAGACTGATTTTATTTTGGTTTATTTGGTGTTCATACTAATGTCTGCTGTCTAATTCTAGTGTCTGCAGGTGTTGTGATAACTGAAATGAGCCAGTTTTCTTGGTGAAAATGATTAGTGACAATGAAACATCAGATTTGCTGCAATACTCTTTGGCCATACTGAGTAATTCTCCCTCCAGTCATGCATATGTATTTGTGGACTAAATGTGTATCCTCCTGTATATGTATTAGGGAGGAAACAGTAGGACTGATTCTTTTTCTTTGTTTCCCAGCAAAGTGAACAAGACTAATTTCACTGAAAGCTGTGGTTATGCTAATGTAACAGTGTAGGAGGAGAACTGGGCCCAATCCAGAATGATTTGGTTTTATCAGATAGAAATTAGGACTGTTGGAGGTTTAAGTGGCAATAAAAATGAAAGTGAGAAGTGATTTAATGATAGAAGTATAAATAGATCTTTTTAAAAAATTAGAGATTGCTTCAGCAGTTCACGTGTAGGCAAAATTAACAACCTCCATGATGTTTGCAAGGGGGGAAAATGTACCATGTTCAGCTGACATGGGACTAGGGATTTAGTGGGAGTTGGAAGGCAAAAGCCCTTTTAAAAAGCAATGTAGGAGTTAGAGGCCGTGAGGCTGAGGGCCACTCTGTCCCACTACACCAATTCCTTCTGGTGTTCAAAAATTACTTCTGTGCTCTACAGAACTACATCGTGTCTGTATTGAATATTCCTAAATGCAATGGAAGACTGTATTTGGAGAGGGAAACCAGAGATGCTACATTAATATATATATATATATATATATATATATACACATATATACACACATACAAACACGCACACAGGTAGTATTGTTGCTGCTAGAGTCTCTCAATTTGAGGACAAATGGAAAAATGGCAGTGGCTGTGTGCACTAGTGAGAGATATATCCATGTAGAAGATGTGTATTTTAAGCTACAGTGAAGGCCTGTCAAAACTGAGGCATAATAGCTTGTGTTCTCAACAAGAATATCTCATCACTTAGATTAGAAACGTTTAGCTTGGAAAAGACCTTTAAGAATACCAAGTGCAATGAAACTCTGCCAAGTCCAGCACTAATTCATGTCCCCAAGTGCCCCATCTGTGTGTCTTTTAATCCCTCCAGGAATGGTGACTCCACCACTTCCCTGTTCCAGTGCTTGACAGCCCTTCCAGTGAAGGAATTTCTCCTGATATCCAACCTAAACATCCCCTGGAGCATCTTGGGGCCATTTTCTCTTCTGTTACCTGGGAGAAGAGACCGACCCCCACCTGGGTACCTCCTCCTTTCAGGCAGTTGTAGGGTGATGAGGTCCTTCCTCAGCCTCCTTTTCTCCAGGATCAACATCCCCAGCTCCCTCAGTTGCTCCTCATCAGCCTTGTGCTCCAGACCCTTCCCCAGCTCTGTTGTCCTTCTCTGGCCACACTCCAGCCCCTCCTTGTCATGAGGGGCCCAGAACTGGACACAGGGTTCAAGGTGTGGCCTGAGCAGTGCCCAGCACGGGTGGATGGTCACTGCCCTGGTCACTGCCCTGGTCCTGCTGCCACCCTATTGCTGCTACAGGCCAGGTGCCACTGGCCTTCTTGGCCACCTGTGCACACCTGGCTCCTGTTCAGCTGCTCTCTGCCAGCACCCCCAGGTCCTTTCCCTCTGGGCACCTTCCAGCCCCTCTGCCCTGACCCTGGAGCACTGCAGGGGGCTGTTGTGTGTGCAGGACCTGACCCTTTGCCTTGTTGAGCCTTACACAACTGGTCTTGGCCCATCAATCCAGCCTCTGCAGAGCCTTCCTGCCCTCCCAGCCAGCTTGGTGTCATGTACAAACTGATTGAGTGTGCTTCTGATCCCCTCATCCAATAAACAGGACTGGCCCAAACAGAATTTGTCACAATTAGCTGTAAAATTGCATCTACTGCTTCGGTTTGTCAGCTAGACTAAGTTTCTGCTGCTTCTAAGTCATGAGATGCGTGAGGGGTAAATGTTTTGCAGACAATTTCACAGCTGCTGTGAAATTAGATATTCAATTATATGATCTGCTGGGTTTCATTATTCAGAAAGATATCCAGAGCTTTTGTAACTATCCTTTTCTAAATAATTTAACTGATTTTAGGACTGTTGTTGGCTGTGTGAAATTCCACCTAAGTGCTCATCCCTGGGCCAGCTCCACGTGAGCAGCATGTGCAGTGTCATCTTGACTCTTTGCCAGTGCCTTAGACACGTGTTTCCTGCCCTATCCCTGGGGCATGGGTGACTTCAGTGCTCAAATACAGCCCTAAAATGATATGTGGAGTTAGGCAGGAATCCTGAGAAATATAAGCCTGAATTAAGAGCGCCTCAGCACTGGACTAGGCTGGGCCTGGGGATCTTTGAGCACCTGCCTGGCACCCACTGCACTGCCTTTGGCTCTAGGTGGGACATCAGAATATTATTATGTCAGTAAAGAATAATGACTGCGGTGGTATTTCTTTTTGTAAAGGGAAATGCGACCACTTCTTCATTTGACTTACTTCTAATCAGCTGGTTAAACCAGGAGAAATGAAAGGATTGTGTTTTAGGCCCCCTGTTGTGTTAACAGGGTGGAGGGTATGAGTCAAAAGGGAAAGGTAACACCAGTAAAGTCTGCAGAGAGGATGGTACACAGTGATTGCTCTGAGGACTCCCTGGGCACGGGATTTATGTGCTCAGTCAGAGCACAGCTCTGCAGCCACTTGTGCCAGTGGCACCATCACCACTGGCGTGGCCTGTGGGATGCAGTCCTGCCCCAGAGCCCTTTGCAGTGCCCAGCAGTGCCTGGGAAAACCCATGGAAGAGGCTTTGGCAGCCCGCCAAGCCCTGGTCAGCCCTCACCTGATGGTTATTTTGGGGCGTTTTCTTGTTGGAATACAACGTGCTTGGGGGTCTAGTGATGGGAAATGGGGCTAAGGAGTCTGATGGAAAGAGTGAAACATAGCAGCGTTACTGCTGCTGTCTGTCCTTCTTTCTACATCTGTCCCAGGCCGCTTGCAGATTGAGGGGATGCCCAGAGCATCCGTGACCAGGTGGCTCACTGTTGTAGGACTGCAGCAAAGCTGAGTGCAGGAAAAGCTAAAAAATACCAAGGAGGTATTTGCAGTGATGAAGTGAAAAAATGCATTTATTGATTGCATTTTAAGGTGAATCAATCCTAAAAAGAAGAGCCAAAAAGACTCTTTTTATTATAACGTTATTAAGATTCAACTTGGGCAAACTGCCATTATAGCAATTATTGTACTTTAGTGTGCTTAAGGCTGCCTATGATACTGGGTTAAGAGGTGAAACCATTTGTTATTTCTCTACTACCCAGATATAAATGATATATCCTGTAACATTTGGTAAGGCTAGATTTTCAGAGAAATCAGAAGCTCAATTATTCGTGTCCTATATCAACATCAATATTTCTTGGTTAAGAAGAGGCATTTATGTGAGCCTGGTGAGATTTTTAAGCCTCCTTTATTTTGTGTTGTATTTAGGGAACGACTTTAACTCTGGAAACAGACCAATAGACTGATGTATGGACTTAATTCATGTGAAGTTGTTCTGCTCAGCTGGAGCTTTAAAACCAGATGATGGGGCCATGCTGTGCTTGATCCTCATGCTGGTGCAGATCCCTCTTGTGGCTGTGGCATGGGACATGGAGTTCTTGAGAGATGATGGGAAATCTTGCTGTTAACTCCTTGGGATGCTGGAGCAGGTCCCATCCTGGGTGATGTCAACCCAGCAGCTCAGTTTTGAGGATTTTGTGCACACAGCTACAAATTCTGTCGGTGCCCAGAGGGAAGCTTCACTGAAGTGGAGGTCACAGAGCCCAGCAGTCTTACTCAGACTTGCCTTGATTCATCCTTGGGCTCTAGCCTTGGGAGCCACAGGTTGTCACATTTGTTCCCATCTGACAAGTGAGATAGAGTTTGTTGTTCTGCCCATGTACAAAGATGCTCAGATCCATCTTGGGTCTCCTGTGTTTCAATTTATAACCCTGAACTTGAGTACCTCTTGTGAGGAGAGATTTCAATACTTGGAGTAGCCTGAACTCCTCTGCAGGTGAGCAACACAACCAAGTTTAGATAGAAGGAAAGAGCATTTCCAAAAATCCAGGGGGAATAAATCCTGGTGGTTTCTACAGGGGCAAGGTTCCTGGAGGTAGTCAGAGAGCTTTCCCTGCAGGACTTGTTTTGGTGTTGTATCCCTGCAATGAGCATGTCTTCCCTCTGGCAAGCCAAGATCCTACCACAGTGACATGTTGAGGGGACAGCTTGTGACACAAGAGGGAGATGAACCAAAACACTTGGTCTCTTCCACTGAAACACTCCAGCATTTCTTTTAATGCATATATTTCCCTTTTTTGAGTTAACTTTCGTGTCTGCACTCTTCTCCCTGTTATATTAAGGAAAAAACCCACCAACTGCTTTTTGGCTAATCTGATTATGATGAAGTCACAGCCATTCAAAAAAACCAACCAACCAAAAAACAACAAACAACAAAACAAAACAAATCCTCTTTTTGAAATCTTCCCTTTGTGGCATGTTTCAGCTTTTGATTTTGATGTTTTATTGGAGCAGCAGAGTTCACACTGCTGTAATTGCTACTTCAGTACAAAGCTTGATTCCCAAGAGTCTCATAATTTGCCTTGTACAACAAGTAAATAGCTGTTGTTCTACAAAACTGAGGTATTGTCTTAAAAGTATTCATGCCTTCTCCTCCCTTTTCCTGTCTGTTCACCCACCCCTTCCTACCACCAAGGCTTCCCCAGTACTTTTGCTCAAATTCAAGCACACTTCAAGCAAGCAGTTGATGTTGGCAAAAGGAATGTACAAGAGGTCACCCTGGTCATGGGTCCTGCCTGTGTCCCCAGCACTCACAACTGCATCCAGCTATGTCACACAAACTATCATAGGCAGACAAAACTCCTGTCTTAAAACCAGAAAGGCAACTCTAACCCTTTCCAGCTCCTAGAAGGCTGTTCTAGTGACTCTCTTAGCTCCCAGTGAAACTTGCCTGCATGTCAGTGTTTGGGGGTTTTGCACTGTTCTTCATCTTACCTAGCTGCTCCTCTTCTTCAGTGTGGTTGTCTTGCTGCTGAATGTCAATGAAGTTTCTGTCTCTGTCCTTACTCATGCCTTGGTTAAAGCTGGCAGGTTCTGTTTCCAGGGCAGGTAATGCCAGAAGTACAAAAGAGGAGAAATGAAGCTGTGGTGCTCTCCCTCCCTGTGCTGTGGAAAGCCTTGCTTGGAGCAGTGTCTTTTCCTGCCTTTGGGAACAGGTGAGGGAACAAAGGGGAATGCACACAACTGGGAATGTTTCTGCTCTTTCTGTTGTGTAGAGCTGTCCTGTGCACATTTCACTCGGTTCTAAAAGCATCCAAACAATTTGTGGCAAGTGGAGAAACAATTCAAACTTGAATGTTGCTCTAGGACTGATAATGGCTCCTATCTTTTTGGGCCTCTTCCTGCTGTAAGAGCTGAAGGCTCCTCAAAGGGTTGGAGAAGAACCTCCCAGTGTGCTTTGACTGACTTTTCAGTGATGCTCTTCAATGCTCTGCATCATTCATGCTTCTAACACTCTGCAGTGTCACAAATGGCACTAACCATTAAACAGAATCATTGGAATGTGCATACGAGTTTGCCCTGGCTGCACACTTCACCTGTAGTTTGGTACGGTTAGGTGCTTCAAAAAAAGGAAAACATTTGTTCTGTCAGTCTGCTTCAGGGTCAATTGAAATGTCTAATAAGTCAAATGACTTTTTTTTAAAAATTATGCTTATTTCTGCTGGTGTCCCTGGGGTTATATTTGTATGCAATACTGACTAGAGCAGTGCACTCTGGAGAATCTGCACTATTTTGTCCATTTTCTACTCATTAGCTGCTGCTGCTGCTAACAACACTACCTTCACAACCTTGTCTTGAGTCACTACACCCTATTATTTGAAATAGGGATTGATTCTTGATGTGTTCTTGCAGCAATATCCAGTATCATTAGGCTTGAACTTAGCTACAAGTCTTGGTCTGTGTTCCGTTGCTAGCACTAATTGATGTCAGTTTTAATTTTGTGAATCCCTGACTATTTGGATGTGTTTATAATATACAAATATAAAGAATGCCTGTCTAAAACATCATATTACTGGTGTTTGTGGGAAGCGCTGGGATCTCCTGTGAAGCATCTTAATTAGTTTTGCCTTTCATGTTGACATCCTAAATTCTAGGCTTGAGTTATGTATCAGATTTTTTCTCCCTTGTTTGTCAAAACAGAACAACTTCTTTAGAGCAGAACATAATTCAAATACTAATTAAAACTGACAAGTCAAATTGATGTCAACTATTTTTAAGCGGAAGAAAAAAACTGACTAAGAAAAATCTATTCTGCCCTTGTGGAAGCTGACTGAAACATGATTACTGAAATCTGTGAGCACAGAATGAAGCTCTATGCCCTGCTTTTGCTGTTTCTTGAGGCAGGATCAGCCAGCCACAGGTTGAGAGAGCAGAGCTGTTGCCCACAGGGCAGGACAGCAATCCCAGCTCCCAGCTTGCTCTCAAAGCTGCTGTGCTGCACTTGCCAACAGCTGGCTTGGTGCTCTCTGCTGGCAGATGGGCTTTGGCCAGATGTGATCCCAGAAGCTGATCCCAGAAGCTGATCTCTGCAGGTTACACATGTGAGTGTTGAGACTGGCAGTCATCAGCCCTGTCTCTCCAAAGTGCTCTAGAGATTGCCGAGAATGAGCTCCTTGGTTTGAGCCTGGCACTTTGTGTTGTGCAGGAGGGTGGCCCATGGCAGCATAAGGTGATGAAAGCAGCCTGGTTCAGCTGCTGTTTGGCAGGGGGATAGGGCAGGTGCTGCCCACAGAGAGCTGGCTGTTGTCACAGCTGACAGCAGCGTGGGAGCCCTCTTTGTGTAGCAGGGAGTTTGGATGGCTGATAATTACTTCTTTCCCTCCCTCACTGGGAGGCAGAAGATGTTACAGGCACCTAATTACCATGAAAACTTAAAGAGTTTTTTGGTTTAGGTCTGGTTTTCTTCCAACACAGAGCACTGCATCATTTCCAGTGCCTCCTGGTGCTGTGCTGATGGTGTTCTGCTGCTGAATAGCCCAATGATCAGTAAATACCCACACTTATTTGGTGAGGTGCATTTTCTTGATAGTGAGATGCATAGATGCTAACAACAAAAATATTTCCTGTGTGGACAGACATCCACCAGGGTTCAGTGCAATCATAGTATGCATAAACCTTTAGAGAAATGGAAATAGATGTTGTAGGAGAAGGGAATACAGGTGACCTTGCCCCTGATAATTAACAGCTGTGTTAATTAGCCAGTACAGCCCCACCCCTGATGAGTGTCAGCTGTATCCAATAAAGGTAAGAGATAAAAGGGGTGGGAGAGCTGGTGAGGGGAGGATCAGGAAGGAGGAGGAGCCTTGTGGAAGAGGGAACGAGAGGATCATGAAGCAGAAGGATCCTGAGGAGAGAGAATCCCTGCTGTGAGGTCAGTGTGGGTCTGGAGGCAGAGCCTGCTGTTGGATCTTGCAGTCACAGTCTGGCCAGGTAAAAGCCTGCAATCAGAGTTCAGCAGGAAATCCCCAGCAGTCAGAGGCTGCAAGGGAAACTCACAGCAGGAGCTACTGCAGCCAGGGTCAGGGAATGGTTGGAGTCAGGATGGCTGAGCTGTAAAGAGGAATAAACCAGGGCCCTTTACACGCTGTGATAAACAAGAAGTCTGTGTATCAGCTCATTTCTACCCTCTGACAAGAGGGCTGTTGCAACAAGATATATTCTCATCATGTCTTAAAATTGTCTAAAATAACATTTGTGGTATGATGATCAGTGCCTTGCATTCCCTTTCATTCTGTATGCACTTGCTAATGAGAACTGCTGTTTATATAGTTTTGGTTTTTTTTCCTATGTCTTATGAAGATTCTTCTGCTGTCCAAAAGCATGTGTACTTTCTGATGGCCTTACTCTTTTAACCACCTCTGGGACCCATCAGTCTGTCAGTGCAGCTTCAGTGCTCAGCAAGTTGCTGAGTGCTGGAACTGTCCTTAGGTCAGTGGGTTTTTTTCCTCATTCTACTCCTAGCCCTGCTTGCTTGCGGAAGTAAAAGCTATTAGGAAAGAAATCCATTGCCTTTTACTTCCTCCAAATCAAATCCTGTTTTGCATTGGAATGGTGGATTACTACCCAAGAGATATCCATTTTTCATGTTTGGATTTTTTATGGCTTAAAGAAACCCACCACCCTTGTTTCCTCCTGAACCCCTGTAGCTTACTGTGCTGGTTGAAATGGGTTGGTTGGCTGTATCTTGAGAATTAATTTCAGACAAATATCTGAGTATCTTTTTAACTGGAAATTGTACTTCTTGTCAAACTTCTAGACTAAAACTCTTGTAAACAAGCTTTCCAGAGCTGCTCTTGCTGAGAGTTGGCTTGGTGCTATCTGCTGGCAGATGGGCTTTGGCCAACAAAACACTTGAGAGAGGCTCCATGACTCTCCAGGGAAGCAGGCTGGTGTAATCCATTTCCATGGATGACACTCAGAGGGCAGTAAGGAGGCAATCTGCTGAAGGCAAATAATGGCTCCCATTTTTTTGATGTCTGGGCTTCTGTGGGGTGAATGGAGTATCTGTGTTTTCCAGATGAGACATGAAGGCCAGATGCAGGGCTGGGCTGATGCCAGTTGCAGTTTCTAGAGTTTAGGTCTGGAACATGAAATGAGCTGCGGTGAGGCGTGTGGAAAATCAGATGTCTCAAAAGGCAGAGTGGTGATCAGTAACCTGAGTAGAGTGAGCCCATGGGAGATACTGGGGACACTGTGATCTGCAATCCTCTCTCTGTGGCAGGCAACCACCCATTCTGGAGCTGCAGGAGAAGCTCTCTGCCTGGAATGTGAGGCACCACTGCTGCCACCCAGCTCAGATCTAGCAGTCACTTCCCACCACCTAAGCTACCTGAGTGAGACACTGTCAGGGCTGTGAAAAAGCAGATGTGAGGCACCTGATGTCAGCCAGCATGAATCCACATCTTGCCTCTTGAGATGCAGCAGTGAGATTCTGGAAGAGGTGGGCAGGTATTTGGTAACACCTCCTTTAGAGCATGGCAATGATGCTGTAACTGAGCTTCATGGGGTAAGACATGGTGGTAAAAGGCACTGGGGAGCAGGAGGAAGAGCAAATGGCTCTGAGATCTGGAACTACATGAGCAGATTGAGGGGTCTGGAAGGACCTTCCCAGTGGTTTGTGTTCATAACAAACTGCTACAGCAGCAGCAGGAGGATGGAATACTGAATACAAATCTAAGGAGAAAAAAAATCTACTGCAGATGTAGACTTTGTGACCCTTAGGGGGTTCATTTGCTCCTAAGTGAAGCCCTGTATGGCTTGGACCCATCTCCAGGGAATCACTGCAGTGCAGGTGTACCAGGCTTTGTGCCACTGATCACCAAAGTTTTGGTGACATCAGCTGTAATAACTGGTAAAGACCTCATCCTTATTGACTGAAATGAGGTGACAGTGCAGCCATGCTCCTTTACTTTTTGAAATAGGTGAGCACAGAGATGTGGGAGTTGTCTGGGCACTTCCAACTTCCCATCCATATTTTCCCAGCTTCAGCAATGGGAAGTAAAAGCTTTTCATTGTTTGGTAGCAGTTATCAGTGTGATGTGAGCCTGTGTAACCCTGACAATATCACACTAAAACCAACAGGCAAGAAACCTGTTTTAAGTGAGAGTGAAATCTCAGGTGAGCCCGCAGCTCTCCCCAGGGCTGTGGCATTTTCTGGAGAATAATAACTGGGTAAATCACCTGGCAGGGAGAGTGGAGGGCTTCATGGAGGGCCACCTGCCGTGGCCCAGGTGCCTTTAACTCCTCAAGTGCTGGACCTAGTGCCTGTTTTATCCCAAGACTTTTTTTTTCCAGTCTCTTAGCCCATTGTGGTGGTGCAATCCAGTTGACAAGTCACACTGGGGTGCAGATAGCTATGTCTGAATCTGCAGTTAGTGATTGCTTTATTCTGAATAAGCCCTGGCAAGCAGCCCACGTGCTGTAACTTGGCCAGCTAACAGCAGGCTCACTGTGTGTGAGCTGGCTAGTTTAAGCCTCAGCAAAAAGCAACTGGAAGATGTTCCTAAGACATACATAGGAGAAACTGTTCTTTTCCCATGGAACTGCAGATAAGACCATTATTCTTTGGCTCAGTTTCCTAAAATATGACATTCTGAAATGTTGTCATTGCTGATCTCAAGATCATTTTTGAGTAGCTCAGCCCACCTATTGTCAGCCTTTAATTGTCAAGGTGGTACCAGCACCTTGGTGAAGATCTTGCTTTGTGCCTGGGTGAACCAGGGAATCCGTTTACCAGATGCAGAAAAGATCTGTTCCAACATCTGTCCAGCATGCCAGTCACACAAAGCAGATGGAAATCACACAGCTGATTTAACTGCACTGGGTAAAGCACAGTTAAATTGCCAACACATACGCCCAGCTTTGCACTTCCTGCAATTTTTCGAGGTTAATATTTCTGCTGTTGTTGTATTTGATTGCTAGAGGTAGTGAAGCAAAGATTGTCAAAGATTATTAAAAGAAAATGTTGCAGATAATTTGCAAGTAATACTGGAGACATGAGACTACTGAAATGTTGCTTTTTTAAATCACTGTTTCATAACCAGCTTTGCACGTGTAGCCCTGCTAATAGCCAAGATCCCAAAAATTTTTGTATAGTGATGTCTTCTTAGAGGTGGGGGGTGTGTAGTTACACTGTGAGTGGGATGCTGTTATTTTCTAACTACTGTTCAATTACAAATTTTCTGATTCTCTCTTAAGTCTGCTTTTCTTGCTCTCTGCTGTTTCACCTGGCAGAAACCTCCAGCTTTCTTTCCTTAACAGCTCAAGTAATGTTCCAAGTAGAGTGTTGTTAATAATGACACCAGGGATCTGTCTTTCTATGGGCAGATATTAAAGATCCAAAACTAGAAGATACAAGTAGAAACCAGCAATATTTGCATCTAAACTCTGGCATCAGTTTAGATTATGGCTTTATTGCTGATAGTCTCTCAGCATTGTCAGATGGGGAGTCCTCGAGCGTAGTTTTACAAGTAAGGGACAGATTTGTCTGGAAATGGAGAGCTTAAATCTTTAATACTGATTCATATGTTGTTTTTTGAAGTGAGAGGCATTTAATATCTTATTTTTGCTCATGTTTTCAAGTGCTACACAGGTGAAATCCAACTGGTGTCTGCTGAACTGAGAAAGCTTCTTCAGCAATCAGTGTTGGCAGCTGCTGAGGCCCTCAGTGAGCTACAGCAGAAGCTGCTGTAGTCTAAGAGACATTACCCTGGAGCTGTTCAGCACCTGGGAGCTCCTTCCATGAGGTTCTCTGGCCAGCTGAGAAACCCTAATGGCTTGACCTCAGTATGGTTTTTAAAGACTTCTGGATCAGGATCAAGGGTGGGTGTTGTTTTGCCCTCAAAATGCCTGGATTACGTCAATGACTTGGATTTAGCTGAAAACTTCGGAAGGAAACGGAGCAGTAGCAAGGGGGAAGGCAGATGAAAAATAAGGATATGGCTCGGGGTCAGTGAGATGTAGAAATAACATAATATTTTTGAGATTATTATTAATGCTAGAAAGCTGTGTCTAAATGAGGACTGCATTGACCCACGATGCTTAACCCCTGAATCACTCAGTAAATCAGGACACTGTGTTTGCTGAGTGCTGCACAGAGAGGTCAGGGATACATGACTTGGAAGGGGTGGCTGAAAGGCTGCCTCATGCTCAAGCTGGGCTCACCAGAGAAGGATCATGCCCTAGTGATTCAAAAATGAGGTTAATGTAAATCAACAATCACAAATTTTGTTGTTCTATTGTGTTGGTGGTTTTTTTTCCCTTGGCTCTTCTATGAGTAATTTAAACATCAGGAAGTGGCTTGGTTTTTCTTATGGAAATTTGCAGCACAGACAGACATTTCTTTTGCAGGGGACATAATTGTGATTTCAGCCAGCTTTGCATTTGAATGTCACAAAGACCCAGAACCTTTCTTCACTACCTGGAATTTGCAGGATCTCTCTCTGCAGAGTACACATGACCTGTGCCTCAGAGAGGGTTTGTTTGGATGAAACTCTTCTAAAACAATAAAAGGAGCAGAACTTATGCTGTGAATGCCTTGTAATGTCCTTCCACTGCATGTTTGCAGTTAAGGGTCAGGCTTGGAAGGATTTGCTTGACTGGGTTAATGAGGTGAAAAATCATCTTTTAGTCACGGTTCAAAATTCTGGACAAACTTTCTGTAAATTAATTCTCTGTAGCTTCTCCACCACAAGGGGTTGGAAGCTTAGAGTGGCCTGGTCTGCCAGTCTGTTCCTTAAAAATTATCGAAAACATACAATCAAACCCTTGATTCAATTTCCTCCCATTTGGCTCTACTGGTTCTATCCCTGGGCTCAACCAGGGCCCAGCAGTGATGGAGATGGAGATTAGTGGTGATCAATTTAATTTACTGGTTGGCACATTTCCAGTGAACTCAAATGGACTATAGTTAATCTAGTTTTCAACTATGCTTGTGTTGTGAGTGCAAGTTAAAATTTGCTTTATATCCCTCTTACCAGATGGCCTTACAGCTAAAAGTACCAGAGTGGGAGGAAGGAGATCTGGCATTAGTTTGTAGCTTTTTTACAGCTTTTCTGTACATCCTGGCATGACTCTGTGAGGAATTCTCCCCAACATAGTGACTGAAGAGCTTTTTTTTAAAAAAAAAAAACCCACAACTTTTTTTTTTTTTTAATAAGAGGAGCACACACAGTTACCACAACTCAGCTTGCATGAAGTCATAGAGCCAGAGAAGGGCTTGGGTTGGAAAGGACCTCAAAGATCATCTTGTTCCAACCCCCCAGCTGCCACGGGCACCTTTGCCCTAGACCACCTGGCTCAGAGGATCCGCCAACTTGACCTGGAACACTGCCAGGAAGGGGGCATCCACAGCTTCGCTGGACAACCTGTGCCAGGGCCGCAACACCCTCACAGGGAAGATTTTCTTCCAAATATCTAATCTGAGTCTGCCCTCTGACAGTTTGAAGTCATTTCCCCTTGTACTGTCACTCCTTGCTCTTGCCCAAAGTCCTTCTCCAGCTCTCTTGTACCCCTTCAGATTTGTTTTATGGCTAACCTTACTGACAGTCACTGTTTCAAATGGTGGCATGAATTATAGCAGCACAAAAAAAAAAAAGTATGTCCTGAGGATAGCAAGAAATGATGGCTTGTAAAATGTTACTTGGAATTAATTTACTGACTGTGTCATTTTTCAATAAAATGAAAATCATAGATCTAATATAAAAATAATTAGGCAAGGCATGGAAACGATGATGAAATCCAAACCTTGTGTATTGATACTGATTTGCTGTATGGTTGAAAGGGTCTGGAAAGTTTAACAAAGACAGTTGATAGTGATGAACTTTAAAGTCTTTAAACCTTTGAGATTTCCCTTGTGAATTGTTTGTGATTCAGAATTTACCACCCGAAAGAGATTTTTCACCTGAAATTTTTTTCAACTTTTAGGGCATTCTCTATGCTGAGAAGGCTTTTGTTTCTGCATGTAAACTCTTTGAACTTTTTGATTCGTGGAAATAGTATCACTAACTCCAGCATCACCCTTCTTCCCTTTGAATCTCTCTCCCACTCTCTGCCCACCACCCCGGGCAGGGCTTGTGTCCCTGCATGAGCTGTGGTGCTTTCTGGGCTTCTCCCAAGGTGACAGTGAAAGGCACGCTTTGGCATTTGAGCCTGCCCCTGATTTCTCCCCACAGATTTCATATCTCCAGCCTTCAGTTTAGAGACCTGTTTGCCCTGGGAGGGATTTCTCCATGGCACAGCACTCGTGTCTGGATTCTCTCTGCATCCAGCGCCGTCGCCTGCTCTCCCCGGGGAGCACGAGCCCTTCAGGTTATGGCAAATGTTTCATGTGAACTCAGATGTTTTCCTGCCTGTCTCTCCTTGGGGTCTGCGAATTGCCTCCCTTTGATGGACTCCAACATGTTGTACCACATCCGTTGTGACATTTTGATTATGTATTATTCACATTGTCGAAGGAATTCACAATTGGAGCGGTTGAAGCTTTTCAGGATATTTTTCCCCAAATAACAATTCTGTATTCTGAGCACCAGCCAGATTCTCCATATGGCTAAAATGTGCTGGAACAGAAAGACATTAGCATGGCTTAATAAACTTCATGCATGGTTTGCTATTGCAATATCAGAAAGAAAACAAATATAGCCACTAGTTCTCCTTGGAATAACTCTGTTAAATTACTGTTGTTTGAAATGAGCTTTTATGGCTTATGGCTGATATAATTTGCATTGTGATAGGTAAAGCAGGATTCTGTATGTTTAATATCTTTGGATTTGACTGCTTGAGTCTTGCATAAATCCCCTCCCTAGTGGGAGGGGAAGGCAAAAAATTGAGTTTTGGTATGGTTCAGAAAGCAATGGATTTGGGAGACACTCAGGCTCTATTCCAAACTCTACCATGCAGCACAACTTTTGCTGATAGCCTTCAGCCTGTTTTCAGTCTTTGTCTATTTACCTTTCTTGGTTAAATATTCTGTTCTGAGAGCCAGACCTAGCTGGGCACACAGACCAGCTTTCCTCCTGTCTTTCACCAAAAGATGCAGTGCCCATAGTTACATTTGTGCTGTGGCATTTTGTCTGTCAGCAGAGGATACTGCTGAGCACGCTGCTAATTGCTCCTGGTTCAGCATCTGAGTCTGGTTTGTGTAGCACTGGAGAAAAAAGGTAATCCCTATGTGTCTGAACTGTGTGACTTAAATGAACTTCACACAGAGGAGTCTGGCACTCAAATGCTCGTGAAAACTTGTGTTTGGGTTTTAGGCATGCATGATTTAGAGACAGCTTTGTGTGTGTATGAGACTTGCAGGGCTCAGGCTGTTCTCCTGTGTATTGTGGGCATGAAGGTCCTGTGAGATTTAGGGATAAACTGTGCTCTTGGGACATCTCTGACCCCTGGACACGGCCTGCCCACGGTGCCCACGTTCAGATCATGCTCTGGTGGGAAAACCTGCCCTGCTCTTTACAGGGGACTCCTTGGATGGTGCTGAGTGTGGGCCACACACAAGGAGTTTCCAGTGGCGAGTCCCACAACAGAGCTGCTGCTGGATCTTGTGCTCCCAAACCACTCTTCAGCAACTGGCACTGGAGGAGGATGAGCTTGGGCTTTTTTCACCTGAAAGAATGGCAGATGTCTCCTTGCTACTGATGCAATCTGTCTTCTATGTTCTCATGAATGAGAATACGTATGAAAAATGTTTATTTACAGGCCACTGGTTTGGAGGCACTTGAAGTTTTGATTAGCTTTGAGGGGTTGTGGTCAGAACAGTTCACACAGCTATTCCCCAGTGTGATGTGAACCTCTCTGGATTCAGAGCACATCCCTGATGCCTTCAGGACACATGAGTGAGTTGGGATTACCCATGTGCATGGGATGAATGTTTCTATTACCCCATCATCGGTATTGTCACCATTTCACTCCTTGCTAGAGAGGCAACAGTGTGGCTGTAATTAGTTTTGATTGTGCAGGATGGCAGGAGTAATTGGGAAGGTGTTGCATGAGAGGGGCAGGCTGTGGCTCCCTTACACGATTGCTGCTGGCAGTCTGTCAGTGCAGTGCTATTTGCATTTGTCTATTTAAAAAAAGGAGAAAAATGCTGCTAGAAAGCAATCTTCCCTGGGAACACATTTTCCTAGCACTCTGGGCTTAGGAGTTCACAGTTCAGCTCTGGCAGGATGAGAGTCTCTAGGCTGCCACCCACGCCATGGGCTCAGGAGTTATTACTCTGCTGATTTCTGTTCTACAGAGGAAAAGACTGCAGGCAGGAAAATATCTTAGTCAATACAGTGAGTGTGTAAGGTTTCTCACCTCACCATGGTGAAGGCCTCTCCCAGGCTGGTTTTCTTGGGCAGATCTGCAGGGTTTCCATGCTGTGCCTGCTCATGCCCCCTTACCCCGTGACATGTCTGGTAGCTTTCCCCTGCAACAACTGTATCCTGATGTTTCATGATCCATTTGGTAGGTTCATTCCTGCTGCCAGTGTTCATTATGAGAAGTAACAATAGGAAAATATTTTCTTTTCCTGCAGCATACTGTAGCTAGCTGGCACCCAGGTCTTGCAATGTCTGAGCTTAACTGCTCACCCCTTTGCAGCTGACACCATGCTCTTGAAAATGCTGCTTTGGCACCAAAAAATGGTGTGTTTACCACATGGACAAATCTGTAGAGATAGTCCAGAGCTCTCAAGCTCTGTCTCTGGGCCTCAGTGAGTCATTGAGAGGTGTCAGGTGGTGGAGGAGAACCCCTCTGGCTTTGCAAAAGCGAAGAGAAAGCAGAGCTGTGGGGAGGAGAGGCCAGCCAGTGAAGCTTGTAGAGGTCCTTGTGACAATGCTGGGCTGAAATCTGCCTTCACTGCCTTGGCACTGCTCAGCAGGAGCTGGGGATGGAATCAGAGCTGGTACAAACCACAGCAAAGTGTGGCTGAGTGTGTGTTGGCTGCCTGTGCGAGCCACAGACCTGCTGGAGTGAGAGCAGCCGAGATGAATGGCATGTCTGAACACAGAGCATAAATAATTGTATGGGAAGCTTAGTGCTCCCATGCCAGTGTGTATAAATATTCATATTATTCCATGAATCTGTCATTATGTGCAAGTGCTTCATCTTTGCAACTTTGCTCCTGCCAGAAGTCCTCACTCATGGAAACGCTCTCACTGGAGGCAATCAGATGATTGATGTGAGTAAAGGGCTGGGGGAGCTCTTCTAACAGCCAGATTTACAGCAGTATGTCATTCCTAATTTCTGCACACTGGGAAACCAAACCCAAACACAAACTCAGCTGTTTTTGAGAGACTTTCTCACTGTAGGGTTCTCATTTCATGAGGACTGAATGAAACCACAGAGCTCTTTCCCATTCGCTCATCGTCTGCATCCGCTTATCAGTGATGCTGGTGCAGTCATTTTTGGGGGCTGAATTGTCTCCTGAGCTACTGCTTTCCATAGTCTCAGCCAGGCTTCTAGCATGGCTCATAGCCCACAGGAGTGGCTCCCCTGTTATGGGTTCTTATAGTTGTTAGTGCAGTGCAAAATAGCTGGAAGTGATGAAAGAGCAAAGTGTGCTCTGAACTCTGCTGTCTCAGGAGCATTTATACACTCAGGAATACTGCAGCTCCTCTCACTGAAGTTTTAGTGTGGCTGTATGGGAGCCAGTCAGTCCCGTGCAGGTGCATCTGAGCACATGAGGGGGAAAGCTAAGATTTTGGGAAGAAAAATCCACCACCACCTCGGGGCTGCCCTCGGGGCCAGCCGAGCTGGGGAAGCCTGCAGCAGCTGCAGACTGCACAGCACTCCTGGCACAGTCCTGGGTGCCGTGCCACAGAGACAGGGGTTTTTGCCATGTGCTGGTCACATCCAGCCCTGTTTGCCTCAGGAGCTGGCCAGGACTGTGTGGTGATGCTTGGGACTGCCAGCTCCTGCCTTATCTCCCTGATATCAGCCTCTCTGGGGGTCCTGTTTTGGAGTTTGGCACTGCTGGAACAGCTGGAGCTCCTGTTCTTGCCTTGGCTCCCGTGGTCCCTGGTGGGATGTTGGTGTTGAGGAGCTGCCTTGGCTCGGCAGTGGGGCATGAGGAACCACTGGAAGCAAGAATTACAATGTCTATTCTGTGCTGGGTGTCCATGCCCTTTGTATACCAGTTATTTGTGGCCAGCCAGCTGCTGCTTCTCTTTCAGCCCTGCAGGGTAGAAATACAGGTGACTCTGGGCATATTCTGTGCTAAGCTCCCTGCATTAAACTGGGTGGTGTTACCACCACAGAAGGTTCAGAGAGCCTTTCCCTGGCTCTCAGCAAGCCAGGGAAAATGACAACAAAAGGAGATACCCATTCCAACAGAATTATCATCTCCATAATATGACTTTATACAGAGAGATGAATATTATTGAAGTTAATTTTGCCCTTTTGGAGTGCTGACTCCTGCTTTAATTGATCAGCCATGGATGGTAACTAATGAGGTTTAAGTTTTTAACAAGAAGAAGATAATTAAACATGACAAGTTTCCCTCAGAGCTGCCTATCAGACTCCTACCACACAAAAATGGAATGATACAAAACTCTTCCTCCTGCCCCCTCCCACAACCCCAAGACTTCTTCTGAGTTGTTATTAGCAGTGCTGAAATATGGCAGCATCTGACTGTGTGCTCCTGTCTGACTGCAAATACCATCTTGTGTAAACCTTGGGGTGCAGCAGAGACACTGGAATAAATGCAGGCTGGTACTAGAGAGAGAAGGGATCAGCACTTTCCCATATGGCTTTCATGGTCACATGCCTCATCTGTACCATTTCTACGCCTTCTCATGCTTAAATATCGGTGCTGAGTGTAGAAGTGTGGATCAAAATGAGCACAAATGTTGGTGCCAATTAAAACTCTCATTGCAGATAAAGGGTGTTGGCAGTTCTCCCAAAAGTATCCTTTTCTCTGTTTTCATGGTTGTGTAGGGCTGCTAATTTCCCTGTGATGAGTCACTGAAAGAATTTATAGAGGTAAGAGGGATTTCATGCTCTAAATATAGCCTCAAGTCAGCCCACAAGGAGCAGCCACAGGAGCTGGCTGCTGAGCTAGTAAATACAACTCAGTGCTGCTCCCAGCTCCTCCTGCCTGATGGAGTTTGAAGGGAGGGGATGGAGTTAGAGCAGGAAAGGAGTCAGCATGTGTAGGCTGGGGCCACCAGACCTGAGATCACAACATGGTGAGAGAAATCACAGGTGCAAATGAAATTGGGTGACAATGGGAGACCTTTTCCTGCTAACCTGTTCCCACCTACTCCTTGCAGCTCTACTTAAATTCCAGCTGGCCCCACCTTTCTTGGCAGTAGCTGTTACCTTCTGTAGTTTAGTTGGAAGAAAGGAATAAGGTGACTCCTTACCAGGTAACTCAGGACCTGCTTGGATCTTGGTTTTGGCAATCCAAAACTTTTCCCAAGTGTTTTATTCACAATGATTTCATTGCAGCTGCTTGCTCACATCCCCCATGTCAGGATGGGGGAAAGAATTGAAAGGGTAAAAGTGAGAAAACTGAGTGGGTTGGATAAAGGCAGTTTAAGAGGTAAAGCAAACCAAGGGACTCATTCCCCACTTCCCATGGCAGGCTCAGCCATCCCCAGGACAGCAGGGCTCCATCAGTGCCTTGGGAAGACAAACACCAACACTCCAAACATCTCCCCTTCCTCCTCCTGCCCAGCTCTGTGTGCTGAGCATGGTGCCACATGGTCTGGGACATCCCTGGGTCACTTGGGCTCAGCTGTCCTGGCTGTGTCCCCTCCCAGCTCCTTGTGGAGCCTCTTGCTGGTGGGGTGGGCGAGGAGCAGGAAAGGCCTTGGCTCTGGGTAAGAACTGCTCAGGAACAACAAAAACATCTCTGAATTATCACCACTGTTCTCAGCACAAATCCAAACCACAGCCCCATACCAGCTGCTATGAAGATAACAAACTCTACCACAGCCAAACCAGCACAAGACTACAGGTGATCTGAACACTTTTATTGCATCAGCTTTAATGCACTTTTCAAAGTTACCTTGAACTTAGTGCTGGAAAAAAATTGGCTGCTTGCTTTATACTATCTGAAATCCATAGGATGACTTTAACCAATTTAGAAACCGTTTAGGCAAAACTGGCTGTAAAATAAGCTAGAAATATTTCTGAGTTTAGGCAGGCCCTAAAAATCAATTTATAGGAGCATTTCTCAAAGCAGAAATTATCTACCTACGAACAACCCCCAAAAATGCACAAAACTTTCTTGCCATTAGGAAAAAGTCAAACTGTACATTAAAACAGTGCTTTATTCTTCATTAATTCTGCTGCATTTTCATCCCTTCCCTGTGACTGTTCCTCCCAGGCCAGGGCTGGGCACAGGGAGCTCCTCTGCCCCCACCTGCATGGCTGAGCTCACTTTCCCCTGTAGGAGTGTTGCTGTGATCACGTGAAGCCTGTGAGCCAGAAGACACAATTACACAGGTATTTGCACACATCAGCTCCCTCCACATCATTTTTGCTGTGCAGCCACTGGAGGGAGGGTGTTTTGAACTGGTGGATGAAATACCTGATGTGGAGGACAAAGCCAAACAACTGCTCTTCCCTGTTCTCCTGTCCCTGGTGGTGTCAGCTGTGATGTGTGAGCTGT
>WAAE01023382.1:182016-220808 GCA_013400495.1 Nicator chloris
CCAAACCTGGTTATGGCTGAAAGCACAAAAAATAAAGAGGAAATGCATCTTTCTAATTACATCAAGAACAAACATAGCTTTTCACAGCCCCCTTGTGTGCTAAAACGGGTACACAAATTTCTGGGAGTCATGGTTTCATTTTCAGAGCGAGAGAAAGAAAAGGTTAAATGCCTTGAATTCGATAAAACTGCCAGGGAACCTGCTTGGTTTTGGCACATCCTGGCTTCTGTTTGCTTGGGTTTTCCCTGTATGGTTTGGGGAGTGTGCTCAGAGTGTAGATCATAAAGGCAAAGGTCAGGGTTATCACCCTTCCGTGAGAGGGCTCTTCCAGCCTCTGCAGGCTTTGCTGTGTCACACAAATGCTGTGTTTGCTCTTAGCGTGGAACAACTTGTTACTTTCTGGGAAATCAGAGAGCTGTTCTGCTTCCATGAAAGCACAGGAGCTGACTGTGTGCAGGGGTCAGTGCTCGGGAGCAAGGCAGGTCCATGCAAGTCCTCACAAACAGATTCTTTCCTTTTGTCCTCCTGCCCTTGTGTGCTGTGGCTCCAGGAGAACCTGTGCAACCTCCTGGCAGCATTGTCCCAGCCCACCACGCAGCATCACTGCTTTCAGCATGGACTGCAGGGCAGAAGCAGCTTTATACTCTGCTTTTCCTTTAAAACACTTGGTTCTTTAATTGCCTTTTCATTCTTATCTCTCAGACTCGAGCTGGCTGAAGTTTTGTCCCTGGGCTGGAAGAGGTTTGCTGTGTTACCTGTGCCTTTCAGCATCTTCCTCCCTGCTCCCCTCCCTGGCTGTCCTTGGCAGAGGTCTGGCTCTCCCTGTCACCCCAGAACCAGGGGTCAGCCCTTGGGACAGGGCATCCTGAGCCTGGTGCAGGCAGTGAACAAAGCCTGGCTGATGGCACAGGCTGCATTTGACTTCCAGATGAAGCTTAGGCAGAACTGGCTGTAAAATAAGCTAGAAATATTTCTGAGTTTAGGCAGGCCCTAAAAATCAATTTATAGGAGCATTTCTCAAAGCAGAAATTATCTACCTACGAACAACCCCCCAAAATGCACAAAACTTTCTTGCCAATAGGAAAAAGTCAAACTGTACATTAAAATAGTGCTTTATTCTTCATTAATTCTGCTGCATTTTCATCCCTTCCCTGTGAATCTGATTTGCCTTCCTAAGCTTGCCCTCAGCAGGGCCAGAGCAGCTGATGCCCCTCTGACATGGGATTGCTTCCCCTGCCCTCCTGGGACAGGAGGGAAAATGGGCACAGGGAGAGTCCCAAATGCTCAGTGACAGTCCTTCTGTCACTTCTTTCTTTCCTCTTGTTTTCATTTCATATCAACCTCCTGCTATGTTTCCCTTGTAGGGACCAGGACGTGTGCAGGGGCCTGGGTGCTCTCAGAAGGATGTTGTAAATCAGTGTGGGGGACAGGTGCATCCCCATTAGGTTGTGCTAACCAATCCTCAGCGTGTGACTTCTAAACACCTAAAAAGTAAAAAAATTCCAAATACTGTAACTCAATACTTACTTTTCCTTTCAACTTTTCCACCCAAATTTGCATCCAAGGCCTGAATTAACTCCACTGGATTGTGTCCAGATAGTGCTGTTATGATATTGTCATTTTTTCTCTTTAAATCAAATTACTGAAAAAGGTGGCCTGTTGCCTGAGCACAAATATTTTGAAGTTACTTTGGAAGATGGTTTTTTTTTTTTGGCAACAACACTTCCCATAGATAATATTTTCTTTTCTCCCAAGTAAAGTCACTTTTTCATGGCCCACACAGTAACTGTAGCAAGTCAGAAAATAAATATGGCCTGTAGTCCAAAGTATAATTAACAAAAAACAATCAAGTGATGGCTGGAATATTTTTGTGCTGATGACTGGGATTTTTTTTCTTTTTTATTATTTTATTATTCAATTTTGTTATTGCTCCTGTTGTGTTTAGAAAGCTGCAACAATGAGTTATACTGGAAATACTCAAGGTCAGGTTGGATCAGGCTCTGAGGTGTTCCAGTTGAAGATGTCCCTGCTCATTGCAGGGGGGTTGGACTGGGAGCTTCAAAGTTCCACTCCAACCCAAACCATTCTTACTCTGTGGCCAACATGCAGGTGGTGCAGGTGGCAGTCCTTACTGGAAATGGAACCAGATTGTTTTCTCAACACTGAAATTTATTTAGGAACAGATAATTTCAATTTTTTTCCCTCTAGTCCTTTGGTAAATATATCATCATGTTTATTATTGGCTTTATAGTCTGCTCTTTGGGGGCAGACAAAGCCTTTAGCAGCAGATCTCAGTTTTTATGTATGAGAGTCAATTCAGCTTAGAAGAATTCCCTTTTGCTAAATGAGTCTATAATGTTTATTGTCTCCTGAGAAATTTTCTCAAGTAATTTCATTAGTAAAAAATTTCAGGGAGAGCCAAGCTCAGGAAAATAAAACAAAAAAAATTTTTTAAAAAAATAAGCTGCTGTCTTAGTTTAACATAGTTTGTGTGTCTATATTTTTAAGCTACATTTTCAGTGTCTGAGGCCAGTTTTCAAATGTGGGCACTGTTTCCCAGGGGTGCCAAGCTAGGACATCCAGCTGCCAAAAACATGCTGGCATTAGGCAGGGCAGGTCTGGGACCCCAAATTGGCTTGGGTGCCAGCCAAGCACATAGCTGCTTTTGAGTGTCAGAGCAACATTTCCCTGATCAGACAGGTCTGTAAATTGGGTGGGTTGGTTGAGCAGTAGGTCCCTGCTTCCTGGAAGCCTCTGGGAGAAGAAGAAAAAGCCTGAGCTCGTGGCTTGGCCCTCTGGGATGGGTCCCTGGAAGTAGCTGGAACCTTTTTGGTGGTGGCCCTTTGTCACAGGCTGGGACCTGGCTCCCCTCAGCAGTCAAACAGCTACAGAGTGCCCATCATCAGAGGCAGCAGCATCTCTGGGGTTTGGGTTTTGGGGGTAGGGGAGGATGGACCTCTCCCTGTGCTGAGGGACTTAGACTGTGCCACTTCTGGCTGTCACATCAGCAAGGCAGGGACTGGGTGAGGAGCATGGAATAGAGGAGATAAACGATCAATTGTCATCATCCTCCATTCAAATTGTGGTGCCCCTTCATCTTCCCTGCCATGAGAAAGGTCTCACAGCCTCTCTCCATTCCACGGTGTTTAGTGGTGAATTAAAAATGGAAATGGAAAGAATTTGCTGAGGCTCTCAAGAAGATGAATGATTGTTTCATGTGTTAGCTCTCCTCCTGCAGCCATGCTCTCCCTTTTGTTGCTACTTACTGCTGGAGTGAGGTAGGTTAGGAAGTTCCCCAGTTGGAGGGGAGACCTCAGGTGTGGTGTCACAGCGTGTGGCAGCTGGCACAACTCTGGGTTTTCATGCATGCAGCTACAGAGCTGTTTCCTTCCCTCTTTTAATCTGGGCAATTGTCTCAGCTCTCTGTTCTCTGTATACAAAGATATTTTTGGAATGAAGTCCGTGAAATGTTTTTTCCTTGGTGATTGATAGATACATATCACCAGCTTCCGAGCAAATAAATCCCCCCTCCTGCTTTCCCTGCTCAGCAGTCACCCAGAGGACTCATGCTGCTGCATTCATCTGTATGCAAGCAATCAGGTTGGTAATCTGTGCCAATAAAGGGATTTATGGTCTCTCAGAGCACAGAGGCTACATTCAATCTTGCTGACAGCACTAGGGTATGCCCCATTTAGTTGTTGGAAGACAGCAGGGTGTTTTTTCCTTGCTGACTTTAAAGTGATTTCTGTGACCTAGAGGACATGAGCGTGAGGAGGACTGAGGACTTTTAAAGCCCTTGGTACAGAATCTGTTTTGGAGGGCAGGAGGTGTCTCTGACACCTGCATGAGACTAATAACATTAGTCCTTTATGTCCCCAAAACTGGTCTTAAATTATGATCTGATGCCTGTACTTGCTGTGTTGTCTGTTCTCTTTTGATCTCTATCTGTTATACTTTGGTCTCATGGTTGTCTCTGCCATTCCAAACCAAACTCTACATTAGGTAGGATCCCCAGCCTGGTTTCAGTCATGTCCTTCAGCCTTCCAGCCTGCCAGCTCTTTGTTTTTGTGTGCTTGTTTTGGTTTTATTACAATGATTATTTATTTTATTTCATTACTTGGTCACAAGTCTACCAAGAGCCACAGCATGTTTTTGAAGGATGAATGGAAGGTAACTGAGCAAAGCAGAGCAAGGCTCACATCAGCTGTCCTGCTGTTGTTGTGTGGAGGGATCTGCACAGCTACAGCCAAACTGCAAGGCTGGATATCCAAAGGAGACAAACCTTCTTAGCCTCTGCTTCAGCCACCTGTGGTGACTCCTTGTCCAGCTTTGGGCTTGAATAATTCCCTATATTTCAGAGGGAGCTCAGCTGCTCAGCCTGGATGTGAAGGGGTTCCTTTAGGCCCTGCAGTGTTTGCTGCTGAGTTGGTTCTCCAAGGAGCCCAGACCCCATTTCCATTTGGGATATGGGCAAGGAACCTCTCCTCTTAATGCCATGTCCAAAGATGTGGTTTCTGGTTTTTTTGGCTGCCCTGGAAATATAATTTTACCTGAGCTACAAGCTTGCACAGGAAATATTTTTTTCTCCACGCTTGTTAAACTGGTATTTAAGCTGTTAAAACTTTGCCTCTAGCTATTTCAGGTTCATTAGATCTGGGGTGTGACTTTCAGCTTCCTTAGAGTGTTGTATTAAGTACTGACCAGCTGTGATTGTTGCTCCAAGGCCGGGTTACACTAGTTTGTTATTTGGGAGAAACTGGGAAGGTCTCTCCATGGCCTCTGGCAGATCCCAGGAGATGGTGGGATGGTCAAGACTGAAGAGATGTCCCAGCTCAGTGGGGTCAGGAGGACCATCTGCAGAACATTTGTGTCACTGGGGGGCAGCTTCCATCAGCAGTGGACTTAGTACAGTGTGGAGTGCATTGTGTCTTGCAAATCTGAATTAAACCCAGGTGACATTTAAATGAAGACAGTTTACTTCTTTTAAGAGGCTGAAGCTATCACAATGCTCTTGGAGTGACCAAGCTGTCTAGAAAGGGGGGAGAGGCTATGTCTGAGGAGGACAAGTCAAAGTAGGAAGGGAGGAAGATGTTTTTTCATTTTCCTGTCAGCAGCAGGGATGTGGGAGTCCAGCCTCCTGGGAGACTCTTGCACAGATCTGTTATTCCATGGAATTTCACCTGTAACCGTTTTGTCCAATGCATAAATCCTAACATCCCCTTATACTCCATTACTGGAGAACCTGCTTCACAGACTCCTTGGTGTGAAAACACAACCAAGCTGAGCAGCAAGAATAAAATCTCTGGCACTTCCTTGACGTCATCCTTCCGTGCTTCATCTGCAGGACGCAGCTCCTGCAAGCTTCACCTCCTTCTTCAGCACACAGTCACTCCTTTCTCACTTTGACCTTTTTATTAAAACTACCAGGAAGCCCCAAGATGCTGGTTGGGACAGAGCCCTCCCATGTCTATAAACAGTGTAAGAAAAATGAAATGCAAAGGTTAGCAAGGGGTTTGCAGAGACCTCGTTAAACAGGTGGCCATTCTTGGTTTCTTATTAAATAAACAGAGCTAGTCTGGAAATCATCCAAGAGGCAAAGAGGTGTTGACATTCTCATTTTCGTTGCTGCAATTCAAGTTTTAACTGTTTCTTACCACTGAAAAAATGTGACTGTGTGCTTTTTGGGCATTAGTGTCCTCATAGTGTTGTTTGGCTGACTTTCTGTCCGAGCACTCCCTGGGGTGGAGTGTTCCTCCAGACCTGTGCCTTCCCTGTAGGAAACAGCTGAGGGAAGAGATTCCCCATGCAGTGTTAATTCAGCAGGAAGGAAAGATCAGGTTCTGGAAGAGATCTGACAAAGCCAAGGATCTCAAAGCAGTTGAGCTTTCATATCTCAGGGAAGAGGAATGGAAACAGAACTTGCCAGTACAGGCAGCAGATACACCCAGGGCAGACAGACTACCTGGGGCAACAGCTTCCTGACTGCAGTGGGGAGAGATGTCTATTGAAAACAAAATAAGCCACTCCAGAGAGGCAGAGGCATTGCTAATGGCCCAAAGCTAAGGCAGTGATTAACACAGCATTCATTTTATTTGCGTTTTATTCTATTCTTTTAAAGCTATATGGGGAAGAAAAACTTCTGGGGTCAGAACGAGGAGCAGATTTTCAGTACCATGCTCAGCTGAATGGAAGCACAAATCCCATTAGCAGTAATGGAAATCAGTTGTCTAACCCAAGTAATTGAAATTGTGTGCTGAATTTGCTTTTTTGCACAGTGGTAGGTCTGAATCCTGCCTCTTGGGTTGCTGTTGGTAAATAAAATGTGTTTTGTTGCTACCAGGACTATGCATAAAGGAAATGTCTTCCAGATTTGGAGGTACAGTGCAGGTCTGCAGCTGCAAAGTCATCATCAGGACTTTTTGGAAAAGGTCATTTGCCTGAGGAAGGTGGGGACAGGGGGATGGTGCCAGGCTGTGTATGGACAGGTGTGTGTGGAGCATCAGCTGATGTCCAAGAGATTGTATTTACATGGCTCAAGAAGTTCCTCTTTGTTTCTTGCTGAGGCAGGATCACAGGTTTCCCTGTGTTTTCTAAAAAAACTACCTCTGTGCTGTCCTACTGTGATTAAGGACATGAGCCTCCAGGCCAAGAATTGCTACTTAAAATAAAACATTTAACTAGACTTAACTGGCAACCTTCTTCTTTTGGTTCTTCCTTGAGGGCTACTTTGGATTTGCTCTCAGCTTCCAGTGGGGTTTTGATGTGGGCCAGGCTTATGTGAGTAAAGGAGGACAGCAGTGAGAGATCAGCAGAGCCTTTACTGACCCCAGATATTTTCCCCCAGTGAAACTGAGCAGCAGAGGAGTGTTCCAGTAGGTTACAGGCTTTGAGAACCATCAAGTCATGCATTTTTGCTCAGTAATTTGCTCCCTGGAGTACCAGGGGGAAGAATGCCCATCACTTTAGGAGGGATGCCCTTAGCTGGCACGTGAGAATCAGTAAAATCCATGGTGTTGATGCCCCAGGATTGGACAATGCTGGTTTGTCACAGCTTCTGCTGGATGAATAAATCAATAATGTGGTTTTTTTCTGAAATCTGAAAGGATGGTGTGTCATGTAGCTCTGGTGGTCTGCAGGCATGTTCAGTTCTGTCCATCAGCCCTCCTGCAAATGAGAAGGAGCAGTGTTGATTAGGACAGGCTTATTATTCCTGCTGTGTTAACACTCACATGAATAGCAAATACAACCCTAGTGGATCAAGAAATTACTGTGAAAGTTGCAGTTCAGACATTTGGGTATGGCTGGGAAATTTTTTACCTTTTTTTCCCTAGTTTATAAACCTGGAAATGAGACTGTAGGAGGAATATGTGTAGAAGTTAACCACCCTTGTCAGGTCATGCTCTGCAGAAGCACGTAGGGCAAGATCCTGTTTTGCAAGCTGGAAGGAAGTCAGTGTTAGTGATCCAGACATGAAAGCACCACCCAGATGACAATGTTGGTTGGGTGAAGGTAGAGAAGAGTCTGTGCATTGAGTTTATCCTGAAAGAGCTTGCAGGATTCAGTTTGGCCATGAGAACACAGCAAGTGCATGAAGTGCCATGACCAATTGGAAGGGTGACTGGCCCCAGTGGGCCTTTGTATCTCCAGGTAAAAGGAAAGGAGGTATCCAGGTGGGCCTGGCAAGGAGAGAATCCATACAGCCCTTCATCCAACACGTCTCTAGGAAGAGAAACACTCTTCCAGTCAGGTGGCACTCTACAGAAGTTCCTCCACTGGCAACACAGCTGGGAGAGACAGATCAATGTCCTTTTTCTGCAGAAGGATTGGATCAAGTGTCAGGCTTTGTGAACGTGTTGTCTTCATTTCAGATCTCATGTGGTTCTTTGGCCTGGAGTCCACAGACCTAGTGAGGCTGCCGCCACCTGACAGCTGTTGGGGTCTCTCTGTGTTCTCTCCTCATTGCTGGGAAGTCAGGAGTGACTTGCCTGAACTCACCTGGCAGTGTGAGTGGGTTTATAATGGTTTATAAGCAGTTCCAACTGCTCCTTGTGGTTTAGCAGTTAATGGTCCCTCAATTAACTGTGATCTGCATCGACGCATCCAGAGTGCTGACTTCAGACCATACTGTCCTGCAGCACCAGCAGGCATACAGTCACTGACTAGAGTAGAAAACCACACAGGAGCATGTTGAAACCAAGAGGGTCATCTCTGTCAGCCAGAGCTGAGAGTTTCTCAGCAGAGTTATCTTGATGGGACATTCAGTTATGTTATAACCTTAATTCTTTTGTGTTTGCGTGGCATATTAGCCTGTCTGTGATTTTGCTTGGGTTCATGGCAGATTATGGTTTCGTGTCCATCTGCTTATTCTGGCCATCTATTTTCTTCCAGTCCTCTGGAACACCCATAGCATTCCATTTGTCAGGAGTCAACACTGAATGATGCTGGTGGGTGTCAGGGAAAATGGAATAAAAACTGTTGCCTGGTGGTTTCTCTCTCCAGCCACATTATTCTGCTGTGAGATCCAGAAATGATCAGGTGCAGTAAAAAGTGCTGTTTGCAGAGTCTGATTTTACAGGCCCTTGTGCAAAGAGAGATCTTTGGAGGCTCATGGATTTCACAGCTCTCTCTTGATTTGGGGCATTAGTGATCAATGCCAATGTCAACTTTCTCAGGGGAGTTTTTTTAAGCTTTTATTTTTCTGGCAACTCCAGCTTATCAACTTTATAGGGGTGCTTGTGTTCCAAGTTTGACACTTATTTTCCATGGATGAATGTTATTTCTTCACAGCAGCCTGTAGCTGAGTGGAGGAGATTTTTTAGATCATTACTTTTAGGGAAGATTTTGACTCAGGTGTGGTAGTTGAGGAGACAATTACTGTCATTTGGTTGCCCACAGATTTACTGAGGCTGAGAAACTGGCATACATTTGACTATAACTGGGTGCTGATAGGTCAGGAGTGAACTGCCTCCCTTGTGCAGGCCCCTGGTAAAAGAAATGTGTGCCTTGGCCATGCTGGTCAAGCTCTTGAGGAACCCCAGGCTGGCCCTGTGTATACAGCTCTAAACAGCAAAATAAATGAGTGTGCCTAAGGGGCAAATGAGCCTCGAGTGAGCTTGGCTCTCCCCAACTAGTCAAGGCTTTCTGTGCCCTTAGCACAACAGCATGGCTTGTTTTGATATAACTGCATTGAGGGTAGAGAATGTGCAGCCATGGGGAATGGCTGAACCCAAAGGACTCTCTGTACCTTACTAAAAATAGCTTTTTTTATCACAAAACCCTGTGTTTTCTGTGGTTCTGTTAGGGGAACGATAGGACAACTTGACCAAGCATATTTAAAATGTGGGCTTTGGGCTGGTGCTGGAGGATGGGAGGCACTTTGTTTCTGGTTGCAGGGGATCCAAATGGCATGAGTAATCATAGAATCACAGAAAGGCTTGTGCTTGAAAGGACCTTAACAATCATCCAGTTCCACAGTGCTTGCCATGGGCAGGGCCACCTTCCAGCAGACCCATCACACCCATCAAATCCCCGTTTCTCCAGTTTAGAAACTGTGCAGGACAGTGTCAGACACTGGGGACAAATCCAGGCAGATGTTAGCTGCTCTTCCTTTGTCCACCAGTGCTGTAACCCCATCCTAGAGGCCACCCTAAGGCCACCAGTTTTGTCAGGCATGATTTGCCATTGGTGATGCTGTGTTGGCTGTCACCAACCACCTCCTTATTCTCCTTGTGCCTTAGCATAGAAAGGAGCATCTGCTCCATGGTCTTGAGGCACACCAAGCTGACACTGACTTTTCCTGCAGTTCCCTGTGTCTTTTTTTGTTACCTTTTAAAAAATGGGGGTTATGTTTCCCCTTTTATAATGAGTGGGAGCTTCAGTGGAGTGCCACAACTTCTCAAGTATGATGGAGAGTGGCTCAGTCTCTCCCTCTGCCAGTTCCCTCAGAGCCTGTGAGTATGTTCTCAGCTAAATGAATGCAGAGGACAGATTGTGCAATTACTTATCTCTATCTACTTATCTCCAGAATTGGAGAATGAGTGTGGTTTATAAATATGGAGGGGAGGATTATTTTGATATTAACTGAGAAATCAAACACCAAAATACAGAGCTAAGATCAAATTTAATTATTCATTTCAGTACTTAGAACATCTTGGAGAGGTTTGTCTCAATTTCTGTATTCATTTAATAATTTGCATAGCACAACACAAGCTAGAGGTGTTTGTGGAACCCTCAGATATAGTAAATTATGAGGCAATGCCAATTTATCTTGATTAAATCCATATGAAGTCTAGGTACAAAAGATGAAACTTTGCTTCTGGCACTGTCCTTTAGTGTTCTGATTTGAGCTGAAACATGTTGGCTGAAAAAAGAGCCCTGAATTCTTCCCAGGTCTGTAACAGGGTGTTGTGCTCCAGTCCCATTTCTCCATGTGGCTTTCTATTTTAAACAAGGGTGAATTTTGGTGCAGGGTACTGAATACACGTGGTATCACTGCACACTCAGGGAAACTGCCCCTATAGTTTCTTGTGCATTAAAAGGAAGTTAATTGCGTTGCCAGTTGCTTCATTTGATCTTTTTAGAGGATGAACACAGTCCATTGTGGTTCATGCTACGGAGTGAATCAGGATTTTTATGAATGTGAACAAGATACCTTAGTCACTTAAGAATGGAGGTTAGCATCTCTCAAACCCATTGAAGAATATGGGCGTGTTTTCAAAGGTCAAAATTTAAAAGCTGCAATTAAAATATTGTCTTCTACGTAATTTTTTAATCTGTCACCGCCCCCCCTTCCTCAACTCTAAAAAGAATGAGAAAATAAAATAACAGAGCAGTGGTTCTTTCAGAGTGAACCCTTGTCCCTAATGCAGGCATGATTTAATGCTTATTGTTTCTTATGCCAACTTAATTCTTCTAACTTTTGGCATGCCCAGAGTGTGAAGTCAGTCCAGGTTTCAAATGCTTTTTCATTTCCCAAAGGGTGTGTGATTTATATGTCCTGCAGTGACTAGCAGAGCTGGCTCAGGTGTGGGGAGAGGTAAAACAAGGATACACTCTCAGCAGACAGCTGTTCTAAGGTGAGGTCACTTGTCCACGTCGGGAGCTCAGGGCACCTGAACCTGCTGGGTGCTCTTGGTGTAGGAGAAAATTTTTGAGTTTTAATGAAATGACTGTGAGGACTGTTAAGTGATGTGCAGGATTTCTGTTGTGTCTTTAAAGTCCTAGGTAGCTGCACACACGAATTCTTCACTTCTCCACAATCCTGCCCACACACTTAATGTGCTGCACTGCAAGGAGGTGCTGATGGCACCATGTGAGAAGCCTTTGCAGGAGCGGCTTCTGAACACTGCAGCTAAAGAAAATGCCCCCAGTTAATACCATTCCTATTTTTTCTGTAGAGGAGAGGCACTGCAGCGAGCAGGGTTTTTTACAGATAACCTCCAGCTCTCTGCAGACACAGAATCACTTTTGTGGGCGTTCTCCAGTGAAGGTATTACGTTGTTTGGGATTTGCTTTCTGCACGGGGTAAATGCCTTGTTTTAATCAAATGCCAAAAGTGTCAAAATGTTCTGAGGAGAAAAATAAATCAGAGGGTTTTTTTTTAGTTGGGTTAAGATTAAACTTTTTAGGATTGCCTAAAAGGAGATGCTGTGGGTTTGATTTACAAAGGCGCTTAACTGGTTAAATGAGGGAGGGATGGTGAGAGTTACAGAAACGCAAGGATACCTCGTTCTCCTGGCAGTCACACTTGCTAAGATTTTTGACTTTTTCCCCTGTCATTCTTACTAAGTGGTGCCACGACCCTTGAGGGATTGAAATCCTTTTTGCATAAGCAGCCCAAAGCCGCACAGGAACAAATTTAGGCAGAAAGGCGGCTTCTCCTGGGAACAGCCTCCTGCAGCTCGTCTCGGCAGTAGTGTTTGCCGGGGGATGGATGTCTCGGTGGGTGAAGTTCACAGGCACAGTCCTACACTTGGTGCAGCCTGGCTTCTGCTCAGACGGCTCTCTCCCGGCTGTTTGCTCCTGTGGAAGCGTGTCGGGTTTTGTTTTTCGCTCTGCGGACGGCTCCGTGTGTGTGCCGTGGGAAATCGCTGCCTAAAGATGGTACTGCAAAGCCAACAGTTCCTGCAGCGGTTTCTCGCTTGAGCGGTGTTTCCAATGCCCTGAAAAGCACCGGTGTTCCACGCAGACACTTTATATGGGTGTCCCGAACCGTCTGGTGGGAGGTAATTTCGCCCACTAGGTAGTGCTTCGTGTTTCAGAGTGCTGATCTCCAGAACACTGCCTGCCAAGCGAGCGAGCAGGGGAGAGAGCTGCTGGAGATAGCGAGGTGTATCCATGCCATCTACAGGTAGAAGGATGAAGCTGGGAATGAAGCTGGGAAGGTGCAACTTTGGCACCTGCCGTGCTGGCCGGGTTTGCCCTCGTGGATGCTGCTGCCCTGGCAATCAGCTCTGCCCTGCAGGGAGAGGCGAGGGCAGGGCTCTGGGCACAGACCCCCGTCCATCCTCCTCTGGCAGGCTTGGTGGTGGCAAGAGAATTAATCCACCAACACCAGAGGTTTATGTCCAAAAAGGAGACAGAGGAGTCCTTTTACTTTATTTGAATAAAGGGAGAGGCCGTGGGGCATTTCCCCTGGGGTCTCTCAGATTTTTGGAGGACACAGCCTCCTGTTTATCCCAATTTCCTGGCCACATTTCCCTCTCTCTTTCCCACTGGCTGAGGTACTTGAGAGGTACAGACTTCCCGGAATGCCCAATACCCAAGAGTCCCCTTTTAACGTATAACCCCTCTAATTTTTAATTCTCATGGGATTTATGGGGTTTCCGTGTTGTTTCTTTCATCTTTCAATATCCAATTTCATTTATCAACGAACCTACGGTTTGTAAAGGCAAATATCTTTTCCATTCATCAACCAGTGGAATCCTTCCCATTGTTTCTGTTCTCTCTCAGTGCCAGTTTTATCTACTGGCAGACCCTCCATTGTTTGTGAAGACAAATCTTGTCGTTCCTCTCAGTGGTGGCAGCAGGGAACCAGCAAATGTGTGGTTCACGGCTGATTCCTGTGTGTGTGAGAGCAGCTGTGGCGTTTGTGTCCCTCTGTCACCTTGGCAGGAGGTGTCAGCTGGTTGTGGGTGCTGTGGTGCTCCTCCGTGGCACAGGACAGCTTGAAGAAAGTCATCCCAGAGCAGGCTGCTGAAAGAGAGTGCTGATAAAACCCTTGGGTCAAGGGAGCAGTGTGAAGGTGTTTTATCAGTAGGGAAGGGGGCAGGAGGAAGTCAGTGGAGCCCAGCAGTTTGTCAGGGAGGAGAGGACTTTTTGACTGTCAAGCCATAACCTTGGAAAGCTGAGGAGAAGAGGCATCAGCGTGACTGTCAGCAGAGAGGCAGCAATCCTCCCTGGCTAGACAGCAACATGATTACTTCTGGAATAATGTCAACAGCTTGGAAGTGCAGTAAGCTGATCTGGCCTGTTTCAAATGAAGGGAGGAGGTGGGATGCACCTCCTCCCCTCATTTATTCAAGCTGTTTCATTTAAATAGATTGTTTATAGCTGTTTTTAGATTGGGAGCAAATTAAACCTGTACCTCTATTTTGAAAGATTTACTTTCATTTTGTTATGGCCTATTCCAAAATAAGGTCAAACAGGACAAATACCATCTTAGCCATTTTCTTTCCATGTTTCTCAATGTTTTTGTGATTTCCTTCATCTTAGCCTAGGAGATCCTAGCAGAAGGTATGGAGTGGTTGGTAGGAAATACTACTAAATAGTTTGATTTCATCAGCAAAAAAAAAATTCCTATGTTATCGGGAAAATTTTCCTTAGGAACAGTTTAGTATCTGCAAAACATCTGGAATCAGTCAGCAGTCCTGCACATCCCGTGGTGGGACCTCATCTCCTGAGCAGCACTCAGTGCTCCTGATGGAGCACCTGAGCTGGTCACCTGTCCCCTGATGTGGCAGCCAGGGCCACTAGTTTTGGTTGATCCACAGCTGTAGGGTTTGGCTTTGTTGGTTTGGGGTTTTTTGGTTCTGTTTTGTTTTTGTCACCCTACTTGTTATGCTCCGGGTAAACTACAGCAGTTCTTTGGAAAGGGAAAATGCACTGAGCTGTTGAAAAATTTCTGGGCAGACAAGATTAGAGATGTAATGTCCAGTGACTGTGTGACATGAGATTTCTGCTGTTGTCATTCTGCCTGAGGACTGTTTTCTGCTACTGGAGTGCAACTGTTGATGAGCATGGGCTCTGCTCTCTTCACTTCAGTTGTGCAATCTGTTCTTGGTTTTGGAGCACCTCTGTTTTCCTGTGTAATGGCAAGGGCCATGCCAATGGGGTGTATTTTGTAAATGAGGTTATGTCAAGACACTGTGATTTATGACCATAATATCAGTGTCTTGTCTCAACTTCTTTGCACAGCTTATCCTAATGGCATCCTCTGTTATCTGGGAGGAGAAACAGAACCTCAGCTTACAGCTCAATTTATATTAATTGCATTTTCCTTCTTACGTGCCTGGACCAAACTTTTGATACTTGTTTTGCAGGAGTTTAGGGAAGGCAATCAGCAATACCACGGCCTGTTGTACAGCACATTTCAAACAATCATTATGACATTTTCTGAATTAAAAATAACTGGTAGCATAAATGATCAAAGTGGTTTGTCAAAGAAGAAACACCTGTGCTGACTGAAAACCTTTGAAGGCACCAGCCCATTAACACCCATTAAATTGATGATTTATGGGGCTGTGCTGGAGAGCAGGCTTTGTGGGTGTCCTCCAAACACCTTGGGCTATGTAAATTTTATCCCTGAGATGCTGACAGTCAGCTCTAAAGCCCTTTGGTGTATCTTACCTCCTTCATCCCTGTCTGTTCTGCCTTTGGCAGTGCAGCACTTTGGCTGGAGCTCCAGTGTGTGCAGGGGCTGTGTCCAGGGAGGATGGCAGAGTGTGAGCATGGGCTGACTCTGACACTCTGAACTATGGGCTCAAACAGGCAAATTCTGGTTATTCAAGCACATCTTCAGTTGCCTTCCCAGTTGCTGATGGAAAGAGGAGGTGAATGGCTGGACGCAGCAAATGTCAGTGACAGAAGGATTTAGCAGAAGACCTCAGGCAGCCAGCAAGTATCAGGTGTAGAAAGCAATCAAAAAGCAGAGGTTTAGCCCCAAAGCTCTAGGTGTGTTGTGCCATTAAGACATTTTTATTCTATCTGCTCAGCTCTATCTCCACTGCATAAAAATTCCTACCAGCCCCTTTTAAATTTAGGCAAATTAAGGGCACACACTGAACTACTTGTTATTAATATCTCAGCACTATTTTCTAATTCCCAATTCATACTTGAAATGGATTAAAACTGCTAATCCTTGACAAGGCAGCAAAATTTGATGCTAATTTATTGATGTGCTCTTTTGAGAAACTTTGGGGTTTCTTGCCTATAAATTAAATTTAAACAGAGCATTTGAGGCCCTTTCCAAGTTGGAGAGTGGAGAGTGGAGCTCTGTGTGCTGACACACCACGTCCTTGAGCTCAGCGTGCAGTGTGGCTGGGGAGGGCTTGTCTTTGCTCCTCAAAGGATGTGTTTGTGCCTTGTTAGCTGTCTCTCAAGGCTGGCTGTGCCCATGGCTCCTCCAGCTCATACCACATGAGTTCCCTTGGCTCACCTTGGAGAGGGCTTTGACCTCTTCTCTTCTGCTGAGCCTTTGCTCCTGTCCCTAGCTCGGGCTCTGAGCTGGGCTCAGGCTCTGCTCTGCACCGTGGGCGTTTTTAATGAGCTGTCCCAGATGTGGGATGCCACAGCTGAGCCTGGCAGAGGCTCTGTTGTTCTGCTGGGAATTGTTTTCAGTCCTTGCACAGTTTTCATTACCTGGCGGCTTCATTTCAATCTTAGCCCCGTACGTTTGTTAGCAACGTGCTCCTTTATTAAGGGCAGTGGATTGTTTTCTGAATATTGCAATTATGTGGCAGCTGTTGCTTTCCTTGGTTGTTGTTCTCTTGTCTGGGAAAGAGCAAACACTGGAAGATTAGAAAAAGGCTGCCACAGGAACCTGTGCTCTGGGCCCTTCTTAAAAGTGAGCAGAGCTGCCCTTTGCTAGAGGCAGCCTTTTCCAGCCACATGGGCACTTTTACAGCTCTGGGAAAGGCAACAGGAGCAGCTTGTGCCAGACTCCAGAGCCCTGCTGGCTGCTGGGGTGGGCTGTCACAGGAAAAGGCGCCTTGTTTTTGCTGGAGTGGCAGTCATTGGAACTTCAGGTGAAGCAGGTTTCCAACAGCAGCATCCTGAGCGTGGCTGATGTTACAGAGAACCCTGCACGGGCATTGAGGCAGCAGCAGAGTTCCCTTGGGTGCTTTGACTTCTTGTCAAACCCCGTTTTGAGGGTTTGACATTTCTGCCCTGTGTAAGGTCAGCAATGTGAAATTTTTGAAGCCATTTCATGCCTCCACTGCCTCCTTCCTCCTGTCTGTTATCCCAGATATTTTTTGTTTGGAAATGTGAAAAGAAAAAAAAAAAGATTTGTTGGTTTTAAAAACACCTCATGGCTTGACAAATAAGTTTAAGTGGAAGTTTTTCTGAAGAATATTTTTTAAATGGCAATTATCACCTCAGACATTTCTGGGAAACTGACAGCAAGTTTTATCAAATCTAAATGACTTTGCAATTAAAAAAGGCAAATTGCTAATGAACCCAAACAAAAGTTTCTGACAAACTGACCGTGGTAATGTTCTTGCTAGCTCTGAAAAAAATCCTTTATTTAAGACAACCTGTGGTTCCAAACATCATGATAGGAAGCAGCTTTCTTAATGCAGAAATAGTTTTAAAACCAGGAACTTCTGTCTGTCTGTCCTTCAAGGGTTCTCAATCAGTCCACTAAAGTTTTGGACATTTGGAGGAGGGTGAAACGTGTAATTCCCAGCTGCTGAGGCTGGGTTGGTGGGGTTGGTAACTGGTGAAGGTGACGCCTGCACAGGGCTCTTCTGGTGGTGGATGGGAGCTCCTGGCAGTCGTTTTCCATCCTGAGCCCAAACACTTCCCCACCTGTATGGAGCACAGAGGGAGCTCAGCTGAGATTGCTGGGATGCACTGTCCTCTCCCCAGACAACAGCTGTGAAGTTTGAAAAAGCAAATGGTGTCTGAGCCTGAATGTGGCAGGGGGAATGAGTGCTGAGAAGTGATTCCTGGCAGCAGCCTTAGCCTGGAAAGTTGAACACACACTACATTTTCTCAGTGTAGTGTTTGCTTCACTGCTACTAAAGCTGCGTGCCAGGAGGAGGACAGGACTGGATCTGCCTGGCTTTTGAGGCAGGTTTTCACAGTAGGCAGAGCTGGCTCCCATTGACACTGCTGAAAATTCTCTGACAAAAAGCCACTGGCTGAGACACGTCATGTTAATTACAGATAATGTCTGCTGGAATACCTGGAGGAGACAGGCAATAGCTGCAGTCTGTAGAATCCAAAGGGACTTGTTCTGAGTGGCATTAATTTTTAATGCTTTAATCAGGAGAAAATCCCTCTACAAAGTCTTGAGGGGAGTAGGAGTAGTCTGTTTAATTTTTTGAATATGACCTGAAGGAGAAAGCAATAATTTCAGCAATCTCTAGTGATGACAAAGTTCTTAACTGGACAACAGGAAAAAAGAAAACCCCTCAGTTTTACCCAAGACATTTAAAATTCAGCTGAAGGCATGCAGACAGCACCAATTCCATTATCTTTATAAGCCATTCTGTAAGATTTAAATCTATTGCATGCTCTTTTTCTTTTTTCTTTTTCTAAGTGAGACTTCCTGCTGCCCTGACAGACACTCCCCTGCTGAAGCTGAAGGGTTTTTGCCTGGGAAGAGGCAGGTTTCTCCCCTCCCCTGCTGCTCCACTTGTGCAGCCAGGGCTGGGCTGAGCAGTGTGGGGAGCACATGCACAGCATGGAAGGGGAGCAGGGACAGGGGACTCTGCCCCCCCAGCAGCTCCTCACCCTGCTCTGATCAAATCCTTCCTGGCCAGAGCACAATGGTGCATTAATAACCTTTCAAAACCCGGAGCTGTGTTCTACAGGTGTGCCAGGCATATGGCTGCTCCCCTATTAGCAATGCAAATTTAATCAACTGGAATAATATTGAAAGGGTTGGCTCAGCACGAGCCAACAGCCAACAAGCAGTTGTCACTTCTCCCTGCTTTTGACAAACATGAGCAAGATCTTTGATTAAAACTTCAATCCTCCTTAAAACTGATATCCCTTTGAATGAAAGGAAGCAACATCCTCTAGAAGTTCTATTGTGTTTCTACTGTCACTTCCCAAGAAAACTGCTTTTTATCTTCAGATTTCAGCAACATCAGAGAGAAAAATCTGTTACTTTCCAGTTGAGAAGCAATCCCTGTCACCAAACGTGCTGGAATTCAGCAGAGTGGCAAAGTTCAGGTTGATCTGCATATTTTCCCATGCGAGACTTTTATTGCATCTCAGTTTAATTTCACAGCACGGCGCTGTCTGTTGTCCCCTGGCTCTTGCTAACAGCCTCAATCTGCTGGATGTCTTCTCCTGTGCCTGTCAAGCAGTGTCAGGTCACTGGGGTTCCAGACTTCACTGCAGAGCAGAAGCCTGAGGTGTTTCAGTGCCCTCCTGGCTGCAGCAGCACAGCCTTGAGAGCCCCGGTGGCACTCCTGGGAGGCTGCAGAGGAGTCACCTGTCACTTATGTCACAGCACAGGTGCCACAGCCCCGCAGGAGCTTCCCTTGGCTGACGCCCTCCCAGCTCAGCAGGGTGGCATGATGCTGGGAGGGGATGTCCTTGCTCCTCTGGGTGTTTTGGGGGCTTCCCAGCGTTTCTGAGCCACCCAGTGTTGGCTGTGCCGTGCCCCTGGCTGGGCTGGGGGGGTGACCAGAGGGTCTGGGAGAACTCAGTGATGCTGGGAGCAGGAGCCCACCACCACCTGGGAAGGAGGACAGAAGGGTTGAGCAGTGGTCACAGCTCACAGGGGTGCTGCAAGAGAAAGCTTGGAGCAGGGCTGCCTGGGGATGGAGGCAAACATCAGCCCTCACAGCAGGAAGCAAAGCCCTGGGGCTCCACAGCACACTGGAGGCCAGACTGGAAGGGAAAAGGTCTCCTACAGCAGTTTTTTAGGTATTTATTTGCATCGCTCACTACCTCCTTTATCCACATTTATCCACAATAAAGGTGACCCTGCAGCCATTCCTGCACATTCCCGAGCAGAATGAGGATTATTCCCACCTGAGCCGTGCTGCAGCTCTGGGACAGCAGCACAGGAGGCTGGAGCTGAGCCCAGCACTGCCCATCCTGAGCATCCCACCCTGCTCCTTCCCAAAGTTCTGCCTGTGACATTCCCTCCCGCTGCGCTTCAAAGGCTGCAGGTCTTCAGTGGGTCTCTCACAGAGCTTTGATTTTTGTTTTCCTGGAGAAAAGTACACTTCAGCATCTCTTCTTGCTGTGTCACTTCTTCCTCTTGTAGCCAGGCAGGGAAGTGTGAGTGCCTGAACATCTGTTGTGATGCTGGGGTTGTGGCTTGCTTTGGGTTTTTGGTTTTAATAGAGCTTGTTCAGCGCTGACAAGCAGTGAGCAAAGACTCTTTGGGCACTTTGATTCCCTTGATTGCTGATTTTTGTTTACTTCAACCTCTTGAAAAGCAAAGCACTTCTTATCTCTTCACAAGAAATGAAGCCATTTCTTCAGCTGCAGCCTACTTAAGGGTGTTTTTCTGATGCCTGTGTTTTCCCCTGAGAAAACATGAAACACAATGCAAGGAGTTTAAGCAAAAAGCCAAAGTCCTTGGACTCCAAAGGCATCAAAGCTGAGCTGCTTTCCTTTGAAAATAGTCTTGGGTGGGCTGTGATTATTCCTAGGCATTTATAATGCCACCCATCACACAGGTTTTATCCTAGCTAATTTTGTCTTGCATTTCTTGATGTTTTTGTCTACTATTTTCTTTTTTTACTTTTGATGCTAAATAAGCTCAAATGTGCTCCCAGGAGAAAATCCAGCTCTGGGAGGTGGTGCAGCTTGGGATCAGTGTTACCCATCCCAGCAGAGTGACTTCTGCATTGGCTTTGTGTACCAGCAGACCTGTGTGTCCCCTTGGTGCCACCACCCTGGCTGTCCCCTCTCCTCTGTGCTCTAAATCAGCTCCTAAATAGCTCTTGTAATAGACCTTCCCCCTCAGCCTGAATAGCTGCAAACACAAGTGACCCTGGCTGCTCTGGTGAGCCTTGGTCAGGCCAGCACAATAATTGATATTTTTTGAGATTTCAGATTTACTTCTGAGTAAAACAACCAGAGCCCTGCAAGTGAGACATTGACCTGCTGACAGAAACGTGCTCAGCTCATTTGGACCTGGGCAGGAAACCCAGACTGCTGCTGTAATGTTGCAGAAAGGAGGAGTAAAAGGTTGGTAGGGTCCCTTTCACACCTTGGAGAGCTGACTGTGAGGTTTGATCCAGTGAGGGCATTAGTGAAAAAAAGGATTGGAAAAGGGAACTTTTAGGGAAGTTTAAACTCTAGCTGGGAGTGCAGTGGGTTTTATGGTTCCAGACACAGGGAGCTTCTGATAGCTAAAACAATGAAGGGTGCAAACCCAGTCACTTGATGAAGTATCCATGACTTCATCACCCAGCCATCTGTGCCAAAAACAAGGGAAAACAGGCAAATTGAAAAAAAAGTTTAGTGCTGGTGAGTGACACCAGCTAGGCTTTTTATGTGTTAGGTTTGTTTAGAGCCTGGAGCTAATACTGTGCTGACTGATGCACAGCTGGTTTGGGTGAGGTATGAACACAACCCACAAATTCCACAGGACAGTTTCCAAGGCAGAAGTGGTTGAGGGGTGCCCTCTCCACATCACCAGCCAAGTGCTGTGTGCTCACTGCTTCAGAGCTGCTGTGCCAGTTGGACAGCTGCCAGGCTTGGAATGCTGCTCCAAAAGGGATCACTTGCCGTGCGGAGTTTTGGCTTTCTCTGCTATCCAAACAGACTCATTGAGTGTTCATTTGTTCCCAGCTGCCCAGGACCATTTCTGCAAGAAGCTGAGCCCTGTGCCTGCCCAAGGGGTTGTTCCCATCCCTGCTCCATCAGGCTGGGGCTGGAGCCACGTGTTGGGGACATTGGCTTGCTGCACTCAGGGATCAATCTGTCATTGGGATGTAAAACCTCAGGCCACAAAGGCATTTCCTTCTTTCAAAGTGCTGTGGCCTTGGCAAGGAAAGGGACAGCAGCTTTTCTCTCTCTCCTGGGAGGTGACAACTGGAGAGGGCACAAGGGAGTGTTTGGAAAGGAAAAACCTCTTGGGTTTTTGGAGCTGGGCTACTGTGATGTGCTCTGGTCCTCGGCCAGAGCCTGCCAGGGGACAGCAGTGACACTGTGAGTGTGGGCAGTTCAGTGTGGGTGATGCAGCCCTTGTGGGCTCAGAGCTACAGCCACCAGGATTCCTGTGCCAGCAGCTCACTGTCCCCACAGTGTCTGGGCACCCTGGTCCTTCAGGGGCAGGTTGGGGATCCCTCTGGCTCAGAGGAGCCCTCAGAACCTGTTTTCATCCTTCTTTTGCATTGTCACGTCCAAGGTGGCAAAACAGCAGACACTGGCCTTGGCCTGGGTTCCAACAGGACTGTTTGACATCCCCTTTCTAGTTCTTTTAAATGTTTGCTCTATTTTTTGATGGAAATTTATAGGTTTTTCAGGTTCATGTGGCAAGAAGGGAAAACAACCAGGGGATGTCCCTGAGCTGCTCAGGGGCTGCAGGTGGGAGATGACAAAAATGTTGATGGAGGCTAAAGCAGGTGGGAGAGGGCAGCAATGCAGAGGGCTGATGAGAGGCTGGTGAGGTCAGTGCACAAACACCAGTGTTTGGTGTTCTGTTGTCAGCCTCGTGCCAGGGCTCTCAGCTCTCTGGGCAAGTGCAGCGAGAGGACTCCAGGCTGTGGTGGTGGCACCACGCTGATGCTTGGACTGAGCCACTGGAGCCATGGGGATGGCAGGGAAAAAATTCCCCCCTCCTTGTGTCCACCTGTAGATGTGCAAACCATTGGAAAGTCAAAAGGCACAGGCAAGTCTCTGTTGGGTGATGTGTTTGACGAGGGGCTGGGATCTGCACTGAAGCTTCACTGCTTTCATTAGAAGGAACCTAAATAGGTTCAAATTTACCTAAATCTTCCTTCTCCTGCTTAATTCTGGATCAGTAGTTTTGGATGCTTAAAGAAAAATGCAATTTTTTGATGTCTGTTTTTATCCAAGGGGAAAAAAAAATTAATGACTATTCAAAACTTGATTAAATATTTAAAGCACAGTTTTTATTTAGAAACTGGCACTTTATCAAGTTAAACAACCCATTAAGCTCATAATCATGCTCCATCTTTTGGGGCACAATGCCTTTTGCATCTTTTGAAATGAGTATTTGTGTCATCACTCAGCACGTGCAGAGGGGAGAATAATGTTCCATTGCATTGTTTCATTTCACTGCTGACTGAAATAATATTCTCAATTTCTTCTTCATTGTTTATTTGCCTCCTTCTTTTGACACATAACTTACGGAGGAGATTTGAAAACAAGTCACAAAATTGAGATCCCTGATAAACTGCTGAAACTCCTTGAATATTCAGCTTGAATATTCTTTCATCAGTTGGTTTGAGTAATTGCTTTTTCACTGCTGGCACAGGCAGTCACTGCAGCTTTGAGAATTGCTGGGCTCTTGAGGCCCTTTGAGGTGAGGTGATCAGATACTTAAAGCTGTGGTGTGGGTTTTATTTTAGCCTCCTAGGCTGCTGGTTCTGTCAGGCAGCAGTGAGGCTGTTGAAGAGATAAGTTCTTCTCAAAACATATCCTGAGAACACTGAGATGAAAAAACGTAGATAACCCCGAACCTAGAACTTGTTTACATAGAGGTGTTGTTTCTAATTAGCCAATCATAGTGATAGAGTAGTAAACAATAGACCAACATGTCCAGCTAGGTAAAACCTATAAATAGAAGTTTGTTTGTTTGTTAAAGTTAGACTCCTTCAGTCTGAGAAGAAAGTCGGGTTTGTGTCGTTTGTCAATGCAGTGGCTACGACAGCGTGGCTTTTGCATACCTGCAGTGGTCAGTTCCGGGGGGATGGAGCCCACAGCAAGCCCTGTGAGGGCCAGAATGAGGAATTGAATCCCAGACTTCCAACCCTGGGCTGGAGCAGGGATGTCAGAGCAGCTCCCAAGCACTGGGTGGGAGCGGGGGGATCGCTGGCCCCCGGCGCCTCTGGCAGCAGAGCCGGCTGGGGCTGTGCCTTCCACAGCCCAAGGGGTGTCTGTGCAGGGTGGGACGTGCCTCCTGTCCCACAGCCCCCGTGCCAGGCGAGGACCCTGTCTGTGCCAGCCAGGTGCTCAGTGCAGGGATGTGTTCAGTAGGTCACAGCTTCATTGGAAGTGCAGCTGCCCTTCAGAATCCTCGCTGTGTGCGCGGCCGCTGCGGCGCGTTTCCCACACCCCAGCTGAAGTTTCCAAACAAGGAAAAGGCTTCCAGCTTCACCCGAAGACTTCAAAGAAAGGAAAACTAGAATCTTCCATGCCCTTCATACCGTCATTGCCTCGAGGCAAAGGCACCTGTTGGTCTCTGGAGATGTTCTTCAGAAATGTCCCTAGTTTGTGTTGGGCAGCAAGCCAAAAGCCCTCCTAAAACATTAAGTACTTGAAAAGGAGCACAGAGGTGCTCTGGGCTTTTGGGGTGTCTTAGCAGGTGCAAAAGGGCTTCCCTGCACTGTGCTCGGCTTTTGCTTTTTTGTTTTCATATCATTTGTTATTTTCTTAAACCTTTTGCTTTACAAAACACCTGAAAAACCATCTGGCAATTTTTCTAAGCCATTCTGAGAAGTGCTAGACACCCTCAAAGTGTATTGAACCCTCATAGAACTAAATACATCTAGCTCTGCACACAGTGACAGTGATTTGAGCAGAACTGTTCTCCTCCCCAGCCTTGCCTCAAGGAATGTTCTTTTATTTTTGTTACCTCTAAAACTAAGAGAGGCAGGCTGCTGGTTTTTTGAATGGTGTGTCTGCTTCCCATGACAAGGCAGACCTAGAAATGCATTGCCTTCATAGACTGCAAGATGTGACAACCCTTTAAAGCCCTGTATCCTTTTGCAAATGTAATCTTTGGCGTGGAATGACTGCAAAAAGTGGGTTATTTGCATTAAGAGACTCACAGTGAATGTTTGCAGATTAATCCTATGGCATATAAGTACAGCTGTGAAGGAGAGTGACTGCAGCAGCAAAGCCATCGCTGCACTTTATGTGTTGGGAGTGATGAGGTTATATCAGCAGAGCCAGCAACTGAGCAAAATGTCTTGTTGTTTGTGGTTGGAAGGCAGTTTGATATCGAGACATAAAAGACACGTAAACAGATCATTCTTGGTCTGTGCCTCATACTTGGAATTAGTGCCCAGCTTTTTCAAAGTTGTTTCCTGTTACTGCTGCCAGTTCATTTACCACGAGGAGTCCAGGCATTTTCTGGCATCCTAAGTTAGATCCTGCCTGTGTCCCTAATCCCTGAGGGCCGTGCTTTCTCAAAGTGAACTTGTCAGAACACTTTCTCTGTCAGACCTTTCCCACACCAATTCTTTCCCAGGGTTGCACCAGCTGAGACTGACCCGCTGACCTCTCCTGTGGCTTAGCAGTGGCTTTACACATGTCATCATTTTAAAAACCAAGTTTTTTCTTGGGTTTCTTATTCCTCTGTGGTAGTTCCTGTGAGAAGCCTGGTCAGCTTGTCCCTGCTTGTTTGGTGTGTGATAAGCAGTTGTGCAGTTAAGATCAGCTGCAGGGTCAAAGTGTCTGAGGATTACTGTAACTGCTGGTTCTAATGAACTTTCTTTACACCTCTGAATGCCAGGTAAGGGAGCTTTGCCTCTCATGTTGCCATTGACCAGTTCCAGGTTCTCATACTGGCTTTCCATGAGCCTCCTTTTCCCCAGGGCAATATAACAGTCATCCACAAACCTTTGCAGTGAGCAGTGTGCAGGAAAGCAGGCTTCCAAAAATCCCCAGAGTACAGGCAAAGTCTCTTACACACACAGTGAAGTTTGGGTTCTTTCTGAGCTAACTCCCAGTTCACTGAGGAGGAGGAATGTTCACGGGTGTCACTGTAATGTGCTGGTTCTTGGAAATCCAAGATGATGTTTCTTTCTCATAAAATGGGGACAGCACATGTAACCCTATGCTAAAATAATGCAGTGCATCAGTGAGCTGTTCTTTCTTTGCAGAAATGAATATTGCTTATTAGATGAGGTATTTCTTCATCCCAAATTTTCAGAGCACAGTTATTTCCTTGGTGAATATGAGTAATTCACACATATTCTGCTACATTTCCTGTTTGATTCTAAGGGAAATACTTGCAGCATCCAGCCTAGAGGGTCTGATCCCCAAGGGGAGGCTGACATGACTTGAAATACCAAAGAACTGAGGAAAACATAAGAAATATGTAAATATTGCAGTTGTTATTGTCAAAACTCATAGGCTCATTTAGACTGGAGATGATCATCGAGTCCAAACACTAACCCAGCGCTGCCAAGGCCACCGCTAAACCGTGTCCCCAAGCACGACATCCACATGTGTTTTAAACCCCTCCAGGGATGGTGAGCCCACCGCTGCCCTGAGCAGCCTGTTCCAGTGCTCTACAACGCGTTCTGTGAAGAATTTCTTCCTAAAATCCAATCCAAACCTTCCCTGGCACAACTTGAGGCTGTTTTCTCTTGCCCTACTCTTTGCTACGTTCAAGAAGAGGCAAGAAGAGACCAACCATCCTTTTGGGTAGTTGTGGAGAGCAGAGAGGTCCCTCCCAAGCCTCCTTTTCTCCAGGATAAACACCTCCAGCTCCCTCTCCACAGCAAATCTGACACTGCTGGGGGATGCTATTAAACACTGGAACGACAGGGGTGGGGTGAGGTGTTAGCAGCACATTTGCATGGCTGGGAAAACCAAATGAGCACTGTTAAAATTGCCGTGAATCCCCCAGTGCTGCAGCAGATTGTAGTGGGACACAAAATAGGAGAAAGCTTAAACATATCTCGATATTTTATAACTCCATCATAGGATGTTTTGAAGCATAGGGCAAGCAGCAGTGAGTAAATATTATGGGCTATAATTTTTGCACAGTATTTAGTCATATATTAAGTGTTTGCAATAGACTTCTCTCCCAGAATCCAGCCTACAGGCAAGAATATTCTGCTTTTCTGGAAAGTGCTTGTCTAAGTCATAGAACAGGTTAGGATGTGCTCAATTCCCCTTTGTGCAAAGCTTGCAATGCTTGCTAGGAGGGGCAGGTGGGAAGGGGCTGTCTGGATCCCACCCCAGGTGATGACTGCAGGTTGTAAATAAATAACTAGAGTCCTGGAATTTGTTCCCAATACTAAATATGTTGTGAATTGGGCACTGGAGGAGATGTGTGTGCCCATAAAGAAGCCCAGCTATGAAGAGAACTGTGTGCAGAGATGTGCTTGCAGCTGTGATTCAGGGAGGTGGGGAGTGGTTTTGGTGCCTCACACACACTCTTGCTTCCTGTTGTCCTCCTATTTGTGGTGGCCTTTCAATTAGATTTACTTCCTGAATAAAAGCTGGACAGTAAATGTAAATTGCAGTAATAAAGTAATTTACTCCTGTTGTGCTCACTGTAGACCTTGAATAAGAATAGGTGTACATTTAGACAGCCTGGCTGCTTCCTAAATCCTGAGAATGAGGGATTCTGTTGGATGCTAAATACTGCATATCAGAGCATGCATTTCTTATGTTCAGCAGCTTCAGACTGGCCATGATTTGCCTTTATTTTCACTGGTACCAGGCAGGGCTGGAGAGCACACAGACACTTCTCTTTCCATTTGATCTGTAACCTCAGATGGAGCCTGTTCTACCACAGCAGATCCAATTCTTTGTTGGAGGCACAACATGATCAGGTCTTTCTCAGCCCACAGCTGGCTGAAGGACACATCCAGCTGCACCTGGATGTGGTGGAAGGTTTGATAGCTTCAGCAGCCCTGAAGGTTTGATAACCCCAGCTCCCCAGCACGATGACAGCTTGAAAGGGAAACCCGGCAACCCTGTTTCCTGATCAGTGCTGTCCTGCATAAAGGTCTGCTGCTATTTTAACCCCTTGTCACTGCAGTGATGGGGATGTGTTACACCCACCCTCTCTGCTTTCTGTCTGTCTGTCTGTCACCAGCTGGCAGTTGTGGATGATTTATAGGATTGGATTTCAGACCTCGTTAACCAACATAAGAGCATCTATCTGCTAATTTCATCCTGTCAAATACTATTTGGAATAAACACGCTGGTGATTTCACCCCGTGGGGTTGATTGACTAAAACAGCAATGAGGCAGTGCCCACACACTGATCTGGTGGGTCTGTCATTAGTGAGCAGGCTGGTTGGTGCAGCCCCATGTGCTCCTGGAAGCCTGCTCAGCATTTGTCAGATGGGAGAGCCTGATTCAGCAATCCCTGCAATGGAATGGTAACACTTGCAGCCCTTCCTTTCCCTGGGAGTTCCAGCATCCTTAAAAGCATCCTCATAGCACAGCCCTATACATGGGTGTTTTCTGTTTATCTGAAAGCTCATGCCAGCATTCGTCGCTTAGGCAACAAAATGTTATTTATTTTAAGAGCCTGAGGTACCATCTGTTAGCAAAGCAAAGAAAATAGAAGTATCTGAAGGTACAGCTGGTCCCACGGCTCCTGGCTTTGGGTGCTGGGACCCAGATTGCCTTTCAGTAATGTTCCAGACGTGCTCCAAACTATGGAGTGCTCGGAGGTGACATTTTCAACCTGCCTGATGCTCTTCCTGCCCCTCAAGTCCACCTCTGGTGTGTGGTTTTCCTTCCTTTCAGGAAGCAAGGCAAGGTTATTAATCCCACATCCCTGCTTAGGGCAAATCACTGTTGCCAGGAGAAGTTCCCTTAAAGCAGTGCTTGTCTTACAGCCAACTCTAGGGAGTCAAAAACCAGTGAGCAGAGACTGCAGAGAGCAGCAGGGCCACAGGACAGACCTTGTTCTGCTTCCCAGCTGGCCAGGGAGGCTGGGTGCTGAGAGCATCCCTCCCAGCTCAGGATGGGACTGCTTTTTTCTCCACTTCAAAACAGCTGCAGCCCACAGGGCACTTGTGACAAATGTAAAACTAGAAGGCAATCCAAATTCTCTGTGATGGGAGTGCTGGGGTCAAAGAAGGAAGGTGGTGCTGGAGAAGGCTGTGCATGCAGGGCCAGGGGTACACGAGGTGCATGTGAGCCCCAGCCTGTGCCTGGAAAGCCATAGGGGAAGGTTCTGGAGAGAGCTGTCTCCTCTCCAGCTGCTGCTGGGGATGCTTGGGGCAGCAGCCACCTCCACCAGGTCTGGCACTGCCCCTTTCACTGGGCACGGAGCGAGGAATGGGCATCTGAGCCCTGGGGATTTCTCACAGCACTCAGCACTGTTGTGCCAGCCTGGGATGTTTGTTACAAAGGCAGGCTGGTGGTGCAGTATAAATAACAACAAACCCTGCTGGAATAGCAATTCTGTGGTTAGGCCAATTCCCCCTATTTAGAAAAAATGATTTCTATGTATTTATTAAAGTCTGTAACTGCTGTGGTGAGGATTGATACCATTGGTACCCACTGGATGAACAGATGGTGCTTCTCCTGTGTTTTGTTACTGCTGTCACAGATGGGGAGAGCTCCTGTCTGAGGAAAGCCCTGCTTGGCAAGTGTCACCTGCTGGGGGTAGAGGATGAGGAAAGCAGCCTGGATGGATGTCAGGCCCTTGCAATCTCCATTCAAGAGCCCACGATCACTGCAAACATCCCCAGCAGTCAGGGCAAAGCTGGCTTTAGAGGAGAGTGTCATCAACTTCTCTTTAACACCTCTGGTCCTCCACCACAGCCCAGGCAGGTTTACAGAGGGAGGGAGGCTTTTTCAATGCTGCAAGCTTCTGCTCTTCTTCCCTGACCTGGTGCACCCTGCAGGTGCAGGGCAGGGTCTGTGGCACCAGCCCTGTCCACTCCATCCCACAGACCCAGCTGGCTGCTGCTCCAGCAAGGGCAGCCTGGCACTGCCCCTGCTCTTCCTCCACCTTGGCATCCACCCACAAGACTTGGCTGCAATGCCCTGGGTTTTCCCAGATATTAACACTTGGGGCACATCTGTCCTGAAGAAAATCTGTCCTGGGCCCTTAACTTGCAAACCAGGTTAGGCTGAGCTTTTGTACTGCAAAGGCACCTGTGGCTTTTATCTGAGCAGGATTGTTTGAGAGTAGCCAGAGCTGCCGTGGGTTGCATTGGGAAGAAAGATTTTTGAAGTAATTTCCAGCTTCCTTCCCATTTTGCTCCCTGAGCAGCTCTAAAAGCTTTGTTTGGCACATCATAAAAGCTCCTGGGTGGTTTGGCAACCAGAGGAGCAACCGGTTGTCTTGTCCCAGTAGCCAGGTCTCCATTACCAGCTCCCAGCTTAAGCTCCTGTGCTGGCTGGGTGCATCTCCTGACACTCACTGAAGCTGTCATGTTGCCAGAAGAATGTTTCAGCAGCTGCAGTCTGACTCCAACTGCTCTTAAAATCCCATTTACAGGATTTCCTCTCAGCTTTGCAGGGCACAGTCCTCGGCAGTGTGCTCAGCTGTTTGACAGGCTCTCCTGACAGCTTCAGCAGTGGAACATGGCAGGAAAAGGGCAGGATGGCCCGTGATCCTAAAATATTCTTGTTCCTCTCTGCTTGCCATTGATTCTACTGCTCAATTTCCCAGCAAGACTAAGTCTCAATAATTTATAGGTAGGGATCTTTCCTGATAAAAATCACGCACAACTGTTCTGCAGAAAGGAGCTTGCTTTTGCACTTTGTTGTTGAAGAAGTTTTGGGGCATTCTGACATTTTATGGACTTGGCTGATGAGTCACCTCCAGTTACTCCCAAGTCTGGAAACCTGCTTCTCTGCAGCTCAAAGGATGTCTGCAAGATCAGCCTCTTGCTCTGAGGGGCTGAGTTCAAGATGTCCCAGGGCTGCTCCTGGACATCTCCTGCTGAGCTGCCAAACATCTCATGGCTTTGCTTTCCCTTGCCAGGAGGTTTTTGCTTGGCAGAGGCCTGGGAAAGGCCCAATAATCCAGTTGGCTGTGGCACAGTTGGTAAAAGGCAGGGCACACTTCATAAAGGACACCAGGTTTTAAGATGCTTTCAGGTAACTTGAGAGAAATGTAAGGTTTATGTAGCAGTTAATAATGTGATATAGGCTCCTTAGAGGTTCACTGGTCTCTATATTGAAGTTATAGTTCTTCTACTGAGTTGAAAGCTCTGAATATAATGTCCTGAGACTAAACTCTGATGTTTTCCAAAAGTGTGTTTATGTAAATGCCAGAGAGAGGAACAGAGATTAAAACTGCTGAGATTATGCCTGAAGCAAGAGCAAACAGATTTCATGGTTAGGGCACTGGAGAAATGCAAAGTGGCCATCTGCCAAAGGTTCCTGTGAGCTCTCAAACAGTACTGTGAGGTAAAACAATATTGTAATTTAACCAGAGGCTGAGTAATGCTGCCTCTGGCAGCTGCACGGGGGCTGGAACTGTTTGCACAGCCTCCACCTATGGATCTGCTCAGGATCCTGTTGGCACTGCTCCTGTGGAAAGGGCAGGTCCTGCCACCTGGGCAGGGACCCAGCTGGTGGCTTCAAGGGTCAGTGTTGTTCTGGTGTTGACAGAGATCCCTCACCTGAGCAACACCCAGCAGAAGCTCCTGGAACAATCCCAAGCACCCTTTAATTGGAATGCACGATTTGTTTTTTGGAAAAAAATCAAGGTGTTGAATTACTGCAGTGTTTGAGGCAAGGACTGAATGAAATTGAGCTTCTTAATTTGATTAAAAGCTGTAAATTAGTGTTGGAACAGGCTTGAATGTTGTGGCTGGATGGGCCTAAACTCTCAGTCCCTTTGCTGGTGGGTACCACTGGGCACCACAGGACTTTGTGCTGAGCTTGGTTGCATCACCCGCTTTTCATCTGCATTTTAAATGGCAAATCCTCTCCCTGCCCTCCCCTTCCCACCTGGGAAATTGCATCTGTGAGTTTAGACGTTCCTGTAATCCCTGTGTTTCCAAAAGGCCCCTCCTGAAACGTGCACACCGTTCAAACTCTGCTTAAAGACATCCCAGGGCACAGCCACAGCTCAGGGCCAACTTCATACAATTGTAATTCCCAGTGATTATAATTTATGGTGGCTAATCTGTCAGAAAGCATATGTTAGAGCAGCATTCAGCTGATCAAGTGCATTATCTGATAACTGCTGGTGGCTCTGCTGTGTGATCTACAGCCTGGTTCTGAGTGGAAGGTATTTAGCCTGTGGCAGCCTATGAGGCTGGAAAGCAATAATAAAACCCAGGGTAGAATTAGGAGGAAAAGATGAAAGTTGTTGAAAAGCAGCTGATGAAATGGTGGAGGTGTTACAGCACCAGCAGCAGTGATCAAGAGCTCTGCTAAATCGTTGGGCTGCAGGACCTTGGCTGGGAGCAGGTATGGAATGAAGGTGTCCAGCTCGGGCTAGCCAAAATCCTGGCAAATGAGGAGATAAAATAGCAGCCTTTTAAAACTGATCCTGCTCAAGGGTACCACAAGGGATTTCCAAGGCACTCTTTTTGCAGAATTTAGTTCAAGTTCTTTGAAATGTCTGGGAAGTGAGAGATTGCTTGGCAGGCCTGTTGGAGTTTGGCACCGTGCAGGCTGAAGGGTGAGCCCTCACTGGTGGCCAGGCAGTGGAAATGTGCTTGCCTGGGGCTCATTTTCAGAAGTCTGAGGGTTGCCATCAGCAATGTAGGCATCCCAGGCGTGGAGGGACAGTAGGAGGCAGGGATCAGCAGGCAGGCAGAGACAGGCTTGGCCTTGGGTGCTGAGGAGAATTCTTCTTTCTCACCCTGCCCAGATGTAAGGTTACTTTGACTCAATTCAAAAATGTTCTGGAGATCACGTTAGTAATCCAAGCTGGTCAGAGCCTGTCTGTGGGGAAGTATCAAACAGCTGATGCACTTTTCCTGCAGCCTGCCCTGATGCTGTTTCTGCTCCCATTTCTGCTGCTGGGGCTGCAGCACTGTGTGAGGGCTTGGACTTGGTGCTTCTCCAACCACACACAGCGAGGACAGGGCACGGGGACCCTCCCGTCCCTCCTGTCACCTATTGCTGCTGTCCTGGCCCTGGAGCAGGTGTGTCCTGGGTCAGGCCTCAGTTTACCCAGGGGTTCATTCACCTAATGGCCCCTGCAGTGCCAGGCTCAGGATGAGGTGCTCCTTCCCCACCTCCAGGCAGTGAATCCAGCAGAGCTTTGCCACTGCTGCTCACTTGAGGAGTGCTGGGGTAGCTTTGCTTTAGAAAGAGGAAATGTGCTGATGAGTTAGGAGCGGTGCCAGGCTCCCAAAAGGACTTGTCCTTTCTTTTTAATAAGGTGGTTTTCTTTGTAACCTCCCCATCATTTCTAATAAGCTCTTGTGCTGTCAGAGCTGCACTTGGCCATCTTTCTCGTTTTCCATCTGCTTATGAAAAGGGCTTATGAGAGATGAATGTGTAGGAGGAGATTCTGTTGAGGATGGCTGTCCTGTGCAATCAGGCAGGGTCCCCATCTGGCTTTCTCTGGGCTTTTTTCGTTGAGTTTTCCAAAATAATGTTTCTGAAATGGGGAGTAGACCCTGGCACACACGTATGGCCCAGGTTCCTTCCCAAAGGGGGCTTGGGGTGCAGGCCAGGAGGGTTGTTTGGAGGTAGCAAAGCAAGGTTTATCCCGTAAATTGAATTTTCTATCCCTTCTTGTGTCTACTGGAACTGTACCTGTACTGCTAAGTGGGAACACGGTGATGCTGCCTAGGTGTGAGCACATCAGTCAATCTTTTTATAGCAAGCTTTCTTCAAAAGGCTTGTGTGATATCAAAACAATTCATCTTTGAATTTGGTCTGAATGCTTGATCATGCTAAACTGGAAAACCTGTTCAAACCTTGTCCCAAACAGTCCTGTGGAAGGCAGAAATTGCCCAGCAGATCATCCTTACCATGCCTGCCTCGGGGTGATTTGTTACAGCAAAATAAAAATGTCCAAAAGTAATAAATTAAAAAAGAAATCTTCTCCATCAGTGCAAGAAGAATGTAGTCTGTAATTCATTATGGCAGTGACAAAGATGTTTATTGCATGGATGTAACTTTTGGAGCCCGTAGAGATTTCCTGCAGCCTCTGTTCTCTTCCTTCCTCTGGGACATTAGGCTGGTACAGAGATATTGGCTGTGTCCTCCAGGTCCCACAGGGACCAACAGGAGCTGTGCTTTTGGCTCAGAGAGAAAAAAAGGCAGCTTATTTTTACCCATATTGGTGGCAGCTGCCTCTGACAGTGTCCATGAGTGCTCACCAGTAAGGCTGAATCCCAGCTGGGGATTCAGAACTGGCCTGGGAGCCTTTTCCTGCCCCGAGCACCTTGTGGAAGTGCCAGTCTCTTCCAGATGAGTGAGAGGGACCTTGCTGCAGAGCTGGTGTCACAGTGGGCAGTGGTGTTTTGGTGTGCCTGTGGGGTGTGTTGTTGCAATCCTGGAACTCATACAGGGTGTTCCAAACAGAGGAGGAGTCTTCTGTGTGCTCCTCTCCTGCTTTGCTTCTCTCACTGTGAGCTCCCGCTGTTTTTCTGGGTTTTCAGTCCACCAGGGCTGAGCAGTTCCAAGAAAAAGAAAAGCCACAGTCTGGGGAACTCCTCTGCCTCAGCTAGCTAAAAAAAAACCCTAAAAAAGCAAAGGAGAGCCCTCAGACAGCAGAGTCTGTGAGAAGCAAGTGCAGTCTCTGAAAACAAACTGCTGCTCCTTCTCTCCCCCTCCGCTCTGAGAACAGCCCGAAAGGTGCAGAGCTCAATACCCAGCATGAACAGAACAGACAGCTGGGGACACAAGCACCACAAAGCCACCCCAGGACAGCCCTCCAGCCCCACTCTCCCCTCTCACAGCACCCAGGTTTTCTCTCCATCCCCTTGGGGCAAGGCTGGATGGGGCCGTTCCCAGGCACGGGGAACGCAGACACTGAGGGAGAAATAATGCCACCTCCAGCCATAAACTGCCCTTGAAACTTTAATAGGGTTGTTACACTGAGATGAAAGGTGCTTTCCAGTTTTTAATGTGTTTATTAAGTTGGCATATATGATTTATTATGTCCTTAATTATTAATTTTCTTGCTCGTAAGTGTCTGGGTTTTTTTGGAAATTACGAGGTAGGGAGGCGTCATGCTGTGGCAGGGGAACCTTAAGTGAAATGGAGGGGTTGGCTTTTTAATTCAATTTATATTTATGAGAAACTAATAGAAGATAATTTTATATTATCAAAGTCATAAAGCTAATCCAAGATGATTTAAAGAATGGTGATCAGATAGGCCTGTGAACTGATGTGAGCAGAAACTGAACAGCTGTAGGATTTAGGTCCTAATTTTGCACTTTAAAGCTCACTCTTGTTGGTAGGGAGGTTGTGCTGCATTAAGTCCTAAGTTTGAAGAATATTGCTAAGCATTGCTCAAGGCTACCCAATATTTTGTTTTCTGTGAAGCAGGATTTGATCTAGGGCAAAATTGAATACGGGATAGATTCAAGCACAATTTTTGCTTGGATTCATCCTCATGAAGCTTCATCTGCTGAGCGTTTGCAGATGATGTATGTCAAGAATGGGGTGAGCAAGGCTGGATTAAATTGGTTTAATTCAAGTTTGTAGTTTCTGGTGGCTTTTTTATACCACTGTGGGTGAAAAGAAAGCTCAAGTAGTGGATCTAGTTGTAACAGCAGCAAGTGTCATTCAGCCAAGGAAAAGAACAAGTGTTACACCACTTCAGTAAGCTAAAAGCACAGGGTACAGTCAATATTTTTATTAATACAGGTGAGAAGTTCTGAGCCTGCTTGTAAGTGTACAGTGGTTACTTGTGCACTTTCAGAGTTGCTTACTCAGTGCTGTGAAGTTTCATAATGAAGTAATTCTGAATTAACAAGTCATTGCAAGTAAATAAAATAAATCCATCTGAATCCCTTGTATTAGATGTTCCTTTAATTCACAGCAGTTTAATTGTTTTGGTGCAGTATGTGCTGTAAGAGGACAGCAGTGCTCTTATTCTGTCATTCCATTCCAAGGGGGGAAAAAGTGACAATATTTGAATCTCTGTTTCAAACTACTTCCTGATAAATAAGTTTTTCCTGATATAAATAAAGCAGTTGTCAGAATTCGGTTTTCTCAAATGTCAAGGTCAGCTAGATGTTTGTAAATTAGTTCATGCCAAGAGGAATTAATGAACCAGTAAAAGACACATACAGAGGTTTGGCTCTGTGAACATGTTGGTTAATCATCTGAGAGTCCACTAAGTATCCTTTTGATTACTTTCTTGACTTCATTTCTTTATACAATTTGAATAAATCTTTGTCACACCTCAGTTTGCTGGGAGACACATCTCCACTTAGGTCTTCTTTTTTAGTTTTATATTAAACAAATAGAAAGTACTATAACCAGTCTGCGGAATAATGATAGCAGTTATTCTGCAGACATTTTAGACACATCAGCAGAGGTGTAACATAAAACAGGAATACAGGTTAAAGGGGGTTTTTAAGGAGTAATCCATTGAAGGGAATGGCTAGCTCTGGTGGACTTGGCAAATGCTACAGGGTGATATTTTCCCAAAGATTAAGAGCCCAGATGCTGTCCCAGCTACTAAAACTTCCCACCCACATTCTGGAGAGAAGAGGAACAAGGATTCAGTTACATCCATGGAAAGTTCATCATCTCAGAGCTCTGAGGATCCCAGCAGACCCAGAGCAGGCAGATCCCTGCCACACACTGACAGGAACACCTGAGGTCTCTTTCCTCAGTCTTTCAGACTTGCTTTTAATTCTGTGTCATCACCTTGATGTCTTTTTGTGGGCTGTTTTATTTTTCATTGCCTCTCACTGGAGAGGCAACAGCAGATTTGCAGAGGCTGTACAACTTTTGCCTGAGGTTTTCCTGATGACAGGTTCACGACTGGGCTGTTTCCTCTCCTGGTTTATTGCACTGCATTCCTCTCAATTTTCATCTGCACACCAAAAAAATCACAGGCACTGACTCATGAAAATGCAGATTTCTTTTCCTTTTCCAGCTTCTTTCTTTCGTAAGAGGGCAATTGAGGTTTTAAGCCAATAGCTTGGCTACATCTAATGTGAATTGATGGAGGATGCCAGCAGCTTAACTTCTGTTCACTTGTGCTGTGAACTCGGGGACGTTCTTCAAAGGGAATGTCCCCCAGGCAGGGGCTGCTCTGCTGACACCCCAGGAGATGAGCTGATGCCTTTTGCTGTGGTGCCAGGAGGGGAAGAGTCTGCCTGAGGACCACAGAGGTGTGAGAGTAGCAAATGGGTACCTGCAAACCCTGAGGAGCCTCTTCCCAGCCCCTCAGGAAGGGCAGGTGGCCAGCACCTGGCCCAGGGGAGAGGCTCCTCTGGGCAGCTCAAGGATGCAAGAGGAAGTTTTCCCTCTCCCCAGCCTTTCCTGGGGTGCCTGGATGTGGCAGCCAGGGCTGGAGCACTTACCTGACAGGCCTGGCCAGGGCTTCACCAAGGGAGGAGACCAAGTCCCTCCAGGGGATTGGTGGCCATAGAGGGACACCCCCCCAGGGACCCCTGGTGCCTGCTTGTACTTCCAGCTTTTATATTTCTCTCATATTATTGTATTTCTCTTATATTATTTTCTCTTATATTATTCTATTTCTCTTATATTATTATATTTCTCTTATATTATATTTCTCTTATTATATTTCTCTTATATTATATTTCTCTTATATTATTATATTTCTCTTATATTATATTCCTCTTATATTATCACATTTCTCTTATATTATATTCCTCTTGTATTATTATAAGAGAAAGTCTCTCCCTTTCTCAAATCAAAATTCCCACTAACCTCAGACCGCCAGCCCACTCAGAATTCCTTTGCCACTTGCAAAAGGAATGAGTTGAATAAACACGAGATCTGACCTCCCAGAGGAGGGCAGATAATTGAGCACTAATTGGAGCAACATTTTAAAAGCCATTATGGATTTTATTTGAAGATCAGTAACTGCTTAAATGCCTGCTCTAGGGCAGGAGGGTGATGCTCACCCTTGCTGGATTGGTGAGGTGCTCTCTGTGGGCAGGTGTGTTTGGGCACTTTCTGGTTGTATTTCTGGGAGCTGAGGGAGGTGCTGGTTCAGTGATAGCCTGGTTTTGCAACACAGGTACTTTTTAATCAGGGCTAAATTGCTGGCAGCTCATTTGAACACGATGATCACACATTTGTTTCACTCATCACCAAAGCAACTGGTCAAACCAAAGCAGGTAACCAGAGCCCACAATAAAACAAAGGCTTTTACAGCAGGTACTGCTAGGGGAGCAAGCAGATCTCATTTCTAATCACAGAATCATATCTACATGAAAGTTGGAAAAGATCTTTAAATTCATCAAGTCCAACCATCAACCCAGCACCACCACCATGTTCACCACTAAACCATGTCCTAAAGTGCCAAATCCAAATGTTTTTTGAACACTTCCAGGGATAGTGACATTAATGTCCCTCAACCCCACGTGACACTGGAGTTATGGTCTCTTCAGTGTCCTTATCTCTTAGATAAGGACAGCGGGCAAATCCCAGAAAAAAGAAATCCCCAAACTGCACCCTGTTGCCTTCATCTGATCTGTCCTCTCTTGGTGTTCCCCACAGGACATTCCTGCATTGCCTCACGGTTCAAAGAAAGCTGATTATTTAACAGAGAAATAAAAACATTTCCCCAATTTAAGTAATTAAGTTTGAAGGCAACCTAAAGAAAGCAGAAAATTTCACTGTACAGCAACAACAAAAAAAATTCGAGCTAAGAGATGCCCAAAAAAACCCAAAAAAACAAAACCCCAAAGAAAAATAATGCAAGGTACGGTTTTATTTATCTATCTAAGGGTCGTAGGGAAACACTGATGTCACTGATGTTCTGACTACAAAACATGGTGCAGGGTGAAGGGTCGGTGAGCTGCTGGCCACCAGCAGTGCCTGGAGTCACCCCCGTGCTCCGTGGCCTGCCCTGCCAGCACAGCTCACCAGAGGGACACGCTCACCCTTTGGCCTCTGCAGCTCCTGAACGGGGAAGCAGACACTTCTTTTGGAATACAAAACTTACAGGGCTTCAAGTGTTTTCAGAGCCCAGAGCGATGTTGTGCCCGTTAGTCAGAGAAATATTTCTTCCTCCTCTGAAATCCTGAATTGGCTTTTGGCCTCAGAGCTTATGTCAGAGATTAGCACTGGTTAATTATGTTGGTTTTCAGTAGTTCTCCCTCTAGCTGCATGTCCAACAGTGAATTGCCTGGTTTATCTCTGCAGTAACCCACATTCCAACTCTGCTGTGTTACATTAAACCATAAAAAAAGAGCACAGGAATGACAAAAACAACAGCAAAAAAGTGGCTACATCCTTAGGAGCTCTGAGACCCATAAACTGAGGTGTGATTAACCACCTGATTTGTGCAGTACTCAGCAAGAGCACTCAGGGAAGAATTAGCATCCTGAGGAGAGCACAATAACATCTTAAATCTTGGTCCTGGCTAAGTAGCAACCTACATTAATACATAATAGTATAAGCTAAATCAAGGAACATAAATAGACTAGATCATGTTTCCACATGGATCCAGAAAAAATGAAATACATTTTTGGATTTGGAAAAAAACTGAATTAAGATCAGCTTTGTCTTGGAAGGCATATCATACCTGCTTATATTAATGTAATATAATGTAATATAATGTAATGTAATATAATGTAATATAATGTAATATAATATAATATAATATAATATAATATAATATA
>WAAE01023382.1:220966-317690 GCA_013400495.1 Nicator chloris
TCAGGCTGGGGCTCTGCCATGATTTTGGGGCTGATGGTCATTCCATGGCAGGGTTATCATCTGAAATTTCAGCATTTTTCAGTGGAGGCCATGTCAGGCTGGGGCTCTGCCATGATTTTGGGGCTGATGGTCGTTCCATGGGAGGGTTATCATCTGAAATTTCAGCAGTTTTCAGTGGAGGCCACGTCAGGCTGGGGCTCTGCCATGGTTTTGGGGCTGATGGTTGTTCCATGGGAGGGTTATCATCTGAAATTTCAGCAGTTTTCAGTGGAGACCATGTCAGGCTGGGGCTCTGCCATGCATGGCCGTGTAGGAAACAGGAAGGGGGGAATCTGGGCATGGTTTGGGGCATGCTGAGCTGGAGCCATGGCTTGCAGTGACCTGCACTCACACTGTGACCGAGTGTGTGCAGGTTGGGGTCCACACCTGGCAATGCAAGAGCACATGAGGTTTTCTCCCTGATTAAGGGATGATTGGATGAAGGGTTCTCAGTGAAAACCCGTTGTGGAAACCACACTGAAGAGGCATTACTTGATAGGAAGACTGCAAGATCAGGTCAGCAAGTATTGCCAGAGGCATGGAAAGAGGTGTGCTGTGTTAGAGCAAGGGCTGGGTTTGCTGGGCAGCCCAAATCCCTGTGGGAAAGACAGAGAGCTGGTGAGACACAGACTTTGAAGCAAATGCTCCATTGCAACATTGGTGTGAACCTCTGATAGGTGCCCAAACGACTCCAACTTGCCAGCCTCTTGCTCACTGCCTCCGTGACTCACACCACTGCCCAAATTAGCCTAATTGGGGCCCGGCCAATTACCAGTGCTCCTTGTTAAATCAGCTCCAGGCAGATGGAGCTGGCCTTAGCAGGTGGTTGCTTTTCAGCTTTGCTGTCCCAGCGCTGTCACAGGGCAGCCAGGTGGATCTCTGTGTCTGCCCCAAGGCCCAGGCAGGCTCTGGGGGCTTTCACACCCAGCCTGTGAGAATGGGGGCACTCCTTGGCCCTTTCTCTCTGTAGTGACAGGCAGAGGCACAAAGCCTTCCTGGTTATCTGCCTTCCTGGTTTGTGTTCATCTGGAGTGAATTCAGCTGCAGAGAGATAGATGGAGCATGGAGTTCTTGTGGTTGAATTTGAGATTGTCACCCAGAGGTATTGGGGTAATTATCTTCCTAAATCTGTGTGTTTTGACAATGTAGAAAACAACTGGGAGTCAAGCAAGGGTCACTGACTTGTTTTATTCTTGGTCAAGAGTGACAAATTATTACACCAGCAGCGTGACAAGGTTGATGGTAAGCACAGAAATGTGTCATCACTCTGTCCTGCCTGGAATGAAGATTTCACCCTTGTGTGCTCTGGGTTCAGTTTGTTGAAATGCAGTAAGCAGCATGAAAAAGCAAATAGGAGCTCTGCACTAGCTGTGCATTGGTTTTGCAAAGAGACACAGGTGGAAACCAAAATGCAGGTGAGAGAACAGCTGAACTAGCTCAGCATCTGAAGGGGCTCCTTGCTTTGCTGCAGGGTGGTAGGGGACAGAGAAGGTGAGAGAACAAGGGTGCCTGAGCAGGGCTAGGGATTGATTTGTGTGTTTGCAGAGGCTAATCTCTGAAAGTAATTGGCATGATCAAACCCAGCTCTCAATTCATGTACAGTCTAGTATATCCTGCCCATCTCACTTAACACCCAAGAGCTAGCAGCAGTTTGTGCCAGGAATATGGGATGACTCATTTGAGCTGTTTTGTTTGAAGAAATCAGGTCCCTGATTGCACTGGTTATTCTGAAGCCTTTCTCACTGAGAAGAACAAAGTATGCCCAGAAGATGTGGAAGGTTTTTTGTTACTTTTTTAGTATGCAAATAATGTCCTTCACTAAAGTTATTCTTTGTCTTATTCTTTGAGGTGAAGGGTGCCCTCCATGCCCTGACAAAAGGTGGTACAGCACATACACACCAGGCAAGAGGTTGTTTTGGACTGGCTGTTCTTGTCTCATTTATCATCATGGGACAGGGGTGGCAGGCACCTCTGGAGATTGGACAGCCCAGCCCTGCTGGCAGCAGAACCAGGCAGAGCAAGCTGTCCAGTGCCAGCACTGCTTGTGTTTTGAGTCTCTCCAAGAACAGAGAGTTCACAACTTCTCTGGGCAACCTCATTCTTGTGTTTGACTACACTCACAGTAGAAAAATAAACAAAAAGCTTTTCATTTTTGCCTGTATTTCAATTTTTTCCTGTCACTGTGCTCAGAAGAGTCCATGGAGCAGAGTTCTTTGCTGTCATTCCATCAGGTATAAGATCCCCAGAGAGACATCTCAAGCCTGGATGTAATCTTATCTTTCCCAAAATATGTGGTTCAGCTGCCAAACTTGTGAAAACACAGATTGTTGGATCCATCTTTTCCTGTCTCATCCCCCAACACCACATTTTTATTGGTCTGTTCTTGCCAGCTGTTGCTCTATTTGCCATCATCCTCTTCTGGAGGATTGGATGTTTTCCCTGGATGCCTGTCAGCCTCTTCTGCCCATCACATTCCCCTCTTTCCCATGGCATGCTGGCTCCCAGGCTGAAGGGTGGTGGTGGTTTGGTGGCCTGCCTCAAGTAAGGTACCCACAAGGTGGCCAGATCTTGGGCCCAGAATCAAGAGGTTTTTTTCCTGAGGAGAAAAAAAGGAGATAAACTTGTTTTTCCCTAGTACATATGTTCATTAAGGCAGCAGCTGTAGAGCTGCCAAGAGGAACCCGGGAGAAAAGTGAAATATGTGGGTTTGGGGTTTGGTTTTTTCTGTTTTCTAATAGAAGGAGGCATTATTCATCGAGCACAGTAAATTGCTAAGCTTCTAGGTCATAAACAAAACAAATAGTTTAAATAATAAAATGATCCCTTTAGGCCAGGCACAGAGTTGGCATTGCAGCCCTGCTTCTCCTGAGAGCTCAGCGTGTGCCCTGGAGCCAGCACTGCCGGAGCTCCATCACCCCAACAAGCACTCAGAGCAGGAATTGGCCCTCGAAAGGAGTTGTGGAACACAGGGCTGGAGCTGGCAGGCTCAGCCGAGCAGGATGAGCTCCTTCCAGGCTGAATCCTGTGAGGAGAAGGGGCAGGGTGTGTTGGGAACCAGCTGGAGATATCCAATTTCCGAGTGTGCTCCTCCTTAGCTCTCAAAGGAGCGCAGCACTGGTCACAGCTCCATGACCTCCACGGTTCCTTCTCCTGCAGGAGCCAGAGAGAGAAAGTGGGCAGAGGTCCAGGACTTCACAATCATATTCCTTTAGAGCTGCAGAACCTCTATTTAGACAAGGAACTTAGAACCTGAAAACACACAGGTTTTATCCTCTCACACCGGAATATTCTCCTTTCCCTCACAAACAAACGTTCTCTTTTACATGTAAACACCAATATTTTCTTCAGTGAACTTCCAGCAGAGGTCTGAAATAGCCATGTTTCTCCAGAAAGTCACATTATTTTAATAATTCCTGCTTCAGACAGGAATTTAGGAAATAAAATTGCATGTGAGTAAAGCGCCCCTTCTTCTCACAATGAAAGAAACAGTACTTCAAAGATTAAGGCTCTCAAAGATTCATGTTTTTTTACTGCTGTACTTATGCTGCATTCATATTTCCACTGGAAATGACAATTCTGTGTTTAAGGGGTTGGCAGACTGTATCAAGAGAAATGTTGATGTTGCAAGTTGTGTAGAGAAAGTAGGAAATTAAGCTCTAAACCACAGGATAATTGGCAGAGTTTTGATTTGTGTTGTTGAGTGGGAAAAGTGTCAAATTTCTTACCTGGTTTGGGAAGCAAAACATCCAGAAAGGTTCTGGCTTCAAGGGAATCCACTCTTTGATTGGCACATCCATCAAAGCCACCCACTGTTACCTGACTGAAGCCACTTGCTCAGAATCACAGAATCATTGAGGTCAGAAAAGACCTTTAAAATTGTTGAGTCCAACCACTGATCCAGCACTGCCAAGCCCACCACTAAGCCATATCCCCAAGTGCCACACCTGCACATCTGTTATATCCCTCCAGTGAGGGTGACTCCACCACTGCGCTGGGCAGCCTGTTCCAAGGCTCTGCAACCTTTCCAGTGAAGAAATTTTTCCTAATATCCAATCTAAACCTCCCATGGCACCACCAGAGGCCATTTCTGTTGTTCTATTGCTTGTTACTTGGGAGAAGAGGCCAACCATCACCTGGCTACGACCTCCTTTGGGGTAGTTGTGCAGAGAAATAAGGTTCCTCTGGGCCCCCCATCTCCCTTAGCTGCTCCTGGGCAGGCTCGTGTTCCAGACCCTTCAATTGCAGCTCCCTGAAGTCACCACAGGGGTTTTGTTGTAGTGAGGAGGAGCCTTCCTGATAGAGGCTTTTGGCTGCGAGGTGCCCCATCCTCTCTGGTACATGGGATGTGTGCATCACTTACCTTATGTGGGATGAAGCCCTTCCCTATCCCAGCAGCTGCTCTGAATTTCCCTGTTTTGGGGATTTTGTAATTACTTGGAGCATCTCTCTGTAATCCTATATCATCAAGCCCACTGATCTGGTTTTTTGCTTATTAGCTTAATATATCCTGCAGATGGGTGTTTTTATTTCGTTGCAAGTCAGGCTGGAACTGCCAAGCTTCTCCTTGCCTGTTTGTGGCTGTTACAACCAAGAAGAAATAAATTTTGCTCACTCTAACAGCCGTGACCTTTTCAATCTCAAGTGCTTGTACTGAATTCCATTTGAGTTAGCACTTTTTCCTCCAGCACCCAGAAAAAAAAAATAAAAAACACCTCTGCCCTACAAATAACTTTCACAAATGCAAAAACTCATCGCTGATCAGGCAGGAGGAACGTCTGGCATTTGGTGAGGCTGGTTAAGGTGGTGGCTCTCAGCACGTGCACTTCTGTTAAAGTTAAAGGGAAGGAGGTGAGATGGTGTTTGCAGCCAGCCTCTGCTGCTGCTGGGACATCTGGGGCAGGGAGCTGTTTGATCAGAAGGGCTTAAGCAGCACTTAATTTGCTGCTGTTGATCTCCCACCAGAGGCAGCAGATACTGTGATCCAACACCAGGCTGTTGGACCAAGGTGAAAGGTGCCCACCTCTCATTTCCTTTGCTAACAACACGGCTGAGCTCCTTGTGGTGGAGAAACCCAGCCCACGCCACGTGGGGAGGAGGCAAAGGAGAATCCCTTGGTTTTCAGGGTGAGTGGACAGCGAGATGGAAGGAGAACTGGCTGAATGGCAGATCCCAGAGGGTTGTAATCATGGGACAGGACCCGGCTGGGGGCCTGTCCCCAGCGGTGTCCCCCAAGGTTCAGGACTGTGCCTGGTGTTCTTTAACTTGCTCATCAATGGGTCAACATTGGCTGGAGGGGAGATGCCTCCTCAGCAGCTTTGCTGAGCACACAAAGCTGGGAGGAGAGGCTGATGGCCCAGAGGCTGTGCAGCCCTTCAGAGGGAGCTCAGCAGGCTGGAGAGATGGGCAGAGCTGTCCAAATTCAACAGAGGGAGTGCAGGCCCTGCACCTGGGGAGGAACAACCAGAACAGGTGGGGGGTGACCTGCAGAGCTTGACTTGTACCAGGATATCTGGAGAGTGGCCTGGAGAGCAAGGGGAAGTTGAGGCAGTGTCTGGCTGGAGGGAAGTTGGCCTGACAGGGGGAGATGAAACCATCAGGGGCACCCCCTCTGTCCTAAGCTGGCTGAGACACTTCATGTTTGTTTTCATAGCCTTACACAGGAAAAAAAAGACCAGTTATTGAGAGAAACGTGCCATATGCTGTTGCATATGGCTGAAACATCTGCATATGTACCCAGGGATCTGATATATGTGCTGAGCTTCTGTTACAAATCTAACAGTGAAGGAATTACCTTTTGGAATTTTTTTTAATTCATTTTTTTAAACTGTCTCTAAGGCTCATGGAAGGAGGTCAGCCTCCTGGCTTTGTCTTCATGGGATTTCATGGAACCTGCAGGGTCCAGTGAACACAGAAGGTACTTAGAGTTGTTTGTCTAAGAGTTAGCAATACTCCTGCCATCCCCAGGGATGTCAGAAGGCTGAGGGAGTTACCCCAAACTCTTCCATTAACCACTGCTCCCAAGCAAGCAGCAGAGAAGTGAAGCAGATTGAAACTAAAGTCATTCAAACAACATAAACAGATGTTTTTGCACATTCCATCATCCTTTTTGCCTCAGCTGATTCCTATGACTCATGAAAGTAGTAGAATATAAAGAAAGCAGAATATACTGTGTTTCCAGTGGTGGCATTGTTAAGGTAAAGAATTCAATAGAGTTACAAAAATAAGATGGACAACAAAATCTGTATCAATAGCAGTTCAGATGAAATGGAACAAAGAATACTGCTCCTCATGCTTAAAGATGTCACTGATAACCCAGCTGACTAGTTCATCCAAGACCCCCAGGAGCAGTGGCTGTAGGAGATCTGTTCATCACATATGGAAATCCTTCTGTTTTCCCCAAAGTTAGTGTCTTTCTCAGGAAGGAGTTTATGATTTTGTGTTGTGTTCATCCAGCACCCAGCATGAGGGAATCTCCATTCTGGAAAAAGTTATTGGACAAAAAGGATGAGGGGAAATACCATTGGGTAGTAAAGTCCCATTTGTCTAGTTCCCCACTGAGCTAGAAGGATGCCACAGGGGTCTGAGACACAAAGTGTTTCTGGACAGAGAGAGAGAGAGAGAGAGAGAGAGAGAGAGAGCAAAATGTTCCACCTCATTCAGTTGAACTTGTGGTGCAAAATTCTCAATCACATGTAAGTTCCCCTGAACTTTTAAGGCAGAAATCATAGAATCACAGAATCATTTAGGCAGGAAAAGAGCTCTGAGATGATCAAGTTCAGCTGATACCCCAGCGCTGCCTTGCTTGCCATAAACCATCTCCCTCAGTTCTCCATGCACAAGTCTGTGATCTTTGTGTTTTCCACCTCTCAGGTGGAACCACTGAGCACCTTTGTGTGTCTGAGCCCCTTAAACCTGCAGGTTTTGCATTTGCTGCAGGGAATGGCCTGTGGGCTCAGATGGGTAAGGGGGTGACAAGGAGATTGGAGGCATTTCCAGGCTCCTGAAGTGCTCCACTTGTAGCAGTGCCCAAAGGGAAGCAGTGAATGAAATCTCCTCATAATGGGGAGAGTCACTTCTTAATTCAGTATTAAAATGACCTGTTTCAATATTGAATCAACACTTAAGAAAATCAATGAAAAATAGATTGTGAAACCATCTGATTTGTGGATGGTCTTGGGTGACAACTACTGAAAAATGAAAGAAAAGAGCCCAGACTGAAGCCCTGTGCTTCAAAATAACACAAAGTAAGAAATAATATATCATCAGTTCATTCAGTATTGCTTGCAACCTGCTCTTTTGTGCCAGAGATACGAGAACATAAGATTCCTACAGAAGGTTTCTTGGATGGCAAAAATTCCTAGATACTGCTTGAATTATGTGCCAATAGCTCAGCATTTGTGGAAGGTGTCATCTAATTAAACCAGAATTTTTAAGTACCAGACAGCATGAAGACCAGTAATAAGAGAGCAAAATCCATCTGTATTACAGATGGGATATGCAACTCTAATAGTATGGCTTTAGGCAATGTTTAATTGAGTAGTTAAATTATCTTTTCCAGACGGGAAAATAAATTACTGCTCATCTCTCCAATTTATTTTAGCTTCTCCACATTCTGTTTCCTGAGGGAGTGGTGAGGGAGTGTGGGACATCCCCAAATATGCCTGGGATGATTTATTCACCCCATGTACCATACTTTCCCCTTCAAGGAGAATGTCTTGCGTGCCTGTGGAAGTTGGTGTGTGTGTAGCTGGCTGTACTCTGCTCTTTTCTTGCACAGAATATCTGCTAATCACTGTGGTGCTGCTCACAGGTGTATGTTACGTGTGTGTCTGTGGTTTTAGGTATGCTCTTTCTAAAAAAGCAAGAGAGAGGATTACTGCTTCACTATCCTTCAGTAAATCAGGAGTGTGTATCTCAGTGGAGCCATGCAGTTTGCCTAAGAAGCTTTTCCAAGCTTTGGGACAGCCTGAAAAATCTTCACATTGACTCACAGCATTTTGTAGAATGGGATTATTTGTGGCAAATAACCTGAGGACTCCTCAGGTTACTCCTCAGATTGCCTAAACTCAACCAAATAGACAGCAATGCATGATGCTCTGTGTGGTACATGGGAGCAGAACTGAAAATGTTGGACAATTTCAGTTGATTACGTGTTGGATCCATGTGATTCCATCCGCCTGGACATTTTCCACGGTCAAATGTCTGCACACAAACCATGCTAGAGTATGCTAGCTTGTGTGCTCTCTGCTGGCTACAGGAGCACATCTGCTCTTCCATCTGGGGTGGAAGTTTGTGCCCCAAAGTCACTCCTTGGAAAGTCTTGAGCAGGTCTGGGTTGGTTGGTTGGGGCGGTACCTGACTGCTGGGCTGTGCTGTGTGACTGCGACGTTTTTGATCGAGTGCTCTGAAAACAAATTGCTCACATCTTGCAGAACTACAACCCAATCCAATGATGTCTGAATATTGGTGAATGTTTTTACAGGCCTCTGTGCATGGCAGACAGCTGGGCTCAGTCTGCCCCTTTCCAAACAAAATCATGACTTTCCTTCCAGCTGGTCACATCCCAGCCGTGGGTCTTGGCTGTGGATGAGATAAACGTGTTCCCCTTGTGTGGCCTGAAATTCTGGGGGGACAGAGTAGGGTGAAGTAGGTTTCAAAGCACTTGGGGAGGAAAGGCTCTGTAGTAGTGCAGGACAATCTTGTTGCTATTGGAGTATTATTACCTCTGAGAATAAGTGATGGGACCAGAGAAAATTACTTCTAAAATTACAGGTGGTCTGTTTTTCCCCTTGGTAAAAGTTTTTTCTAACAAAGTTAATAAAAGATTGTTTTAATGAATATGGATGCTTATTACCCTGAAGCTCCGTGGATTTTAGGAGATGCCCTCAGGGGAAAATGCTGAGTGGAAGAGCAGAGGGTGCAAAGTTGATACCTCAGATATTTCTCTCCAGACAGGTTGAGTTCAGAGTGCTTCCAGGCTGGAGAGGTGCAGCATGGTCAGTGTGAGCCCTGAGAAACTCCTTTGCTTGGTGTGAGTTGTCACAATTGAATTTTTAAAATGAAGGTGTGCAGATGCTTTTTAAGCTGCCTGGAACATGAATTTAACACACACAGTTTGTGAAAGGACTTGACTAGCCCACTGCTTTTCAATAAGCCTGTCTCTCTTAGACCAGTCCAACTTCAGGGCTTGCAGGCAAACAGCCCTGAGGCCCTGCTCTGCGGCAGGATCAGTGCTGTCAGGGGTGGCTTTCAAGGATGAAAGGCTTGTTCTGCACTCAGGACTATGTAGAGCAGTAAATGTATATTTTACTGCATGTCTCTGCACACCCATAAACAGTGTTCCACATTGCAGTGCTTGGAGGGATCAGAGCACCCTGTGCCAACTCAGACAGGCACTGACCCAGGCATGGGGCATGTGCAGCTCTCCAAGGGGACGATGCCAGACAGGAAAATACCTGGAGCAAGTGGCTGAGGCTCCTGCAACACCACTTCCATCTCCCCACAGCCAGGCTGCTCACAGCTGCACCTTCCCCACTGCTGCAGTAATTTTTTTCCACATGGAGCATCACCAGTTGTCTTTGAGAACCTGAATCTGCCTTGTGGTGCCTGGTACCAAAACGTGCTGCACAGTGCTGGGTTGCTGTTTGCTGCCCAATCCATCCACCTCCCATTGCCCAGGGGTTTGACCTTTGTTACCTCCTAATTTTGGGCGATGACCTAGAGTGTTTCAGGGCCAAAACATCACCCAAACAGAAAAGGAAGTGTGGCTTTAGAGTAGATGCACACCCAGGGCGTTGCTTCTCTGTGCTTGCTCCTCAGTGTCCCCAGTTGAGTTCTTGCACCCTGACTTTAGCTCTTGTTATCACTGTGCTGTCTCACATCCCAGGTGAGAACAAGAGTGATGCTTCAGTTCACAACCCTGCCCTTCTTAGTGACACTTCAAAGAAATCAGTGTAGTGACACAAGTGATTTTTATTGAGTTTAGGACTGTATTTTATGCCTGAAGGAACACTTACTTCACATAAAGGCTTTGACATTTTTATAGAAATGGCCATAACTGTGTTATTCTATACGAGGAAGAATTTATTAAGCCTAGATCTGGATCTCCTTTTATGTTATGTAAATGACTAATAACAACCCTTCTTCATTACCAGCTCAGTGCCCAGGCCAGGGTTATTAAATCCCCCCTTCCCTTCCTTCAGTGTACATCTATCAGGCTGCCACATTAGGCTACAACACATCATCAGAATTCATAAAACCAGCCCAGGCTTGTACAGGGATATGAGGCTGCCAAATTAAAACCCAAGTTGCAGAACAAGATGGTTTTTTGCCTGTTGTGAGAGGAGCAAGCCAAGGTATTTTGGGGCATGGTGTATTGAGTGAGGCATGAGAACACCTTGTTTACTTGTGATTATGAAAAATTTCACAACCACCAGACAGTGGGGGACAAAAGCGAGGGTTCATTTCCCTCACTGCTCCGCTCCGATTACACATCCTGCTTTTTGTGTTTTCAGGAGAGGTTTCCACTGTTCCATCCAGGTGTGCAATCATCCCCTACAGCTCCTTGCTCTGCTCTCATCCTGGAGCCAGCTGCAGTGGGCTGGGGTGCCTGTGACACCCAGCAGGGCTGAGAAGACATTACTGCATTCTGAGTGATGTTTGGACATCCACACTTGTAAGACGAATCTTATTTCTCTGCAAAATCTTTGAGTGTGTTGGAGATTTGTTTGGGGGTTGTGTGAAAAACTAGAAGTTTGAAAGCAATAAGGACTTTTCATTATGTAAAGTCAACAGACTAAGAGAGTAGCCATCCCAGACTCATTTGTTGCTGGATAGTTGGGGGCAGTCCCCTGAGAGGCAGAAGTGAATTAAACTATAAAGGTGTATCCCAGAAGTAAAGCTCATTTCTCCTTAGCCTGGGATGACCCCACAACCACTGAAACTGGGTAAATGAGCTGAGGACAATAGTTGCTTCTCTAGCTTCTGTATGCTCTGAAAATATCAGCTGAATCAAATCCTGTAGGTGAGAACAGTAAAGGAAAACCTTGTTTTGTGGATGTGGATGGGACTTTGTGCTCCCTAAACACCAACTGTTCAGCGTCTTTTGTGGATGGATCTAGCCCAACTGATCAGAAGTGGCATGTGCTGAGTGAAAAAATACATATCTGAGGGAGTTCCTGGCCATCATTTTGTGGACGAAAGGGAGAAGAGAAAGGCAGCTTCTTCTCTGTGAGTTTCACTTTCTTAGCAGGAGAAAGTTATCAGTGTTCTTCCCACAGAGTTCCAGGAACTGTAATTATGCTTTTGTGTATCAAAGGAAAAGGGTGTTTACACCTGACCTAGTCTCTGGGTAGATGAGATATTCTGTCTTGGGAAATTGTCACCTTCATACTGGCTGCTCTCACACAGCTAATGCAGAGCACAATTTTCCCCCGCAGTGTAGTTGTAGCAACCTGCCAGTGTTCACCCAAGGCAACAGCACTTTTCTCTGTTTTCACAGCCTTTAGGTCAGACTCCAGCCTGACAAAAAGTGCTAATGTAGATTCTTCAGAGCTCAGTCTGTAATTTCTGCTATAGAGCATTAACTTCATACAAAAAGGTATTTGTATCCCAGCAAACCACATAATAAACGTCATAATTTAGAAACAGGGTAATTACCTGTAGAGAACTCTGGATTGGTGTGAGCTCCTGCTCTTTCTGCACTCATGTCCAGCCTTTCCTTGCACCCCTGGGCCTGCCCCAGGGCTGCTGCAGAAAGGGCTGTGATGTGCCCCAGTGGTCCCAGTGCAAGGACAGCCCCAGTGCAAGGTCAGCTGTGTGCTGGGGACTCTGCTGGCTCCTCACAGGGGCTGCTCTGGTTTGAGCCTCTGTTCAGGTATCTCACAGCTCACTGCTGAGCAGAGCAAGTGAGGACTACAAAGCTGCAGACTGGAGATGAGAAATAGATGCTGGGTTATAAAATATGATGCAGTTAAACTAACAGCCCCCTTTAACAGCTAGAAATAAACTTCTTTGATGAGGGCTCGGCTATGATTCCTTCCATACTGAAATCATTTCAGAAAAGTGCAGCCAGCTTCTAGAAAAGGCTTAAAACACGGGAGTTGATGAAACAGAGTTAAATAAACCTCCAGACCCAGCCATCCTTCCGGGGCTGTCAGATCGGCCGAGCTTTCCTGGCACCCCAAGCCAGATCGGGGGGCTCAGCACGGTGATGCCGAGCACGGGAGCCCCAGGGCGGGGGTCGCGGACATGGGGGGTGGGTGTGTGGGATGCTGCCGGGGGGGCTCCCGGCAGCAGATGCTCATTCCCAGCTGCGCAGCTCCATCTAGGGGATGCTGCCTGCCCGGGAGCAGCCGGAGCCCAGCATCTCCCGGCAGGATTCCGGGGAATTGGCTGCTCCGAGCAGGGCGATGCCGTGGCTGCAGGAGCCCCGGGCTGTGCCGTCTCTGGAGCTGCCCCCAGCCCTGCTGCAGAGAAGGACTTTGTCATCTGATGTGCGGCAGTCCCGGCACCACGGATTGAGCCTGGGGAGAGCAAAAAGGATTCGGTGTTCTCGGCAGGCAGAGGTGACTCCTCTTTGCAATGGTGCTGGACACGAGGCTCTTAGAAACATCCACTTTTCATCAGGTCTCTTCTCGAGCTTAATCTGATTAAAGTTCTTCAGTGAAAGGGTGGTCAAGCATTGGAAGAGGCTGCCCAGGAAAGCCATGGAATCCCCATGCCTGGAAGTGTTAAAAAAAAAGTCCAGATGTGGTGCTTGGGGACATGGTTTACTCAAGGACCCGGCCGTGTTGGGTTAACAGTTGGACTTGTCGATCTTAGAGGGTTTTTTCAACCTTAATGATTCTGCAATTCTAAATTAACTCAGGCTTACCTCGAGTTAAGCCTCGTTTGGCGCGATTCACTCCAGTTCCCTGACCCTCATCCCTGTGGTGAAAGGTGCTGTGAAACCCAGGGTGGGGAAGCAGGCTCAAGGGCCCCTGCAGTTCTCCCCCAGTGGAATAATTGCTTGCAGGGGGAAAGAACAGCAGCAGCTGGGCTCGGGGAGCACAGCAGCCAGGCAGCACCGTGCCCCTCTGAGCTCCAGCTGAGGTGGAGCTTTGCTGTCTTCAGGGCCACTTCTTTTGCAGGCAGAAGTGATCTACAGTTGATCAGAGGTATGCTGACAAGGCGAGTTTGTGGTATGGTTTTCCTGAACTACACAGCAAGGACTCTAGTGAGGTTCTCTGAGGAGGACCTTGTTTCCCAGCTCCTCAGGAGGCTTTGCATTGCTCGTGTCCCCTGAAGCCTCTCAGGTGGGAGGAAAACAAATGAACAGTGTTGTGTTCTGGGAAGGAGTGGGGCATTGCAGCCTTCACATGCAGAATGAAGGGGGGTAAGAAAAGGCAGAGCCTGTAGCATCATGCTTTATCCTTTATAGAAGAGGTGAACCTAAAAGCATGCAGGTTCTGAATGCCAAATATAGGGAAAAGGCTGGGGAACTCAAACTGTGAGTGAAGTCGCTCTGCTCCAGGCTTGCTGGAGAGCTGATGAGTGGCAATGTATGATCAAAGTCTAATTGCCTTCAAATAGGAGGAAAACCAGCTCCAGGCCAGCTGACAGGGAACCTGCTGGCTCTGTCTGCTGCATATTCAGAAGCACATCAGCAGCAGAGAGAGTCAGCACACAAAGTCAAGACTCATAAGTATTTGCGAGTTAATGATCCCAGGGGAAAGATCACAATTTTGCCATAGCAGTGAAAAGAACACCCTAATCATTAACTGAGTTTACAGGTAATCACAGTTACATCATACTTAGCCATTTTCCAATATATCAGAATAATTTTGAGGGAGTCCTTCTAAGCTGAAGAAGAATTGGCCAGAAAAAGAGACCTTTCCTGCTCTGTATGCAACAGTCAACATGTCTTCACATGACATGTCATTAAAGGCCAAATTCCTACTAACCTCAGCAGAAACAGTAACAGGCAAAGGAAAGACCAGCAAATGAGCCATCTTCTAGCAAGAAAGAAGCAGTGAGAGTCAATGAAATGAGAATATTATTTATTTAAAGAGTGATTGCCATATAATTGGTGGATGCCAGTAAAACAGGAACATCTGTCACCTGCCCTGGAGCTAATGCTGCCATGTCCTGTCCTCCATATAATCAGTGTATGACATTTGCTGCAGCCTTGAAGCAGAGCTTTTAGTGTTTTATATTTTCCAACATGCTTAATTAGGAACTTTAGTAATTGTCTGTGAATTTGGCCATGAGGGGCTGATAGAGCAGAGACCTTTCATGCAGCACCAAATGGATAAATACTGTGGGCCTGCCACTACTGCTGAAGCAGCAGTTCAGTTCTGGATGAGGGAGAAGAAGGGGATACAATCCTTTGGTGCAATGGTGAAAGGTCTGACAGAGGGAAAGTGGTGTTTTCTCACCTTCACACGGAGAACAGGAATGTGTTCGTGTGCAGGGAGGGCAGTCATGGGGCAGAGACATGAGGTAATGGAAAGGTATGGCAGTGGAAAGCAAACAGAATCCTGCCCAGACTTCTGCACCCTCCAGTCCTCCAAAGCTCTCTGTTTTTCAGCAGCTTCTCAAAACACACAAGTGCCTACATGCAGAGCAATTAGGTGAGCACTGATGTGTGTGCCTGTGTGCTGAAAAGACTAGAGGTAATAAGAAGCCTTCACCTGAAAGGAGGGGCCATCCTGTCAAAAGGAAAGGCTGAGAAACGCTGGTCTCTGCAGCTCACAGGGTGCTTTTCCCCCTTCTTGTCTCCCTGTGCCTTCATCCCATCCAGCCAGGGTCAGTGAAGCAGGGTCCTTCACTGCCTGCCAGAGAGCTGCTCCAGAGTCCCTGTCTGTCCCTATGTTCACCAAGGGGTCTTCAGTAGCAGGCTTGAGGTTTTTTGTCCCTTTGTTGCTAGTTTATGTAAAAAAATCAGAAAAAAAAATAAGCCTAAGTCCTGGAAGCCTTCAAAAGCTTCAAAAGCTTCTTTTTCCATGTGAGTTTTAAAGGCTCTAACTTGTGTTCCTGGTGAGGTCTCAGAGGAGCCTCAGGCAGGGTTTCCACATGCCTAAGAAGGGGATCACCCGTTCTGATGCGCAGAGGAACAGGTGACTTTCTCCTATCTTTTTGATATCTCCAGAAATTAAAATCTCCAAAGCTCCAGATTTTCATATTCCATATCCTTCCTGTGGTTAAAGACAAAACAGATGCCTGTTTGTATTTTTAAGGTGTAGAAATTAACCATCCTCACAGATACCTGATTTCACAGTTGTACAGCAGCTGCTGCTCAGTGACACATGCTGCACTCCCCTTTTTCCCACAGCAAAGCTGTCGTGGGTGCTTTGGATACAGCAAAACTTTTCACTGGGAGCCTTCCCTGCGTGAGGATGCCCTGTTGATTCACTCTGCTGCATCTCCTGGTGACTTTCTCCTCCTTGTTCCTAGTGGGAAAGCTGGGCAAAGAGCTGCCTGCCTTGCAGCTCTCCATCCTTCCTGGTGGAGAAAATATCAAGAAAATTACTCAGAAATTACTCAGATAAATAACTTGAAATACTCAGTAAATTAAATCTATATGTTCATGGTGTCCTTTGAGCAGTGTTCATTCACCTGAAAGCCAAACTAAGGCTTTGGCTGGATTCAAATGTCTTTTGGGTGAGTACTGGATCCAAACAAGTAATGCCTGTCACTGTAGAAATAACTTGGAGAGTTTTATTAGTTAGTTAAGATGCCAAATGCAAAGGACAGAACTGAAGCCACAGTGTCAGTTAAAATTTAGCTGCTCTATTAATTAAGTCTGACTTACATCCTCAGCTGCTGGTATCCTGTATGGCTATGAGTGTATTACCATTCATTTTACTGAAGAATGCAAATAAAATCACTATTATACTGATGGATGGCTTAGTATGTAACAGGATGGTGGAAGAGCTGGTAATTTTATAAAAGTTTATAAATTCTGTTGGTGGATGGCCCAGTGTGCTGGATCTCTGCAATGCTTTCCAGGACACAGGATGAACAGGAACTATTTTTTGTGTCAGCTGCAATGAAAATAAAATAGAGATTTTCAGGTGTGGTGAGAAGGGGGAAGCAATTTTCATGTAACTGATGTTGTGAAGCTCATCAGAAATTCTTCACTTTTAGGACTGTTTCGACAATGAAATGACAGGTTTTTAAATCCTCCCACACAATGTAGTCATATAGCAGTATCACTAATTGTTGTGCTATAGTATTATTTACTCCCAAGCACTGTCTTTCTTATTGCTGGTTTAAAGTACATGTGTATGTATGTGTTCATATCTACCTTCTTCCTAAACCCAACCTCTCTGTTTTCTGTCTGCAAGCAGCATCACCCTGTTTTCATCTGGCCCCAAGTGCTGAGGAAGGCTGTAATGGAACCACTTGGTCAGCCTGACTGCCAGGAATGTCCTCTACAACAGAAGGGAAGCCATGTGGGCACGGCTGTGACCCTGCCCCTGCAAAAGACTCTTTCCTTCTTATTCTCCACTAATACTGGTCTGAAAGCCAAAGGGCAGTGCTTCACACCAGGCCCTTCTAAAGAACAGGGGAATGCTTCATGCCAGTCCCTACTGAAGAACTTACTGGAGACTCAAGTTTCTTCCTGTTTCTTCTCACCTGCAAGCAAGGAACAGCTGAGGTCAATTCTGCTGCTGAGGGCATCTTTTGAAGGAAAAGGGCTGTCAGCCCAGAGCTAGTAGGCATAAAGTATTACAGCTCCCATTGCATAGAACAACATCCTTTTTATGAGCAGACAGTGTGCAAGCCATAAAATCCATGGACGTTTCTGTACTCTGTAAAGTGGCTTTGGATGTGCCCAGGGAACAACAGCTTTTCCAGTTTATTTGTCTGGGTGGAGCTGAGGAACACATTCAATGTTTGTCTCACAATCCCCTGCTATTTGACTGAGGGATTGCTCCTCCCGTACTACTCCTCGTGCACTGAGCCCTGGTCTAGAGGTTCATGTGCCAACCCCAAAACCTGGTCTGCTGATACCAGTCCCTGCCTGGCTGCGTTTGCTCCAGCTGCTCTCTTGCTCCCAGTGGTGCCTGTGAACTCAGAAAGAGAACAGAGTTTTTGCTCTGTCACCTGCTGGGACCTGGTGCTGCCCAGCTGTCCCTGCTCAGAGCCTGCAGGGCGCTGGCTGCCACAGGACAAATCCACTCCAGGGGCAAGCCAGAAAAGGGGGAAATTACCCTGTGAGACTTCCAAGTTCCATTAGCTAATAGGGGTGTCTGAGCTCTTTGCTCTAACTTATCTTGGGATGTGCAGTAACAGCCCTATAATGCCCAGAGAAATGCTTTCCTTGCCAACCCAAGCATTAATGAAACTGTGGTTTCTAGGTGGCCAACTATGTAACATGCCCTGTGGTTCTTGGGCTTCCAGCCTGGACTATCATGGAGGATTCCAGAGTTAGCCAGTCTATCATTTCACCTCTCATGAGACATCTTTTCTGAGGTGTGGAGGTTCACAGAACAGTATTTATTTGCGTATCATTCTCTTTGATACATTACCATGGAAACAAATAATGAAAAAAAAAAATACTCTCAAGCAGGTGGTTTTGGCTGTACATACTGTCTTTTCAGCTTTCCAGCTCTGCTCCTGTTGGGGATTGGATTCTCTTTCTGCATCTGCCACTAGATGGTATTGCTCTAACAGGCACCTTCCTGCCTCTTCTGCACCCTTGAGACACAGATCCTCAGAGAAGCAGGGGCTGCCTGCGTTTTTATTATTCTTCAAGCATCTCCTGGGAAATGTTGTTGAGGACAAAGTTTTAGAATAGCAGATATTTAGCCCCACAATTGACAGCTTCTTGTGCCTGCAGCGCAGTTTCTGCTTAAGGACAAGTTTTACATTTGCTCTATAATCCAGAAGGTAAGACAGGTCTGTGGTCTGCCTGAAATTTCAGAATACCTGATGTGTAAAATTTGAAGCAAACAGACAAAACTTTGTATACTCCAGGTCTTTTAGTTAATACAAAAATGCAAATAAAAGGCTTCTTTTTCTTTTCACAATTGCAAAATTCTTCTAACAGTTTTATATTTCCTTTATGTGTTCACAAAAGAAAAGCACCTAATATGCAGGAAGTCATTCAGCAAAATGGTTATTAGTCGAGGAGATAAAAACATCAGTGTGATGAGACATGAAGTAACTTTATATTAAAAGTTAATGACTTGGACTGTTCAGCCTTAAATGATTTGCTACTTTCTAATCCTTGATATGCATCTTTATGGTAAGTTTATATGATGTGAGACTTATTCCACTTTTATATTTCCTTGTTTTGTTGTTCTGTTATTAAACTGTCTTATGTCATTGCTTTCCCTACTGGGGAAACAATCAAGACAGTCAAACCAAAAGTGGAAAGAACATCCTCTAGTAATTAAATGTTGTCTGTACTCACATTCGTAATTTTTCAGCGATCCAATTTCTATCTTAACTCTAAATTAACTTGATTGATTTTTTTAAAATTATTTTTAATTGCTTTACTTGTTTATAAGTAAACAAGACCTGCTCCCACACTTAGTTTGAATGTTGGGATTGGCTAGCTGGAATTTTATTAGGTGTTTGGAAGAACATTTGGAAGTTTTAAGCTCGAGTTACACAGCAAACCTTCCTTGCATCCCCACCCAACTGAGTAGGGGCTACAAAAGCCCTCCCTGGCCCATGCCAGCCCCCTCCTGCCCCTCTCATGCAAGCTGTCACTTTGCTGGCTCAGGTAGCAGTGGATTCAAAGACGAGGAGGGCTCTTCTGTTTTAAAAGAGCACACAGTTGGTTGGTTTACAGTGAAAGCCGTACCCCAAGAGCCAGACCTGACCCGGTAAGTGCTGAACAGCATGAACTGTGCTGCATCTTAACAAACACGAGGGAGCTGCCAGCTGAGCTATGTTCATTGCTGGGGGGGGAAAAAGTGCTTTCAACAAAATTCACTTTCATTCTCATGTGTATGGGAGAAAACAAAATGAAATGCCTCAGTATTTGTAATCAGAGTGTAGAAGTCAATGCTGCAGACAGTGTTGCTCCTTGCCTTCCACCTTTACACACTACAGCTGCTGGTGCCCGCTTAGTGTCCACTGCCTCCAACGCAGGGGAGGGAAACTCACTCTGAGTAAGCTCTGAGAGGCAAGATCACAGCAGGAACTACCAAAAACAAAGTGCTTGTTTCCTCATCTTACTGACTGCAAGGACAGCAACCATCTCATATTTCTTCCCTTCCAGGGCTGCAGGATGCCGTGGTGGCTCAGGAGGAAAAGAAGAGGCCACTGTGCCATGCCATGTGCTGCATGGCACTGCAGCAAGGAGCAGGGCAGAGGCTGCAGGAATGCTGGATGGCTGCACACTGCAGGAAAAGATGAGGAAGGAGTCGTGTGGAGTTAGCGACTCACACAATTAAGGTTTGGCATGGCTGAGTGGCAAGATAACAGCATGATTTTACCATAATAAGGGCAAATATGTTATTTCTGTGGTATATGAGATTCAATTAAATGGCAACGTCAATTAAACAGCTTCCAGAGCTTTTGTTTGGAAGCTTGCAAGGCTTTTTTTTTCCTGCAAAAGCTGTTCACTGAGTATCAACAATTAGTTCCCCTGCAAATGAGACTGGTACACAGCAGAGACTGCAACACTCTGGGCTTCTATTGAAAAACTGGGTTCAAGTCCATCCTTTGGTGAGTATTTAAGTGGAGTAGCTTCAGCAGGAATGTGAATGAATAGCTTGAACAGAGTGTAACCTTGGAAATGCTTAGTGCTCATCAGGCTGGAGGAGAGGGAACTCTGCAGGGGTCCTTGGACTCTCATTGCAGCACCTATTAGTTGTGATGGGGATGGTTTCTTTCGGATTTTGACCAGAACTTTTCTTCTTTGGCTGGGTAAGGGATTTCAGTTTAGTGTCAGGAGAGCAGAAAACCTTTAAGTGAACAAGCCTCCCTCCTAACAGGATGGCACAGAGACAATTTGCATTCTCCCTTTCAGAGAATGCCTTGGCCCCGTGTTATTTCATTTGTGGTGTTTTGTACCGATGAGTTCATCAAAACATCTCAATGCCATAGGTTTTATTGGCACCGAGCCCATGGCCATTTCCTGGAAAGCCTCAACCTTCACCCAAGACATTTGACAACAGTTTTGCCATACACAAACACTCTCCCTATCCCTCAAGGAAAGCACCTGTAAGCAGCACTGATGGCACCACTGTTCCAAGCTGGCAGGGAGCCTGCTCAGGGTAGTTTTCCCTGTAGAAATGATGATTTTGCTCAAGCCCAGCTGAAGCTGCTGTTGTGGTCCAGGTGCCAGGCTGCCCTCTATCCCCACATCTCTCTGGCCCTCCATTGCTCCATCCCTCGGTCTCTCCGTTTCTCCTTCCCTCGGTCCCTCCATCTTTCCATCACTCCATCCGTCTTGTCCTTTCTTCCCTCCATCCCTCAATCTCTCCGTTTCTCCTTCCCTCCGTCCCTCAGTCTCTCCATCTTCCCTCCATCCCTGTCTCTCCATCTTCCCTCCATCTCCTAGTCTCTCCGTTTCTCCTTCCCTCCATCCCTCAGTCTCTCCATCTCTCCTCCATCCCTGAGTCTCTCCGTTTCTCCTTCCCTCCATCCCTCAGTCTCTCCATCTCTCCGTTCCCGTCCCTCAGCCGGGCTCCCTGCAGTACTCACCGCCCACCGCTAGGTCGCGCCCGCCCCGGGGTTGCCATGGAGACGGCGGCGCTGCTCCCCGCGCATGCGCGGGCATTGCGGCGGCTTCCGGCGGGCCCGAGGCGGCGGCGGGGCGGCGATGGAGCGGCTCGGCCCGGGGCCCATGGAGCGGCTCGGCCCGGGGCCCGTGAGCGCCGTGCCGGTGGCCGAGTTCAGGCCGTGAGTGCCGGGGCGGGCAGGAGAAGGGCCCGGCGGTGTGGTGCGGGGAGGGCTGCGCGCTGGGCCGCGGGAAGCGCGCCCGGCACCGTCAGCCCGCGATGCGGCTGCGGCCACGGGGCACCCGGGGAAGAGCGGGAGGGGAGCGGCAGCTCGGGCCAGGAGGAGCCGGAGCGGGTGGAGGAGGCTCCCGGTTGGCCTTGGTCACTCTCTGTAACCCTGGGCCACCCCAAATCCCGAGCGTGGAGGCCGCCGGGGAAACGTGCCGAGCTAGGCTGAGCTTATACACGAATGTTTGTTTTTGCTGCGTAGGGAAGCGATGAGAGTATGTCAGTGTAAGAAAAGTATTTGTCAGCAGTGGAGTTTTTAACTTTGGTAATAAGCTGGAGGTCATCTTACTCTTCTGTGGGTAAGTGTTGATAGAATGGTTTCTAATTTCTGTAGGGAGGTTTTTGAATGCAGTTATGTCCTCCACCCTGACGGTCCTTCAGGCAAACGCTAGTAAAGGAAAAGAATTGGAATGTTTTTCCTTTTTTGAGGTACCTAATATGCTGCCTAAATGTATGGCAGTACATGAGCAGCTAGAAGTGCTGCAGTGTAGAAGCTGTGCATGGCTGCACGTAGCTGTCAGAGGATGAGATAATTTTTTCCCCCATTTCCACTTTTTTTTCAAAGAAAAACGCACATATTTGTGTTTCAACACCGTAAGGACTCATGTCTTTGAATCAGGAAATATTTGAAAGTCAGAAGGGCATTGCCTGGCTTCCATGTTTACGTCAGTATCAAATAATGTGGTCAGCCAGGCAGAGTCAGTGAGGACTGGTGGAAGCACACACAGCACCGAGCTGTTGGTGGTGTTTTGTAAACACAACACCTGTTCTAGCAGGTCGAGTTCAGGGAGACCTTACCAAGTGCATAAACCTTCATAAGCCCTCTCTTGTTAAAGGTCTTCTAGGTTTAGGTCTGTGAAAGCAAAGTTTTGGTGTCATGGCTCTATGCTCTGACTGTTACTACAGTTATTCCACCTTTCTTAGTTAAAAAGTGAGAAATTATTTTTAAATAGAGGAAGAAGACCTAATAAAAAGGAACTTGGAGCAGTAAGCTGTTGAGTTCATTCAGTGTACTTCCCTTTCTATCCCAGCCTGTAGGATTTGTCATTTTCCTGGACTTGTAGTTACTTTAAAAAAAAAAAAAGGAACTTGGCAAGTGTTAATGCAGAATACTGTCATATGACATGTGCATGTATAACTAATATTAGCTATTTAATAATTATGCAGTAATGCACTGATAAACATATTAACCCCCCCACCCGTGTTTGCAAAACAATAACAGGGAAAAGCCTAAAGATTGTTTTTAATTTTGTTTTTGAGCTTAGACTGGCCATTACTTGGAATCATTACATTGTTTTGAATACTCTCATTTTTATTGCAGCCAACATATGCATACTTCAAGCCTTTATTGCTGCCAGACAATACACTTACTCAGTTATTGAAAAGTAACCAGCTTCTGTTTGGAACAAGTTCTTGTCCTCTTTCAGGCATATGTATTGTGACTTTCTTTTGTGTGTAACTTCTCTTATTTATTTCAGAAATGAGGGTTCATTAACATCAACTTTAAGAACGCTTCTGTTCTTCACAGCTCTAATGATTACATTACCCGTTGGGCTGTATTTTTCATCAAAGGCTTATGTATTTGAAGGTAATTTTGTTTCTGCTAATTAGCATTATTATTACAAAAATAGAGGAAAGGCACAATCCTCTAATTGCATCTTTGTTCTTCCTGTTTTGAGTATTTGTTTCCGTATGTAGACGAGAGGTCCTGCAATGTCTAATTAGAACAGGAAAATTATATAAATGGTCAATGTATCCTTCCCTGCATTGTGGTCTGCAATCCAAAATTTGCTGTTTATTTTTCAGTGGTTTGTATTGTATAGAGTTGCATTGTTCCTTTTACCTAAAGGGTACTTAACACCACCCTGCAGCAGACTTTTGTCAGAATCATCAGAGATAGGTTTCCTGCAGGTATTGCAAACTAATCATGTGTTTGAAACAGAATAATGTTCTTTGTGAGGTTTATATTTTGCTTTTTGAAACATATGTGCATTTAAACAAGTTATATGCAATTTCAAATGTTGAATGTGGTTGCTTGTGGAGCTTTCTTTTAATTAAAAAAAGAAAAAGGAAGAGAGGTTATGGCTGTTTGTTTGAACAAGAAGGCATGTTGTAGTCCTGATTCTACAAGGTTTTAATACTTACCTCCTGCAGTTCTAGGAAGTTATTTCCTTCAAAAGTGGGGAGGAGGAAAGGAGAAAGCAGCTGCTTTTAAGAGCAGTTTATGAGTGTGTAACTGAGTTGTCCTGAGATGATTCTCCTTTGGTGTGTACTGCTGTATGTAGTACATAGAAGGCTCAAAGCTTGTTAAGTGACTTTCAACATCCTTTTTGGCTTATTTTTTTTTAAATTTAAGGTGCAGCAAGCTGAGCTTTAACCTGGCTGTGTCAGTTAATGGCAAGATCTTTTGGCACTGAAAGGATTGTCTTTGCAGGGTGATGATTTTGGAGTGCTGTAATGTGCAGATTTTGTTTGCTTTTGGGGAGACTTTGATGGGGTTTTAAAATTAATTAAGGGAAACAATATTTCAATGTTTGATCTTCTGATATTTGAAGGCTTATTTTATATGAGATGCATTCATGTATCTTAACTGGTGGGGCATTATTGTTTTACAGTCTAAATACAGAAGGTAATAGTTTTCTAAATATAATTGTTCCTCTACTGTTTTCTCCTATTTTAGTGGCAAATTATTACAGAATTCTCCCTCTTCTTCCTCCCTTCCCCATTTTATTGCCCCACAAAAACATTTACATTTAGGAAAAAAGGTTGTTGAGGTTTGTTTGGTGCTGGAAAGTACTAACAGAAAAAGTGAGTGTCGTAGAACTCTAAGCTGTTGATATCAAATCTAGGGTATTTTATCTTAAATATTCAATACTGCAGTGTTGCTTTGTTCCAGAAATAATTTCAAGGCCTTTAACACTCACGGTGAATTCTTCCCTGTGAATCCTTTTGAGCTCAGACTTTTGATACGGGAGCAAACGTAACTTTGGTCTGTAGGGAGCATTGTGACTTGGCATGTCAGAGTTCCTCGCTCATAACTAATATTCTTTCCTTTCTTTGTTTTCTCAGGTTCCTTGGGAATGTCTGACAGAGACAGCTATTTTTATGCTGCCATAGTTGCTGTGGTCACTGTCCATGTGGTGCTTGCTCTCTTTGTTTACGTAGCCTGGAGCGAGGGTTCGCGGCAGTGGCGCGAAGGCAAACAGGACTGAAAGGAAGATCAGCCGTGTCTGGTGGCCACAGACTGTAAAGCAGATTTTTTGTGAGCTGAAGGAAAAGGATTCTTCCAAATGTGTAACACACATGCACAAAGAGGAGGCCGATGCCTCGGTTGTGGTTAAAATAAGACTTGTGCTCATCTTGACTGCGTCCTGGTGTTTTCTGTAATGGTGATGGAAGTTGTTCTTCAGCCAGCTTCTACTGTGTTGAGCTGAGGAGGCCTTCACTTGCAATTAAAGTGGAATAATTAGATACTTTTGAATACTCCTGTAGCTACTTTTGCCATGCCTGGTATTTTTCTGGCTTGCTCTGAAAATAATATTGGCATGAAGCAAGCATTACATTTTCAAGGAATTAAGTTGCTGCTTAAAAAAGCTACATTACTTACTATGCAGCTACAGTGAAAAAGATGGAATTTCACTTTGCTGTGAACAGTTTCCTGATTTCTGTGTGTTGTGGTTTAACCCCAGCCAGCAGTTGAGCACCATGCAGCTGCTCATTCACTGTGACCCCTCAGTGGGATGAGTGGGGGAATCAGAAAAGCAAAGTGAGAAAACTCATGGGTCAAGATAAAGACAGTTTAATAGGTAAAGCAAAAGCTACCACACATTAATGAGTTGGTTTTCAGTACAAATTCAAACTAGAGCCCCATGGTAACTATTATGAAGAAAACTACCTCTATCCCAGCCCAAACCAACACAGTGGGATAGGCATAATTAATCTGTTTCTGTGTTTAGGATTGTTTAGAAACTCAGGTGATATCTTTGTAATGTGAAGTACAATTTTTTTTCCAATTATATTTTTTATTACAGTGTAAAATTCAATCTTTAATTTCCTTTTGAGAGAAGTGTGGTATTACACATTGCTCATCTTTCTCCACTTCTACAGTTTATCCTGATAATGCAAAGGAAAGGGCATAGCATATTTTTGTATGTCTTTAGACAGGTATGTATTTCCTTGACATTTGCTAGTGTGCAGTTGGATTTCCTGTGGTAAAGCAGTGTCAGGAACAGTGATAAGCTGCTGTAATGACTGGTAGGGGAAGGAGCAAGAGAAAACAAGCTGTAGTTGTCTGCAAATGGTGTCCTTTATGAAGCAAAGGACACAAAAATGACCACATGGAATATTGGCTTCTCTTCGTAACTACTTACTTGTACACTGTGAATGATACAATATGTTGATTGTTTTCTTTTTTCTTTGGTTGTGCTTAGTCAAACCTTAGTGAGATTTTTGTGTCGTAAGATAACATGAATTTCGTTCCACTGTTGTGCTGTTGTTAGCAAGCTTTTTAATCTCTGGCTAAAACATTTTTTCCTAAAGTTCCAGCAAGACAAACACTCTTAACCCTGATGATGGCTGTTAAGCTATTGTGCTTGAGGTCATTCTGTTAATTTGAATTTTCCAGTTTATTGTATTAGTTTAGCCTTTCTTGGAAGCTTTTTGCTTAATACGGGGCTTGGCATGGTTTTGGTGCTGCATGTGTCTATGGTAAAACTTACATATAAATGAGGCAAAAATTGGTTATCTGTGCCCAGTGGCTTGAGAATTATGTCCCCAAGCCTCCTTCCTGTCTTGTCCACCCCAGTCCCAGGTGTGCACAAGCAAATGCACCATGGCACACTAATGCAAATCAGTTTTTACACTTGGTTCCTGCCGTGTTACCTTTTGTCATCCAGAGCCCCGCTGTCAGGCTGCTGCTGGCAAACTGGAGAATCTTCTCAGAGTACTTGAAGTGCAAAGTTAGTTTGTTCCTGGGCATATTGGCTTCCTGTTCTCCAGTGTGTGAAGTGTACCTTGTGGAACAAACGCTGCCTTTTAATAAAGACCTACCCCGCCATGCAAGACCCAGTAAACAACGTGTGCTGAACACTTTTTGAATAATGTCTTTAATATTCCACATGTAGAGTACACCTTACAGCAAATATATAGCCCTGCTCAATAGCTTAGCTTTCTTTTTATTATTTGTTCACAGTGGAGAATAAATGAAGAGTTACACTTACGAAATAAAGAAGTTGATTTGGCACTAGAAGACAGTGGCAGAAAAAATGAATGTTACAGAAGTCTGAGATGCTGACTCCAAAGGGAACACACCTGCTGTGCTCTATTAACTGGGTCCTGTGCTATGTCTACTTTATGTTTCATGTAGCAGAATCCCTAGACACAAAGTTAATTTCCTAGGAATAACAGGAAAATAATTCCTTACTATAATTGTATAGTTTAAAAAATCTGGTAAGTTTGGCCTCTGCTGTGTGTGCAGGCACTGTAATGTCTCAGCAGTTGGGAGTAACGAGCTGAGCATGAATCCATCCATTGGAAGATCTTTGAAAATAATGCTTTGATCCACAACAGCATTCACAGTGAGAAAAGAGGCACTGCCTGAGTGCACAGCCTGAGCCTGGTGCTGGTTTGATGCTGCCTGTGCTGCTGAGTGGGAACAATCCCTCAGGTAAAGGGTGCAGTGAAAACAGCCTTGAAGGGTTGTCCCCCTGCAGCCCAGGGAGGTGCACAGGGAGCATTCTCTTCCCTCCCTCCTTGGCAGAAGTGGGGAGCCACACTGGAGCAGTCTGTTCCTGAAGGACTGCACCCTGTGGAAGGGACCCACACTAGAGAAGCTTGTGAGGAACTCTCCTGAGGAGGGAGGAGGGCAGAGACAACCTGTGAGGAACTGACCACAACACCCATTCCCTGTCCCCCTGTGCCACAGGGGGAGGTGGAGAACTTGGGAGTAAAGTTGAACCTGGGAAGAAGAGAGTGCTGGGGGGAAGGTGTTTTATTTTGCATCATCCTACTCTGATTTGATGGGTAATAAATTCCCCAAAGTGGGTTTCTTTTGCCCATGATGGTAATTTGTGAATGACCTCCCTGTGCTTGTCTCAACCCGGGAGCCCTGTGTTACATTTTCTCTCCCCTGTCCAGCTAGAAAGGGGAGTGTTAGCACGATTTTGATGGACATTTGGTGTCCAGCCAAGGTCAAGCTCACTACGTTTAAACTGATAAAAGTTGTGGAGAGATCAGAATTCTTGTTGGTTTAATGTTTTTATTTTCTATAGAACGGTGATGTAAAATTTTTAACAGTGTGGTATTCTAAAGTGATACTGTTAAGTTTGTTAATTTTACTCCTAGGAATGGATTTGAGACAACCTTAAAAAGACAACTGGGAAAACTCTCTGTAAGTCCTTCAATACTTCACAGCTGCCTCTCACTTAATGGTCTGTCATTGGTTTGCATAGGTTGACAACTAGTTTAGCTAAAGCAAGCAACTGTATCTCACAGTGAGCAAATACCTGGAGACAGATTGCAGCAGAAATTTTCCAGAACATTTTCCAAGAGTGAATAGAGAGTGGGGAATTGGGAAATGGGAAATCAGTGACTTGTGATTAGTTTTTGTCTTCTGTACTTAACATCTCTGTTTTTTCAAATGCCTGCAGGATACTGTGGTGGTGGGTACCCAGCCTGTGAGAGTGTGCAGGTGAGTGAGCAGCTGTGGTTTGTGCTCAGGGATGCCTGACTAAACTCCTTACTAACTGCCAGCACTAAGATGTCTCCAGAGCAAATGGTGGTGGTGGTGATCATGCTGTTCACAGGAATTATCATTAATTAAGGTATATGAACTTGAAACAGTACAGTGCATTTGAATCAAAATAAAACACTGCCTGTTTCTTGCTTTGTAAGAAGGAGCCTAGTAATTACACTCAACATAAAAAAAAACCAGAACAAGAAAAGAGCCAAACACAAAAACAACAACCCTACCCTCCAGAGAAAGCCCAAGCTCCTGTGTTGTTTTCACTCTCAGGCTGATTCCAGGCAGGAGACTCTGGTTTTGCCATGCTGCTAGAGCAGCACAACAAACTAGAGGGCAGGCTGGGCTCCCTGATCACTCTGATGGGCCAGGGGAAGGTGTGGTGCTTACTGAGGAATTGTGTTCTCACCTAGTGCATTGGTGAACAGTAAAATGTTTGATGTTCCTGCAGTTTTGATGGGGTTTAGCCTGCTGTGAATACTGTAGTTAAATAAACTCTGCTTAGGCTTCTGACAGCCCTCACAGCTGGACAGGGTGTACTGAGAGCATCAGGCAGGGGCATGGTTGGTGCTAGTTCAAGTAAGAGATGAGAAAGCAAAGGGCCCTTAAAGAACCAACTGGGCCACACTTGTGTTACAGAAGACCATATTTTGGGTATGACAAGTGTAGGTAGGGTCAGCCCATGGGGCAAGAGGAGAAGGGTCTTGTGAAGCAAAGGAGTGACTTGGGGAGATGGGGTGAGGGCTGGAATGTGCTGGCATGGCTTGATACATGATGGCAGAGGCACCATATGCTTTGTTTGGAAGTGTTTATTCCACTGTTTTTCAAAGGATAATGCAGAACCATTGGGCTGAAATATTGAATGTAAATGATAAAATAGTAAGCTAATTCCATTTAAACTTCCAACTAAAGTTGTTCACAGGTTGGCAGCTTTGCTGTGTGAGATCTGGGCCACGTTCACTTTGTCTTGTAAAAGCAGCATTGTTACTGGCTCTGAGTCATCTCATAGGGCGTGGGTCAGCTCTTGGAGTGTAAATATTTCTTTAAAAATACCAAAGAGCAACTGCCACTCTGTTTCATGAGCTCCACTCAACTGGCAGTGTAAGAGTAGTACAGAAGCTGCTCGTTTGAAGGTGACAGCAGAGCTCGTTGTGTCCCTCCAAGAGGAGGCCCTCGGGTGCTCGAATGGGGCTTGCAAGGAGAAATTGCTGTGGGATTCAGGGCCCCACAGTCATTCTCTTATCTGAAGATGCACCAGTGTCTGAATTTCTGAGCTGTTGGCATAGAGCTTGAGTCACTTTGGTAGGAGAAACAGAATGTTGTGTAACAAAGCTGAGCTGTAGCTGTAAGACAGGAAATGGAGGTAAACTCTTGGGACTTGAGCTCTGTTTGAACCTAAGGCAGTAAGAAAAGGGATGGAGAAAATGCATGTGGATTCCTGTAGAAAGCAGCTTTTTTAGGTGCTGGTCTCCCAGTTCTGAAACCATGAGACAGAGCCAATCAAGGTCCTGTTTCAAAGGGCTGGGATCCAGACTGGGAAGCTCTGTGGGGAAGGATGCCCAGGGTGAAGAGCTAGGAAAGCTGAGTAGTTCATTTGGTGACTGGCTGGCTGAATGCCTGGGACAGAGATTTTTTAGTGCTGTTTGCTGTCATGCTTCACAACCCTTTTGTCCTACCAGCTTTGGATGGCATGTTCTTGCTGAGATGATTCCCCTGTGTGCCCACTGTTTGGAGGGGTGATCAGGTGCTTACCTGTAGCTGTGCTCTTAAAACACTGCAAACTGCTCACAGGCCTGCAAAAAAAGCTGTCACTGCTTTTAGTTGGCACACGAGATGCTGTGGTTTAATAGTTTTAGTGGAAGTGGCCCAGGGCATAGGCACAGGGGGTATGTTATTAATTAAAACTGTTCATAATTGAAGAATGATTTATGAGTGAGAGTAATAGCAGTCAGAGATTAAGAACAAACACTGCTGTGGGTGTGGGCCCATGCTGCAGGCACCATGGAGGAGATGTTTAATACCTTTGCAGTTCTTCATCCTCCAGATGCAGTTTTTCTTAGCCTGCTTGAGTCATTAATGCAGTTCTGCTAATGTTAGAGATCAACTGGAAGTTTGGCTTCACAGCTGGAATGCTGCTCATTTCAGGGGAATGAGTCTTTGATGTGTGGGTGGTTTTGTGTCTGACAGAGAACACAGAAGAACCCACTTGGCTCTCAAACCACGTCACATTTTGAGCTCTTTCCTGGAATAAATCCTACAGAATTAGCAAGTGTTGGGTGATTCTTAATGTGAAGTATTATGATAGAGCATAGAGTTTCCTTTACAAACATGTGTTATGTCTGCAGTACAATGCTTTTTTCTTCAGAGTAAAGTATGCCCTCACCAAAAATTCAAAGCACAGGTGATTGTGATGATCTGGGTGCTGGAACTGTTTTGATGGCTGTTTGTGTTAGATGCAGCTACCTTTTTAAATGTGGAGTGACTGTAGCTCATCATCTGCAGGTTTTGCCCAGTATCCCTGAGACTTGAGTAGACACCAAATCCTGTGTTTAACAAAGATTGCTTAGGGGTTTCAACCCAGCTCCCACTTTTACTTAGTGAAAACTGAACTTCAGGTTTTATATTTGAATTATAATGGCCTCTTTCTATATGATAATGACTGACTGATCATTAAGCCAATTCTTTTATTCCTATCTAGCATTAAGCCCTTTCCTTTATTCCTATCTAAACCCTTAAAGTAATAAAAAAGGCTCATTGAAATTTGCACACCAGTGGAAGATGGTGCTGCACTTGAACTGTGCCATTCCATTATCTTTGCAATGGTGTTAGTGCTGGGCTTTTGTGCTGCTTCAGCCTTGAAGAGCACATCCCTTCCTTTGGCCACAGGTTTCAGCTGGGAATGAGTTCAGTGGTCAGGATGCAGAACATGCATATGGTGCTATCCAGGGTAAGGCTTGGCATGAGACAGGAAAAATACAGCAGTGAGCAAATGATAAAGGAATTAAAGTAATATACAGTCCCTGTTTTATCATCTATGCCTTGGAGTATGTGCATGTCTTAGTCTTAGCTCTAAGTAGTGCATTGTTTGGGAAAGGACGTTCAAGCATGACTAATCTGCATTTGTCTCCCTCTCCCAAAACATTGTTTCATTTGAAGTGTTTTATTTCTCTGTATTTAAAGAATATTCTTTCATAATGCAGAAGCTATTTTTCATTTTTCTAGAACAATTGGTTGAAGTGTTTCTATTAATCTTTCTATTATTTAAGCACTTCTATCTGCAATACACAATAGAAACAAATGAATTGATTTTTTTTGAGACAAGCTTGCTTTTTATCCTACAGAAACAATGACTCATGAGATTTATCCAACCCTCATCTGTATTCCTCCCCCAACTAATAAGTTAAATGTGAGTTTTGTGTTTGTATTAAAAGACAGCCTGTGTGTACCTCACCAGGGAGCTTGTTTGAACATGGAGTTCACAAGAGGGAAATTCCTTGCCACAGTAAAACTGCTTCATTGAGCATTAAGGGGCTTTGCAAAGTTTGCTCCTTAAGTGAAGAAAACAGCATTAGATTTAATTCATTGCTGACACTTGGAGTGATCCTGGTCTGGTGTGCACTTCATCAGGATGCCAGGTTTGTGGTTCTGATACTTGAAGGGACTGCAGAAGGCAGAAACCTGCAATGCTTTGTCTTTGGGCCTGTTAATCCTGCAGATGGAGAGCATCAGGATGTATAAGATTCTACACTGATCTAGGATAAAAACACCCTCTGTTTTCATTCTGAAACAGTCCTGCAAATGGTTGTGCTGGTCTAAGAAGGGAGCCTGAAGGATGGGTGCAGGTATTTGTAGTCAGTGTACCTGCTGAAGGCCCATGTGTGAGGAGACACCCTTAGCTGGAGCTGACTCCACATTAATGCAGAGAAGTTTGTTTAAAGCTAAAATGAGGTACAGGCTTGCAACTCCACGGTGTGGCTGGACCACAGGGTTTAGCTGGGAGGAAATAGACCCTTAGCAGTACAGTTCACTGCATGAAAAATAGCCAATTTCTCTGCAAAGCTGTGGATTTTGCACTGGTCTTTTTTAATTGAGCAAAGTCTCCTGGGTATCCAAGTACTTCTTTTTGGTGAAATCTGGAGAGGATTGCAAAAGAAGCTTTCCAGAAAGAACTTTATATCCTGTACATCAATTTGTTCCTGTTTGGACACTGCTCACAAAACACTGCCTTGCCGATGTTGGGATAACTGGTACTTAACTGAGAAGAGACTCTTGAGATTGATTTTCTAGGAACAATAAAAACTTCACACATAATTATCTCCTCCCTTCACCTTTCCCTAGGGTGCAGGGATGGCCTGTATTTGCAGAGGCTGCACAACGTCTATTCTCTTTGCCAGCCAGAGCTAAAAGCCTCTTTCTGTGTAACTCTAAGGCCAGACTCTCTGTGGATTCCTGTCAAAAGGGGTTTTGAGATTTTGCAGCACTTCTGTTTTCCTGGAATTCTCCAAATCAAGTGTGCTGCTGCGAATGGAGTTCTTGATAGATGAACCTGCAGAAGTGCAGGTGACTCTGATCTGTACAGCAAAGGGTTAAGAGAACATACATCTGCAAAATTGAAAGATGAAAGCAACCTAGACCATTAATTTCACATTTTCTTATGGAGAACACTTTGAGCAGATACAGCATGTAGAAGGAAGAAGAAAAACACCACGACTGGCAGAATTGGGAAGTTGACCTATGTGTTGAAGCTCAGAGATTGAAGGCTCCAGAGGATAATTCATACTCCTGCCTTACAACTCAGTCAGAATTATGGTTGCAGGTGCAGTGAGCACCAGAAGCCTACATGAGAATTCTGCCAGAAATATGTTGGGCAACTCTGTGAATAGGCAAGGAATGTCTTTAGTTTGACAGGTAATATTTACTTTCTCCCATCCCATCTCCAGACAACTGCAAGAGAAAAATACTGTGATTCACTGCAGGCCAAGAGAGATTTTTACATTTCTCTGACAGAATGGATTTCAGTTGGCTTCAGTGGACGTGGTTTCATGGGCACTTCAGCACTAGGACTGACCTAAGTGCAAGTCAGGCAGGGTTTTCTTTTGGGTGGATTTGTCTTGGCTGTTACTGACAGCTTTCCTTAATTTGATTTTCATGAGTGATGTGTTGATTTGACATAGTCCTGTGCATGAGCTGAATGTAATATTCCAAATTTAAGACTGCAAGATAAACAAATTCCCAATGCAAAAGGCAGTCTCAGAGACTTCTAAAGCCTTCTCATGATAAAAGTAATTTCAAAGTAAAAATCTGTGTGCTGAAAAATATTTAATTTCACAGAAAAGTAATTTAAGCAGCATGTATTTTGCAGTTTGATGGTGTTCCATATAACACAGTATTAGTTTCCTTGTTCATTTGTAGGTGTCTGCTCATTAAGTAAGATCTTCTTTACAAAGTGTAGGGCCTGTTTAAATGCTTTTGGGGATGAGTATATTTATTATGAGCTGATAATCCTTGTAACTTGTTACATTAAAATATAAATGGATTATATTCCGATGAGGAGCATGAAAGTGATTACTAAACTGTGGAAATAAATGTGTTAGAACCCTAAATAGTGCAATAATCCTCTAAGGGGAAATTGCACTTCATTCATTTATGATGGTATTGTGATTGGCTTTGTTTTAGTTCAACTTCTGAGTCAACGCTTCCATGAAATTCTCATGACTTGCCTCCCAAAATGACATCAAAGACAAAAGGAGAAAAACAGTCTTGACAAAACCAGGTCACTACATCAGCAAGAGCAGAGTGGGCTGAGCAGCTCTGCTTCCTAAATCAAAGCCTTGCTGCAGGAGCACTGCTGTGCTCCCATTAGTGTGTCACAAGTGCCGTTCTCAGCAGTGAGGGACCAAAAATTGTCACAACTGCAGAAGAAAAGCTGAAGGCTTTGGCCAAAGCCTGGTGCCTGTCTCCTCAGAGCACCGCTGTGCTGGCATGAGGATGTGGAGGTCCTCAAGGTGTCCCTTCTCGGGGATGTCCTGGTCCTGGCTATGCTTTGTAACCAGGAATGCACAAGGAATGAGGAGGAGTAGTGAGTCCTTTGTGCCTACATCAAGCAAAACTCCCAGCAAGGGATCTGAGGTGTTCTGCCAGCCTTGTCCTTCCAGAGGTCCTTTCATAGTCTTGGCCAAACTCTCAGGTGTGGGAGAGACTAGGGGTCTTCTGAAGGATACACATCTGGACTGTGAGGGAAATGTATTAGCCAGAAGCCTGTCTCAGTCTGCCTTCAGAGCAGGGAACTGTCAAGAAACCAACATCTCCCTCTCCTCCCTCAGTTCCTGTGCATCTCCAGAAGAGCTCTCCAGCGAGGGACAGAGGGGGATTTGAATGCACACACAGGGCCATGCCCAAATTTGAAATTGTTGTTTTGTCAGAATAACTCCATGTACAGTTTGGCTGTCTGCAGTGGTGGGGTGGGACCTAGATTACACTCAAAAACAGGAAAACAGGACTCTCCTCCTGGATCCTGCATGGCTGTATCCAGGCTTTTTTGTAAAGGGCCAATATAGTGTCTATAGCCAAAACTTAATGAAATAATTATAGCTGGCAGGGCTTGGTAATTAATGTCTAGTACAACCTACTGTAACATACTGCTGCTTTTACAAACGTGCAAAATGCTCGTCTGCTGCTGTCTGACAGGGAGAGGGTGACAAATCCTACGGGAAGAAGGAAATGTGCTTCCCATCTTTTGGAGTTTTAATTAAATTAACTGCAGGGGCAGAAATGGCAAAGTGCCAGGGCTTCTCCTGCAGGCGCTTTGCAGAGAGGGAACCTGGGCACAGGAGGCTCACACAGGTGTCTGTGTTCAGGATCAGCATCTCCTCTGGCTGACAAGCCTGGCTCTGTGTTGCTGATTTACTTAATGAAGAAGAGACCTTCACCCAGGTCTGTGACCATGTGGGTGCAAGGATTTGGTGTTCCCACGTGAGTAGCACTAACAGCACACAGTCTCTGGCAGGTTTCACTAAAGCCATCCAACAGCATATGTGGCAAATGCTAGTGGAAGCCACGTGGCACAATCTTTGCTCTTTCTATGGAATACCTCAGAGAAGATTTAGGAGAAGCAAAGACCTGTTCTGGGGCTTGGAATGTCACGCTGTGCAATGTCCCCTAACGGAGCTCCTACTGCCTGCTGGAACCTGGAGTCTGCTCCTGCACTTGAGACCCAGAATTGCCCTGGCTGCACCTTGTTGGCAGAGACATCCCAGTTTCCAGGTAATGCAGCTCACAGAGGGGCTCAGATCAGCTGCCTCTCCCCACACCCTTCTGATGCTGCAGGGACATGGAGAGGAGGCAGCTGGGCATATGTGGGTCTGTGTCTCAGGGGAGGCTGTGATGGGACAGAGCAAATGCTGAGCACAAGCTGGCATCTGCCCTGGTCCAACAGGTCATCCAGAGGAGGAAACTAGGGAAGGAGAAGAGAAACTTTAATACTAGGAAGACCTGCCTATCTTTTACTCCATGCAAAATAGATGATTTCTATCACCTGGGACTTCTCTGTGTAGGACTTTGAGCAGAGCAACCTAATAATGACTGAGTCTCATTGGGATTTAAAATGGAATTCTTGGTTCTTGGTGTAAATAGGAAGTGATAGTGTAGCACGTAGGAGGTCTTTAATCTTCTAGATTTGTTACATTTTGTAGGATTATAATTTTTAAGTGCTTTTTGTTTCATCTTGAGCACTGATAGAGGCACACAGGTAACTGAAGGTACACACAGAGCATTTTAATGGGGCTTTTTCCTGAATTCATCTGAAGCCAAGCCCCCTCTGACCACAGCCCCACCCTCTCATCTGCATTTCGTAAGGGTATTACCGCTGTAATTAATAGGACTTGTATAACAGTACCTAATTAAACTCTGATCATATAGTGTAAATTTAACTTGATTACCATTAGCCTCAGTGAACTCTGCAGGAGATTAATCCTGGTGATTCACTCAGCACAGAGAGCAACAGCAGCAGCTCTGCGGAGGACCAAAATATTAATGAACAGCAATGCCCTGTGGCCCCAAAGCCTGCGAGGTAAGTCTGGGCACCGACAGCAGCACCGGGGTCGGGGAGGGGTCTGTGCTGGGGTGGGAATCTCCCCATTCTCAAATTGCTTCAAAGCCACTGGAATGCCAGCAGCCTTCTACGGCGCCGTTCTTAAAATCACTGAAGAAGGAGTCTGTGAGAGGATTATGGCTTACATAAGAGTTTTATGTCTGTCCTAAAGCTACAGCCCCTATGCATTTGTGCGCTGTGGAAGGTGTCTGCCAGTGATTCGTGGGCACCAGGGTGTCCTGAATGACTGAGAGCCACATTTTGTGTGGGATTATTACAGATACAGGACCTGGTCCCGGTCTTACGAAAGCTGGTGAGGTTTAGTCCGTGGGAAGAGAGAAGAGGCAATAATGTTATATTTCTTTATATTAATTCCTGCATGTTAAAATGCTGCATACTTTCCTTCTGCACATTGTGCTGGAGAATTCTTTGCTAAAAAAAAAAAAAAAAAAGCCTTTGGTAAAATAATGGGGGGTTTTCTGTGTGTAGTCCCAAAGTACAGGGCATGGGGTTTGTCCTGTCTTTGGCTGAACTCATCGGTTTGTTTGCTGCTAATAATAGTTTAATCAATGGGACTGATTCCTACATGTTGTCTGTCTGACAGTAGCCCAGATGACAGCAAAAAAACAGTCTTCTGTATGTGTCACTTTTTCATTTTTTTGTTGCTATGGCTTAATTAAAAGCAAAGAGAAAGTTTTACTCCTGTTTGCATGAATGGTCACATCAAACAGCACAGGCAAATCTAGGCCAAGCTGCTTTCAGTGGGCTAAGGAACACTGGCACCGCTTCCTTTCATAGCAGCAATGCCTCTCAATAAATGTCAGGCACCTTTTGAACTTCCTTTGAAACCGTTAGTTTTGCTTTCCACGAGTGCCCCATAGCCCACCTCGCCCCCCGGCTGGCCGTGGCAGTTTTTAGGAGCTGTGTCCGTGTGGGATGGGGAGGACAGGACAGGGATGTGCGCGGGCTGCATCCTGGGCGCCTGCAGAAATGGTGCTGCTTACGTAACGGCCTCGCCGGGGAACCAGGGGAAACTCTGTCAACTCTTCTGCAGGAGCTTGCAGAGGGTTTGGGGCTGCTGGCTGGCTGAAGGGTAGGTCAGGGATGTGTTCCTCGGGGGGGGCTGTGTGTTGGGGGGCACACGCAGGTGTTGTGTGTGCAGTGCTGAACAGGGGCTGCAGCAGCACTGACTGAGGTGTCGGTGCAGGCAGTGGCACCTCAAGCAAACACGGCCACTCAGCACCTTGCTTGAAAGAGATCATTTTAAGGTATTGCTATGTTGTGAAACAGCTCTGTAATTTGCCTGTGCTGTTTGTCTGTTTTTGTCTGACATGTCTCAAACACAATTAAAAATATGTTGTGCTTAAGCCATAATGGCTTTCCTTAAACAGTGGTAATAATACTTTGTGAGAGAAGGCTGTGCTCAGGCAGCGAAATGCTTTGTATCAAATGATCCAGGATGCTGATACTACTCAGAATGTAACCTGCTGGGGCTTTGCTGTTGTTCTCTGCACTTGCTGTTGTTTCTTGCACTTGCAGACTCGTACCTGTTTGCAGCAGAGTGCAGATGTTCCTGTTGACTGAGGAGTGCATGCTGGATCATTGTGTCCATGAGTGCTGGATGTCCATGTCTGTTGTAAGACTGGGACTGTAGGTCTGGATGTGCTTGCCACTGTCATGGAAGAGTTACTCATATGTGTAGCACTCTTGTGGAGCTACTGTCAAACGTGTCTCAGAGCAGAAAGCAGTCTTGGTTTGTACCAAGGTGAACAAAAGGAGTGCCTGAGCTTTTCAGGGTTATATTGTGGAAGATGTATTTGCACTCTAAATACTGTGTGTGCTTCAAATACCTGAGAGCCGCTGAGGGAACTGGTTTCCTTGCAGAGACAGAGGGGCTGTGCATCCACAGCACAGGCAGCTGTGAGCTCAAAAGATTCCAACAGCAAGAAACGGAGCCCAAATGAACCTAAATAAGCAAGGGATCTGAATTATTCCCAAACAGAAATGCTTGTTCCTGAACAGTCAGATGTCTGAATCCGGAGCAGCCTCAGGCCATGGGACTGGCATTGTGAGGGTGAGTGTTGTCCTAAAATGAACTGTGCAACAGAAAAATCAGTTGGTATGAGATACAGGCTCGTATTCCCCTGGGACTGAGATCTCTTGTACTCAGTTTTTAGATTCCTTTTTTGTTACCATCTAAAAGGCACTTGATGTCACAATTCCTGTCGCTTTGGCTTTTGCATTTGTTCCTTGTGATATTCAGCTGGAATAGCAGCCTGCCAGAGCCTGCATCCTGTATCCTATTTCATCATTGTTCTCTTTCTCTTGCTGTGCTTGAGTCCAGTGGTCCCACAGATCTGGCTGGTCCCTGACTGGTGGTGTGGCCTTTGTGGGAGGAGATGGGTGTAAACACAGGGGCTTAAGCTGGGCACAGTCTCTGGCTCCAGGCTCAAGGCAGCTGCACAAGGACTGGTTGCCACGCTGGATCTCTGGGGTCATGGGTAGTCAGATGCGTGGTGGCCACTTCTTTTGCATCTCCCCATTTCTGGTGTGTTGCTAAAGTTTTGCAGGGGGCAGCTCCGCGATGTTTTGTACCCCCACACAGGCACCCAGGAGGGCTGCTGCAGGGGCAGCCAGGGCTGTTGGCCACAGTGTCCAGGACTCAGATCCTAGGAGGGGCAATGAGCTGATGAAATCTCATCTTGGTGGCAGGTGTGCCATCTTTGCATCAGGGAAGGTGGCTTTTCTGTGCTGGAGAAACACCCTGTCACTTGGGAGAAGTCACTGATTCCCCCAGCATGGCAAAGACAGCAAAGGGGTTAGGCCATGCAATGCTGCAAGCTGCCAACATTGCATCCATCAGTGAGGATGGGTGGATTGCCATAAGTGACCGTAGGTAGAGAAATATCACACAGCTGCATGGTTTTTCATACATGAGCACTGAGGTGCTGCTGCCTTTGTACCTTTTGCAGCCCCATAGCTGAGCCTGCAAGGTCCCAGTTGCTGCCTACAGATGGGAAGCCTTGCCCTGCATATCAAGCAGAGTCTCTGTGCACACGCCTGTGTTTAATTACCATTATGAAATGGTAATAAAGAAATCTAAAATGTCATTACAACGTGGTGTGGGGCTGGGATTTGCAGTCTAACTGCAAGCCTCCTGTTGGCAAAAGCGCTCCAGGTTTGTCTGAACTCTACCACTGGACACTTGTCCTCTGTGAGCTGCTCTCTGAGCAGGCTGATGTGGCTTGTTTGGTTTGTCACTGACTTGCCAGATGTGTTGGTGTCAGCACCTCTCCTAAGTCTTCCCTGTGGTGGGAATTCAGCCTGGTTACAACTCCTCCCAGCCGGATGCCTCAGCCAGAGCAGTGCTAGGCATGCTTTGCCCAAGGAGTAACTTCCTTCTTGAAGGAGAATTACTCTGATGTGAGCAAAGGTCATTAGGGCTGCACTGACTCCCTGATGCTGGCACCCATTCTGGGAATGGGTGCTGATCCCACCTTACCAACATAAAGCCGTTCAATGCACTTTGCAGTAAAATGACTCTCTGTGCTTACAAACCTTTCAGAGTATTAAAATGGCCTTAAAACCTATTGTGTTCTTGCTTTAGCTTGGAGCTGGCCCAGAGCTGGGTTTGACTGGCAACTCAGCCACTGCTTGCAGTTTAAGTTCCTTGGGATGGGGTGATGGATCCCTGCCCTAGTCCTGTTCCCCTGCGGCCTTTGGTGCAGGCTGAGCCCTCAGAGTTTTGCTCCAAGCTGCAGCCAGTGACAGTCTCCACATGCAAACCTCAGCAGCAGGATCAGAGCCACGTTTCTCAAATGGACAAGGAGAATAAAGGCTTTTATCCTGAGGGGAGGGGAGGACAAGGATTGTTTCAAACATTCTAATAAGCCCCTAAAGTAAATAACTAAATGTTCTTCCATTTCGGTGTAGCTCTTGGAAAATTTCCCAGGATGTCTTTAAAGAGCTCATTGTAAAATAGTGGGATGTTCTTTTCCCACAGGTGTATGTTAAAACAAAAATATTTCACTTGGAATTATTACAGAATTACCTGGTCTAGGGATTACTGTGAGGAGCTTTGGGAAATCATTCACCTGGGCTGCATTACATGGGAAGTGCTGCTGCCATGCAGGTCCGTGGTTTGTATAGCAGGGGAGGAGGAGGTTCAGAACATGATCTTTCCTGCCTGGCTTTAAGTGGGAAATTGTAGGGGTTCTTTTTCAGCAGTGAAATTGGTTCTGTTCTTTAACTTGAACCTTTTAGCATAAAAAGAGAAGCTTTACTACAAATAGTATTGTTTGCAGCAACCTCATGGAGTCTGCCAATTTTTTTTTTCTAGCTGAAGTATTTTGTTGCAGGAATCAACAGAGAATTACTTCCAAACTTGTTTTAACATTGTAATATGAACACTTGTACATAGGAAGCAGAGGTCTTCTGTTTGCATCCTTCTCTGTCTACCTGGAAGAGCAGTCGGGCCCTTACCTGCTGCCACAGAGCACCTTGGGGAAGGTGCTGAGCCCTGCCAGGGAAAAGGAGCACTGATACTGATTCCTTGGGGACCTGAGCCCCAAGGCAGACCAGTTGTTTTCATTGGCTCAGGTAACCTTTATTTAGATGACCATTCCCTTCGCAGAGTCAGGGACCAGAGTAACAAAGGTAATGAAGGATGAGTAATAAAGGCAAGCACAGATGCTCAGCTATCCTAGCCCCTCTGACATGCCAGTCCATTGAACCTGTTTGCTGGTTGGACCTCATCTTAGTTAGAATTCCATTTTGAACCTCTCTAGGTGTGTGAATTGGGAACTCCCCTGCTCAAAGCCCTGCTTCAGCTGTATGGAGAACACTGTGCCAGGCTGTATGGTTATTAATAAGCTGATTTTGTTAGAGAATGGAGCACCATGTCTGAGCTCTTGTGGCAGGCAGGCTAATGATATGGGGCAGCAAGCAACTGTCACTTTTGTTAAATCTGTCATATTGCCAGTAATCTGCTTACAGCATGCAGTGAAGGTGGGCAGAAAGACTGGCTAATCCACCTTAGGGCTCTACCCAAAGTGAAATTTGGAGTCTGCTTTTCTCAAGAACACAGTTACCCCTTGGAAACTCTTGTCTCAGAAGCAGAGAAAAAGCTAAGAACCTGAACAGGCATCAGTTTAGCTGAATAAACTCCATCTATGTGTCTGCTCCAGATCTCCTAGACCCTCATTCCTGAGCAATGATCAAATAGGACTTCTGAGGAACAGAAGTGACATGGAATTTGCCAGAAAACATGTCCTTGCACATTGCTTAAAAACGCAGCACAGATTTGGAGACAAATCTGAGGTTTTTCTTATACAGAAAAGGAGAATGAGGCCTGGCCAGCAGTACTGGACTCTCAGCAAGGCTTTCATGGGTGGGAGCTGAGGAAGTAGCACACAGAGAGGCTCTTGGTTATCTCTTTCTGTTTGCAGTGCAGCCAGATGCCAATTGCCAACCTAGACCCCAGTGGGACCTCACCTGCAGCAGGGTGAGTGCAGTCCAGGGCTCTGTCCTGGCTCTGGGATGGGTTTGGAGAGGCAGGAAGGAGGTTTGGGCACCCACTTCTGCTGACACCTTCCTGCACCACCTCCTGCTGATGTTCAGCCCTAGGCTGTTCTCCCCTGTTGCTGCATTAGGCACGACTGTCTCTTCATGCTGCTGTGGCAGGAAAGATGTGTATTTCTCCTGGGTTTCCCTCTCACTTTTTCCAAGCGAGATTCACCCGTGCACAAAGTGTTTTTTCAGAAACAATCCCCCATTTTAGCCTCATTTGGCCAAAGTGCGTGGCAGTTCCTTGAATTTGAGTAGATAAATAATCATGTTGATGGAGGTGCTGCTTAATATTAAACTAAGTCTGTTGCTGAATCAGGTCCTTGATCTTTGGCAACCTTTGTGCTACAAAAGTATTTATACGTGTAAACATTAAGTTGTAGATGCAGTTTCTTCAGATAACACTGCAGCATATGGGGCACAGGGCTGAATTTTATGGGGCAATAAAGCTCAATGCTGAACACTGGGAATTGTTTCCTCTTTGCAGGCCTTTGTATCCGCTTTTAACAACTGTTCCTCCGTGGCATTTTGCAGTTTTTAAGAATATCTTCATTCCCCTAAGATTGTCCTGTCCCCTGTGCAGTGCTCCACAGGCAGAAGGTGTTTGCTGGTATTAGTGTGTCTCTTGTGAAGTTCCCCATGAGATTGGAATGCTGTATTAAGCTGGGACAGTAAATCATGCCCAGGATTTGAAGGCTGTCAATTAGAATATGCATTTTGCAATGCTGAGGCTGTACAAAATATGCTTGCAGTGAGCTTCAGGAGATCCCCAACTTTGTGGCTCCCCACAAGAGGATCCACAACAGTCAGAGGTCAAGAGGTGCCTACATGACTTACAGCTGAAGTAATTACAGCTTGGGAAAACAAGATAGGAAAGTAGGTTTAAATGCTATCAGAAAAAGGAGATGGGAGATAAAATGGTTTATTAACATCATTCAGTGGCAGGGCTCTAGGTTCAGTGTAGAATTCCTGGCTGTCAGCCCACCAATGCTAACAATGATCACAAGCCTCCAAGATACAGAGCTGAGGTCCCTCCATTTCCTGCCGGTACCAGGGAGCATGGGACTCACTGATGGCCATCACGGGCAACAGGCTGTGCCACCAAGGGTGACAGTGGTCTTGGGGTGGCTGTATGATACTGTCTTCTTCTGGTTTATGCTCAGACATGGGTCCTGGACTTTCAGCTAGACCCAGGGGAAGGGGGGGAGCTGGAGGGATTCTTCCAGCGGGATTTCACACCCCTCCCCTGACTGATTTCACACCCCTCCCCTCATTTCACACACTCCCCAGTATTTGGCTCTGCAGGGAGGGATTATGTGTTTGCTTTTAACTAGCTTCTTGCTTGATAGCTGAGGTGAGAAGTTTCCTGGCACTGCATGCAGCTTCTCCAGTAATTTCTGTGGCTTCTTCTGGAAGTGTTCAGCTTAGCTCCAGTCTGAAACACCAGACCATCACTGGGGGGTCCTGGCAGGGGAGGCTGCAGGGATGCCACATCCCAGCTCTGGACCTCAGGAGAAGCTGAGCAGGCCTTTAATATCCACCAGCCTTCTCCACAGAGAGAAGGTTTTAATAGCTAACATTATTCATTCATTTTCCCGTGCCTGCATGCACTCTGTCTGTTAAATAAACAGGTTTTTTCACTTTTCTCCAAGAAATTCCTTTAGTTTGGTGGGGGCAGGGAGTCCCAAACCTGCCTTTTTTTAGAGGAGACATTCATTTCAGGATGTTTTCTCCTAACTTGTCTCAAACCGAGATAAATTCACAAGCAGCTGGTTTAAGATTAAGGAAGGCTGTTGTCTTCTGCTCCCTGCAATCTCTGCTGCATTAGCACAGTAGTGGCAAAGTATTTGAAAGCTGATCTTTAGAAAATGTCTCTCCAAGCATTAGCTTTCAACCATGCAAGCCTGATTTTTCACGAAGAGGAGGTTGGGAGTGGCAGAAGTGCCTTCTCAAGGGTGAGGTTTGCTTGAGCTGGTCATGAAACTGCACCCTGAGGGCTGCTGAATCAGGTTGCTTGTAAAAGTCAAGAGCATTTTGATGCACAAGATATTTCTGTTCCCTCTTGAAGTGTTATAATGAGGATAGAGCGATAGCATCAGGGAAATGGGGTCACAGAGCAGAGCCCTGGGGAAGTGTGTGCCTGGCTCCTCTGCTGCTTACCTGGGGGTGTGTTTTGGTTACTGACTGCTAAACACAGCAAAGCTGGAGCTGCATTAGCATTCTGCTGAATGCCAAAAAGTTTGTTGTGTCTTTCTTAGCATGCCCTGTAGCCTTAACCAGAGGTGATGTAGAGGCTGTGGAAAAGCACAGCTCTGTTACCATCACAGGACTTTTATTTCATTTTACCTTCAGGAGGAAGTATTTGTTGAAGTTAAGTTTTAGTTCCCAAAGATGAAGGTGTTTCCGGCTGGAATGGTATCTATGAGTAAATGTAACTTTTTTTTGAGGATAGAAAAATGTTTTCTGGGTTTTCTAGGGTTATACATTTGGTTTGTGTGTTCCCTTCAGTCTTCACCACCATAGAATTGGTGGGGGGGTTCAGGTGGTTTTAACAATTTCTTAGGAGGTGATGGACAGTCTGAGGTTTTGAACACTCTTTAGATGATGCTTTGGTATGAGACCTGTGAGGGTGAGAAGGCTGCACTGCCACTGGAGAGATGCCATGAGGCATTCATGCCTGAAAAGCACTCCCCAAATCAGCACACCTACCAGACAGGGTCTCCACCTTGAAGGCATTGTTGGGGAACCCATGAAAAGTGCAGGAGAGCATCCCAAACCAGTGATTTCTTGGAAACTGGACCCTTTTCAGGCATTGCAGTTTGGATGTCCTGAGCCACTTGTCAGAAGTTTAATAGTATTTATCTCAAGTTCATCTGGCTGTGGGTGTTGGGTTTTTTTTTGAGGAATTTAGTTTTAAATAACATTTCCCCAGTCTAGATCTTTATCATTGTTAGAAGCAATCTCACTCTGCATGTGAGTTATTGCTGGCTCTCACAGCCATGGCTGTTCTTACACAAGCCAGGAGGTTTTCCCAGAGGGTGGAGGGGTGGGCATTGCTCCACTGGCACATTATGGGGCATGGTTCTGCAGGCCAGCTTCATCTTGTTCTCATTGTGCTCTACCAGAAGGCATTTCTGCAGTTCTGACAATCTGACATCCTCCATGGCAGGCTAAAGCTGTTAATTTTATTTGGGGTGGTTTTGTTTTGTTGACTTTGGGGGGGAGATCTGGGGCAAGTTTGATCTTCTTGAGCTGGACACTGGGGTTAAGGCTTCTTCCTGAAGGTGCTAACCAAGGAAACTGAGCCATGTTAGAAATTACACAGGTGCCATTTGCAATCTTGCTTCTGGTGAGGGATAACTACTGGAACACAAGAGCTGTGATTGAATTTTTCAGTTGTCCAGCAGCACTTTCTTGAACAGGGATGAGCCTAAGCACGAGTTTAGTTTCACTACAGCACTTGCTGAATAAGGGTCTAAGTTAATAACATCAAGCAATAGCTGGTGCCAGAACTGCCTTCAGCTGTGTAGGAAATTCAAGGCTCTGTTTCTCAAACACATAAGCCCATTGCACTGCAATGCCAAGAGGAAGAATTCACTTTGCATTCACCAAAGCTGAAATTTGGTGGTTTCAGTGGGTCTGCTTTGCAGTAACAGTGCACTGGGTGGCAGTGCTGTTGGAACAGAAGCTACCATTGGTGTTTGGAAACAGCTCTTGTATGGAAGAAAAAAAGGCTGTTAAGACATTCTTCTGTGAAATAGCTCCAGACAAAGCACTGAGCACACAGCAGCGTGTAGGAGAACAAAAATGTGCATTAAGTCTTCTTTATCTGTTGCATGAGTAATCAAAACTTATGTGAATATGCCTTCTTATAAACGGTATTTATCTTTTTCTTACAGAGGAAGCAATGGTAATGCCTCTGTCTTTAGGTGTGGGTATGGAGTGTAGATAAGTAGCATTACATGTCCATTATTCCTGTGGATCACAGAAGAAAAGAAACCAACTAAAAGCAATTCCCCATGACCATTACTTGGAAACTTTAACAAAATCCCAGACCCTCTAATCCAGGATGGCAATGCTATCAAGTCTGTATTTGAAAGACAGATATGAGAGTGTGAATAACCTGTCAGTTTAAGATGATCTTCCTTTTATTTTTTTTTTTACTGGTACATTCTGCATGTGCTTCAATAGGGAGATGATGTGATGGTTAGGAGGCTTTGCTAGTATAGTTGCAATTTTCTTGGAATATATCTGAACTGGGCAGTGAGAAAAGGATCTGATTGTGCTGGTTGAAGTTCAGAAAAGTGCTGTGACAGCCTGCCAGCATGAGTCATGTATTTTGGGAGTGTTTGTGCTTCATAGGCTGTTCCCCAACAGAAGACACTTCTCTTTTGGACAACTTTCAGCCTTGTGCAATCAGTCCATCTGCTTTAAAGATAAATAAATGTATATTAATCATGAGAGGGATATTAACAGATTGACATTTCATGGCATTTTAGGGATGAACCCGTCTGCTGAAGTCAGAGGCAGCTTTGCCATTAACAAGTGTGTTTGGTCACTGCACAGTCTAACACTGCAATTGCCTTTACAGACTAGAGTTATTTAAAGGCATTCTGTAAAGGTCACACAACGTTTGACTGGGGTTCCTTGTGCATTATTTTGTGAGTTACTAGGGTTTAGAAACTAGATTTTAGAAATCTATCCATTTGTGGAAGCCTTTAGAAATTCACCTTAAGATAAATGAGTAACAGACCCGATATTCCCAGGCTTCCAGTGCCTGGATTTTGAGAGCTGCAGTCTTTAAAAGGGCTGGCATCTCCAAAGAAAAGAGGATTTTTTGCTGTGATGTACATTGAGCTTTGGAGATGGTTTTGTATTTGGACCATCCTTTCAGCCACTGACATACCCCTATGCTACAACCTATAAATCACCCAGGGAAAATCATGAGGTCTTTGATGTTGTACCAAAGTTCTCTGGTGCCATAGAGCCTGGCATCAGGCTTGTGGGGTTTATCCCACCTGTCTCCTTCCTGGTGTTTGCCTGGTGTTTGAACTCTGTGTAGTTGACTCAGAGGATCCTGGAGTTTCAGCTCTGGAGTCCAGGAGAGCAGAAAGGATGTTCTTGGCTCCAGTGCCCTACTGGCTTGTCCTTTGTCCAGAACAGCACCATTTATTCTTTCCAGGCAAATATTTCCCAAGTAAACAGCAGGGGAGAGGTGGTATACAATTTGTTGGTATTACGTCAATAAAGATTTATTCTGTTGTGTGTTTTAGAAGTTTAATTAACATGAGCTTTGCAATATGTGCTGCAAAGTAAATAACAGGCACATCTTTATTTACTTAGCAGAAGAGTAATGCTTCTTCAGAGAAAGAAATGAAAGCTTTTCCTAGTGCATGCAGCTCTGTTCACTGGGACCATGCAGGCCATTCCTCAGTGCACACACTTCTTAAATGCCCTGTACATCAGGCTTAGGGGAGACTGAACTGCTGCACAGGTGTCACAGTCAGCCTTTGCACAGGGAGTGAGTTTTATCCTGCTGGCTGAACACGGTGCACACAAGCAGTGAGACCTGAGACTGAAGGGGATGATCAGCTCCATTGGTTTGGCTGTTGTGCAGAGCTGTTTATGGAGAACATGTCAGATGCACAGGCTGAGGCTGTGAGCAGAATGACCAACGTGAGCAGAACGGCCACAACGGAGCTGTTTTCATTTGGAGTGACTTCTTGGCTGAGAGCTTGGCTGTCCACTGAATTATAAATCCCAGCCAGCAGCATTTTACAGTAGAGTCCTGACAGAACCTTTGGCAGAGAACCACGTGAGAATCATGTTTCTGTGCTTTTGATGCCCTGTAATCCCCCCACAACCCATGTGTTGTATCCTGTGAGTGATACACCATTCTCCCTTGTCTCATCCATTGTCTGGTTCTGGGGCCTTTGCAGGTTATTTACATGTGGGTTTTCCATTGGGAATTCCAAGGTGCAGGCTGATCAGTGGTGAAAAGTCACTGCCAGCAATGGGAGCTGTAGTTAGAGGTGAGAAATCACATCTTACTGGAGCTGTCAGCCCTGTGAATGCTGCTCTGTGAGTTTTTAGCTATCTGATCAAGGAGCCTTCATTAGATTCCCTGGAACTGCCTGCATGCTCAGGGCCAGTTATGGGTGTACATGTCTTCAGGACTCAGGCTCAGCTGCAAAGGAGAAAAGTCCTGTCCTGGGAGAGGTCTCTCCAACACAATCATATCCTGGGCTCACAGACAAGGTCTCTCCTGACTAGACTGCATCCCCAAATCTACTGGAAATGTTCTCATGCTTCTTCTGGTCCTTTTGATGTAACATCTCACATCTGGGATAAGGATGGCTTTGAACTCCCTTTTTTCCAAGACAACTTTCATCATTTCATAAGCAGCTAAAATATGCATAGGCACTAATTCACTATTAACGTAACGTTTACAACAGGCTTGACAACAAGGAACATTTCTTGTTCGTGGTCAGCCCTGTTTGGTTGAACTGAACACAACCAAAGCTTCTCTTCCTTTTCTCAATACTTCTATTAGTGTGTAACTGACCTTTCCCCCTCCTCCATTCCCATTCCTCTTCCTGTTTTGTTCTTCAAGTATCATTTCAATGATGTTTGATGCAAGATAAATTCTATAGAAACGATGCTGATTGCTCTTCTGTTCAGATTTGTCCACTATCTAAGGCATCAGATTGATAACCAGGTTTCTAACACCCTGAGACAATGACTATTTTTCCAGGTTGGCATTGTGAAAGAGTAGAGTAGAAGTACACTTTTTATAAGGTTATACAAGAATACTGCTTGTGAATTGTCCCTCATGTCCCCATCCATCTTTATTGCTGTGCCATTGTGACTGGGTTGTTAGTGGTTGGTTTGTTTGTAGCCATCCCCTGCACTTTGATAGAGAAATTGCAGTGGGTGATAGTTTTTTCTCTGGACCTCTTTAAAACTCTTCTTTCATCAGCCTCCTGATTCTGCTCTGCCTATTGAAATTTCATGTATTCTGGGGGGCTGGCAGTCCAGATGTTTTCATGACAATGGTGTCTTTATCATCAGGATTTCATAATTAGGCAATTATTTTTTTTACAATACAGTCATTCTGAGATTTTTGTGTAATAAGCAGTTAGATACTATAATTTGCTAGAAATGCCTTTTTTGTGTAAGTACGGGTTAGAATAGATTTTAATTTTACAATTTCAGAGATCTAAATTAGACATTGTAGTAAAGAAAAATTACTTCTTATGTCTATTAGAACATCTACGTTTGTGTTGTGCTTATGCCAGCCAGAGTAAAATAGTTCCATATGTTTTTAATCTTAGGTTAAGTTAAAGCTGCTGGTAAAAGAGATGGTGGGAAAAAGGATTGTGATGATGCAAGAAAATGTAGTCAGAATTTTTAAGATGCTGCAGTGCCCTGTCCCCTCCTGCTCTACAATGGGAAGTCCAAGTGTCAATTGAAATAAAATCATGGTCAGTTTGAGCCAGCTGGAAGGTGGAATAACTTCAAGACACTTTGTTCTGATTATTTCAACCACTTCTTTGTGTGTAACTGGAATATTTAACCAAAAGTCATCTCATTTCTACCATTTCCTATTTTGTGTGTGAGTGTGTCAGCTGAGAGATGCAGTGGAAGCAATTGCCTGCAAAAATGGGCATATTTTGGTAAAGAATCATTTCCCATCATTTCCCTCAAGAGCTCCCTTTGTAATGTCTCTCACTCTGTCTTACCACTCTTATTTCTTTTCCCTGATGTGCAGTAAAATGTTAATCCTTTTAAATGCTAAGCCTGAGTTTAGTCTTAGTTTATGTTTTACTTGTTAATGGCAAGTGTTAAACAGTGATTTCTCAGGATGTTCACAGTGGCAGATAAAGTTGCACAGAACACTGGATGAGTATGATTTCTGTTTCTGTGCTTTTTTTCTTTGTAGTAGAAAACTGCCTGAAAACTTTATTCCATCTCCATTGGTGTTTTGATGGGAAAACCCCTGATGGCTTTAGGCAAACAAAATGCTTTGTATTTGGTATTTTGCTGAACTTAAGCAACTGTTAAGCTTAACTCTTAAGCCGGACCCTTCTTTAGCAGGGATTGTCTGAGGATGTCAAGTGCCACAGGTTTCTTCTCTGCAGGCTAGCAATGCTCTGCCCAGGTGCATTCCAACCAGTGATGCCACTCCTGTCACTGGAAAAGAAGGAAGACAAATTATATACAAGTGCAGGAGAAAATCCCTGGTAGCCCATGGGTTGTCCCAGAGAAAAGGGATGCTGCACATCCTTGGGTACATACCTTTTTCTGCCATATTTAACCTTCCCCAAAATCCTTTACTAACCTCAGCAGAGGTAAAAAAGTATGTGAGCATGGGGTCAGCTTTGCTGATTGAAGGAAAGGCTGTGATGAGGGGGAAATCTGGGGCAGCAAAGGGTGGAAGGGGAAGATAGATGCCATGCCAGAGGTGGTGGGTGTTGATGGCTGCTGTTGTTGCCCTGTTGAAGGGAGAACTGGTACAGAGAGCAGTTTTGGCTCGTCACAGGGCTCCTTAAGTCTTTTCTGCCTTTAAAACGAAGCTGTGTGCTCTCTGAACACCACATCAGTCACACTGAGAGAGATGGAATGAAAACAGCTAAAGCAGCTCTGCAGAGGTAGAACAGGAGTCCTTCATGAAAGGTTCTCTTGGACAGTTCCTTTGCCTGTGAAGCTGATGGTGGCACTAGGGCTGTAGACAAAGTTTAAAGTTTCATTTCCATCAAGGATCAGCTCCGTGTGTCAGCATGATGGACCCCAAGGTCCAAACCCTGCTGCTGGAACGTGTGTGTTCAGGTGGTGGCTGTGAACAACTTGAGGTTGGAAACCACTCACTCTGTGTCTTCCTGTCTAAACTGAACAGATCTTTGTGGTCAGCACGAAGTAAATGATGACCACATCTCGTCTCACTCTTTCCAACCAGACCCACTATTTGCCTCTGAGAAGTTAAGTAAGAGGTGACGTCGCGGTCTGAGCTAGGGATGGCTTTCATGTTACGTGGTGCTCCAAAAGTAGGTTACTGGGTCAGGAACAGCAAGTTCTGACTGTTTGCCAGCTCGGCCCTTTTTTTTTTCCCCGTGATGTTTATACTGCTGTGACCTGCCACGCTGAAATGAGTCTGAAATGAACAGGAGCAGGGCTTCAGAGCAGCAAGGTGGGTTTGATTGAACTCGTCCTTCTGTACCTGCATCTGATTATCAGTCTGCAGGATGCTTGCTGCATGGGGGCTCCCTTTTGGAAAAGGAAAGTGAAGCTAATTGGAATCCAGTGGCCAGGAAAAAAAGACAGTCATTTTAAAATGATTAGCTTGAAGCTACAAAAACTTTCTAAACTCACTGGAGAGTGAAGAGATGTGGGCTCACAAGTTCAGTACTAGGAGAATTCACTCCCAGATCCAGGATTGTGCTAGAGAAGATCCCTTGGGACATCTGCAAAATCTGAATCTAGCTCACAACAGTGAGTCTTGGGATAGCTGAGTTTCGATTCTGGTTGTGATCAGCTTGAAATACCTCTGGCTGTTTGCACTTTTGCTTTGTCCAAAGCTGGTTACTCCCTCCCTCACAGCCCACCCCCGTGTACTGTCCTTTTAGTTCTCCACAAAGCCAGAGCTCAAGACCTGCTGCAGGGCCTGGGGACAGGGGCAGCTGCTGCCAGCAGCCAGTCCCTGCAGGGGAGTGCATTGCCAGGCTGAGGGTGGGAAACCTGACAGAGAACTGCAGCCTCCTTCCCAGCCAGCACAGCAGCAGGAGGATAATGCTTGGACTTGGGGATCTTAAAGGTCTAAAGGTCTGGAGCAGCATCCTGAACACTGCTGGGATTTTGTGTTTCTGTGGCTGCAGGGGTGAAGCTGGCTCAGGCTGCACATGGGTGTGTGCCTGTCCCAAGCAGGACAGGTGTACCTGGACCCCAGAGCCCCTCCTGTGCTGGCTGGTGGCAGCCTGGAGCAGATCACTCATCCTGCTGCTGCCACAGGCTCCATCACTCCACGAGTGGAGCATGAAGGCAGCAGCAGTGGCTCCTTTGTTTGCAGGGCTGGCACGAGCCCCTTGTAGTCCTGGTCCCATCCAGCTGCCATTAACGCCAGCTGCACACAGCTGCACTGCCCCAGCCTTTGGATATAAACCCCAAATTTATATCCAAATTTCCCTTTGGATATAACACTGTATGCCCAGCCCCAGCCTTGCAGCTGGACATACAGGGTTATATCCAAAGGGAAATTCCTTTGGGTTGGAGGCAAGTTTTCCTCTTGCTCAGTGCCTTCGTGCCCAGATTTCTAGGGCATGGTACTGCAGCTCTCCTCCCCCTGGTTAAGTGCAAAGAGTGGGGCACACAGGGAATGGGTGGCCTGGCTTCAAATATTGGAATAATCTCACCAATGAAAATATTACTCAAAGCAAAGCCTCAAGATGTGTTCAGTGGCTTGCTGCCAAAGCTGACTTAAGAGGAAACTGTGGGCCATTCAGTCAAGTGATTCATCAAGCTTTCAGTGCTTCCGAAAACTCATCTAGAAGAAATCAAAGTTAAAAAAAAAAAAATAAAAGCAGGATTCAAAGAGAGATTGCACCTCACCAAATCTCTGTCTTAAATCACAGAGAGCTTTCTGCTGCCAGAGCAGATGTAGCAGGACAGAGAAAGAACAGCATCAGTTAATGCTCATTGCTGAGTTAAAATGGCATCTCATCACTGTGCAGCAGCAGCACTCCCAGAAAATGATCCCTGCAGCCTGCAGAAGCCACCCTCAGCACTCTGCTTTGCACACACCTCTTTGTGTTCCTTGCCCACCACTGGGAAATATCTGCAACTGGAGGAAAACTCTGTTGTTCAAAGACAGGCGAGGTGGGCAGTGCAGCTAATGAACACACAAATCTCCATATTTTAAAGCAAGGATCAGCTCATCTCCTTGCTTTTTAATGAAATGCAGTCAGACTGCAGTGGCTCATAGAAGACCTGTTATTTATGAGACTATCAACCTCTCAGAGCTGCAAAGGTTCCCCACTGCTGATGGCTCAGCAGGGCCCTGGTTATCACTGCTGACTTACAGTTCCCTCTCTGCTGGCAATCAGTTCAGCCACTACCAGAGAATTTATGTCAAACCTCACCCCAAAGAGCCCAGTCCTGCCAGGTGCCAAGTGTTTGGTGTGGGAAGCAGCATTTCGAGAGGCAGGAAGGAGGTGAACATCTCACCCCCTGCATTCCCCCTGTTTCTGAGAAGGCTGGATCAGATTCTCAGCTGACAGGAGTAGGCACAGCTCTGCTGCCTTCAGCAGGGCTGCACTGCTCAATGCTGGTGCAGAACGTGGCCAGGGGCCTGTTCAGAAGCTGAACCTTTAAGGAGAGGCGTGCATTTAGAACGTAGATTTAGTCCTTGCTGGCCTTGTTTCTTAGGGGATTGTGTTGATATTAAATTGTCCTGGAAGGTGATCTGTATGAAAATCCACATCTTTCTCTGCTGTGCTGTCCTTGGGGGGTTTGCAGGCGCTGCACAGCTCGATGCTGCCTTTCCCTTCCCAGTGCAGGGTTAGCAAAGGAAGGGATGGTCTCTTGGTTAGAGAGAGCTGCCACATCACATGTGCTCACCTCTGCTTCTGCCCTTGCACCACTCAGGGGTGTGATCTCATGCAAAGCCTCTAGCTGTGCCTGGCCTTGATTTCTCTCTCTCAGAAAAACAACGATGACAGCACTATCTGAATGCTTTTACCTATCCCCCCCCTTTTATTTTTGAGTGTAAAGTGACACAAAAGACCAGAAATCTGTGTCTGCTCTTCATTCCCTGCTCCACAAATAGCTTTCCAGCCCAGCTTTTTGTCACTTCAACAGCTGTAGCATTAAAGCAAAAATAAAGCCTGATATTGGGCTTCTGCTTTGGAGCTCCCAAACCATTATTACAGCAATGGAATGCCCGAATAATACTCTGCTTCCAGTCAAAGAACTGATGGAACTAGATGATCTTTAAGGTTCCTTCCAACCCAAGCTGTTCTGTGGTTCCCTGGTACTCTCCATGTATGGGGATTCTGATCTATGAATCTCTAGTTACACTTAATAAGATGTAACAGTTGCTCAGGGGACTGATAATAGGATACAGAGTCCTTTATCTCTGTGTCATGGGTTGAAATCCAGACCAGGCCATCAGCAATTAAAAGGTCTTACCATCTGATATCTGTCCAGTGCCCTGTGCAAAAGGAGCCTCAGCCCAGCAGCCAGTGCAGAAACTCTTCAGGTTTTAGATTGCTGGATTTTTTTTCTCTCTTTTCTTTTTCTTTTTTTTTCTTGAAGGGAGGAAAGTGTCTTTTTCAATCCCATCCCTGCCTTCTTTAGCACCATGACCAGCTGTTTGCAGGCAGGCAAGCAGCCAGGCAGACATGGGGCTGTGGTGTTTTCCCTCCCCAAGGATGGTTTTCCAAACCAAAGCTGAAGTATGTTAGACCAAGACCCTTGGGAGGGCAGCCAGCACTGCCTCTACTCATACTGAGTTTGTTTTGGGACTAAATACACAGTTGTTTTTTCTTGACATCTTAATACAGCAGCTATTTAGGCATATAAAAATAATAGCTCATAAAGTAAGATTCATGGGTTTCCTCTCTTTCTGTCTATATGAAAAATACCCCAAATATTTATTTTCAAGAGTATTTGAGAAATGGAAAAGGAAGATGAAAACCTTTACTTATTGCTGTATTTTCATTTAGACACAGACACGCTTGTATTCCATTAATTTATGGTGAGGCTTTATATGATATATTTATATCTTTCCCATTTATTTATGGGAAATAAAACCTGCTAAGGCTTTTTTTCTGTCTGAAAACCAACGACAAGTGTGCAAGATTCCACAGCTACCATTCATTGTAACAAATGTTGTGGGAAAAGAGGCATTTTCTTTTTCTGTCCCCAAAACAAGGCCATGCTAATGTTCATACACAGATGTTTGTGTTTGAGAGAGTTCAGTGGCAGGAAAGACTATTGCTACAATGGCTGGCCAAGCACAGAATTCAAATTCTCTGGGAGCTGAAGCCAGGTCTGTGACTTGCAGCTGGGGTTGGAGCAGTCCCCTCTCAGTGCTGGGGGCTGGGGCCTCTCAGGGGCTGGGCAGCCCCATCCTGGTGCTCTGTGTGGCCAGGTGAAGCTGCCTGGTTCCTCTGCCACCTTCCTGCACCCCCTGGCAGCACCAGGGAGGATTCCTGGCTGCCCTTCCCTCTAGGACTCAGTGTCGTTGTAGGACATGAGAAAAGGATGAGAGACTCCAAATATTTCAGAAGGCAAAGAGCATAGGAAAAAAGCTTTATTGTCTAATTTTTACTACTTTTATCAGGTGTTCTGATACAGACTTAACACGATCGGTGAATAGGAACGACACCTCTCTAATCCCATTGGTTAAACCAGAGAAACAGCTACAATGTTTTGAGAACTAGAAAAGCAAAACAGCACCTGGAGAAAGATTGTTTCGAGAAAGGAGAGTTGTTTGCCAAGGTTGTCTTGAGAAAAAGCTTTCTTGAAGAATTTTTCCTTGAGAGAAAGTTAGCAGCTGCTAGCAGGCTAAAGTCTCTCAGAGCCAGAAATGTCAAGCCCACAGCTCAGGGCCTGGCACTGACCTCCCCAGAACACAGCCACCAGGAGCCAGCCTGCCTCTGCCCTGGTCCCCACCAGCTCCAGAGGAAGGTCCCACCCTCCCACACCTTCAGGCTCCTGTGAAACATCAGCAGTTTTGGAGGAAAATGGAGAGCAGAGGAGAGGGCACAACTGAGCCCTAATTGCCTGGAATATTTTAGCAAAGACTGCCACTTCCAAGCTGCTCTCGGGCCATGTCTTTCTTGGTGGAGATGTGAGTCCTGGAAGGATTCCCTCCGATGGGAAATATTGCAGTGGTAGGACATGGCTCCTCTTTCCTCTGATCTGAAAAGGGCACCTACTCCCAAATACAGCTCCTGAGGACACTTGCCAAATGGCATGCCAGAACAGCAGGGGTAGAAATCTCCCACTTCCCTTTCCTCAGTATCTCTGAGAGCTTTGAATTCTTTCCTCAGAGCTGACCCCTCTTGGACAACCACTGACACATCCATCAGCACAGCCTTTATCTCCTGGGAAGGGGATGCAGGCTCAGTGAGCTGGGTTGCTGCCTGATGTGTGTTGCTGCTGGTGCTTCACACCAGCTGAAATCATGGGACACCTGTCCCTGCAGCAGTCCAGAAGCTCCACAATTATTTAGGTGTTACCTACTAGTCACCCCAGGATCTAAACTTTTGGCCCAGAACCTTTGGTTTCATGAAAACCAAGCAGGAGAACTGGGGATTTCTCCCTTTCCCATGCATTTAGAACACATTGTGATGTTCCAAAAATTGGCGAGTGCTTTCTTTCTGTGTTAGTAAGGAGGACCCCTGTTACACCAGGAGAAGGCTGGTAGTACAATCTCCCTAAGTTTGTAGAAGGGAGTTTGTAACAAATTCCTTCAGGTCATGTCTTTGTGTAAGTTGTGACCTGGTACACCTGCCTGAGCTCCCAGATCCAGGGGGAAAGATCAGCTCATGTGCAGAGCACAGTGACTGCTGGAGCTGCCTGGGCTGTTCTCACGTGAGGAAACCCTGCCCTACATTAGACTCCCCCAAGGAATCATGGACTCCCTTGGAAACTTCTGCAGAAATCAAGGTTGGATCCAGCCTTGCTTTTCAAGCTCAGTGGTGGCCACACCAAACCTGTGCTGCTTCTGTGCCCAGCACCTCCCTTATCTCTGCACTGCACCCACGCACCAGGCCTGTCCCACCTCTCTGTCTGCTCCCCAGGACTCTGCACTTGGTGCAGCTGCACTCTTTAAAGAAGCTGAGTTGAACCTGATCCAAACATCCCAGGCAGACACCAGCTCTGCTGCCTCCATCACCATTAGCATGGCTAATCCCAGAGCTGGGGGAGCCCCAGGTGGTGCTGGGCGATGCTCCTGCAGGCAGGAATGGTGCTGAGGGACTTCCTTCCTCAGAGCCAGGGGGGTCAGTGGTCCCACTGTGCCCATTCCCCCTCTGGTGTTTGCAATGCAACCAGCCAACAGCTGGGACACCTGTCTGTGGTTTGCAGAACTTACACCAGGATGTGATTAATATATCTGCAGGGAGAATTCCTCACTGAATGTTTTTGTTTCAGATTTCGGAACTTGCCACAGGAGAGGAAGAGGAGAATGTCCACTAGAATGAACTAGAGATTTGAATTTTCCTCCTTTGTGGGTTTGCTGTCCACCCATCCATACAGACTCTTCTTAGACTCTTGTTGTGTTGTTCCCTTCTTGTACTGAACAGTCTGAGCTGGTGATGGGCAGAGAAGCCATTAAGATAAGCACATGTACTGTACACAGCAGGATCACAAGCATCCTCTTGAACAGCCTTAATAAAATGTTCAGCTTCTGAAGGTCAAAGAAGGCTGTGATACAGATCAAATCCTTGGATCAGCTCTTGGCATGCTCACTTCTCAGCAGCTTCCCAGATGCTCAGTGGTGCTACTCCAGGTGAATTAAGTGGGCAAAGTCAAGCTTGAGCATTAGCCACATTTTCTTAACTGCAGCAAAGTATGGTGGGTTCATGTTTTCATTTTTTGTCACTGATCAAGGCAAATTAAATCTAAAGTAGGCCTTTTTTTGCCTTTTTTTGGCCAGCACAGGGAGTAATTAACCTTTTAAATAGTAGACTCATAGAAAAGTCTTAAGAGCTCACAGCAGGCTATCTTTATGCCTTTGCTTCTGGCTATTTAATTGTCCTCCATGAAGCAGCAGGTTAGGTAGGTTAGCTGGAAATTGGGAAAATCAGCCATTTTCAGGGAGAGTTTGAGCATGGTTGCAGCTTTTAGTCACCTTGCCCCCAGATTTGCCAAAGCCCACAGTGAAGGAGTAATGGACAAGTGAGCACAGTGAGCCCAGAACAGCCTCTTCCCTGGACTGTGTGGCAACAAAAATTGCTTTTCTCTATATTTCACCTGAAATTACATAAATCGTTCTCTTTCCTACTCCTCGTTCTCACCCCGTTCAACTTTGTGTGACCTGATAACAGGGTTTGAAATGGGGCTGGCCTTGCAGGGGGTGTGTGCAAGGGGGGCTGCCGCTTCAGTCTTGGGCTCTCTGCCTGCCCTGATCTGTGGGATCTGATGGCTGAGGGAGTGGCACTAATTCCATCTCCACGTCTGAATCCCGACAGGAATAACTGCACAATGCCCACCTGGAGAGCCCCCCGTGATGCTGGTGGGCTCTGCTGCACCTCCTGCCCTAGGTCAGTGTGTCCTGCACTTCTGCTGCTTCCCTGCTGCCTTTTGGCCCAGGCCTGGCTGGCTTTACCCTGGTGATGTGTGGTTGTCCATCCATCTGGATTTTTCATTGCCCTCTGGGTCTCCCTCTGCTTCAGTCTTTTAGGACTTTGTGTCATTCTTCTGTGGCTTGGGGCTTTTTGCAGGCAGGGCACTTGCCACTTGTGCTCTGACACAAGCAGGCAGGGGTTGCTCAGCCACCCACATCCTCTCAAAATAGAAATTCCCAGCCCTGCAGTATTTAGACACTTTTTCATTAGTGTATACAGCGAGCTTTCTTCCAGCTCTCCCAGTCTATTAATAACAGCTCCAAACCTTTGGTTTGCCCAGGCATTTAGGAAAATCCACTTTTTCCAGGCAGGAGCTGTTGGTATTTCTGTACTTTTGAGATCAGAGTTGCCATCCTGTTCAAATGCTTGGTGATGGAGAGAAGGGTACATGGCTCACTCACCCAGTTCTTTCTTTCCTGTGATCTGCTCTTTCCCAAGGAGCATAAAAATACATCTTTTACTTATCCTTTATCTTTATCTAACTGACTACAGAGAAGGGGACAGAGAGGAAAATATCAGTTGTTGTATTTTCCATTTGTATTCAAAATGGCCAGCTTCATTATATGGGGCAAATTCAAAATACTTCTGCTGAAGTCACACAGCCCAAATTTACACCCTCAGGAACACCAAATCAGTCTCTCCAAAGTGTTCCTGGAAAAGTTGAGTTTCTTGTTTCTAGATGAGGTCATTTACATTATTTCAGAAGAAATTTTTTACAAATGCAGAAAAAGAGAGACAGGGAAGGAGAATTCCTCTTTCCTACCTCATAACCCCAAAAGACTGAGCAGGTGGGGGCCCAGAGTGAGACACAGCCCACAGTACATGGGATGGGTCAGGATGCAGAGAGATTTGGGGACTGGGCACTGGCGTGGCCCGAGGTCACAGTGGAAGTCCCAGTGCTGGCTTGATCAGCCCCTCTGTGCTGCTCATCCCCCCCAGTCTCCAGCTCTGCAGAGAGGTTTCCTGAGGAACCAGCTGTGTTTTAGCCACTGCCTGCTCCTGTGGCCACTCAGGGCTGCTCTGGCTCCATCCCATCTCCCATTCCTCCTGGTGCTCATCTCAGCTGTTGGGGCACAGTCTGTGTCAGCTCAAACTCTGCTTGGCCCCTTCCCTCCTGAGCCTGGAGATCCATGTTTTGGCACATCCTCTTGAACAGCTTCGACCAAGCAGGAAGGGAGGCAGCCTGCAGTGCTGCAGTGCCCAGGGACCCGTGGCAGCAGAGGTGACCCTGCAGGTTCCCACACAGTTGGGTTTGCATCCACTGCTCAGTTCCCCCTTTGGCTGAGCCCTGGAGTCCATCTGCTGCTGGGGGATGCTGGCTCTGTGCAGTCCAGGCTTGCCTGGGACATGATTAACCTCTGTCCTTCTCAGTTGGTTTGTGACTGGTCACTGAGGTCTGCACTCCCTTCTGGCAGTTTGCAGGAGGTTGTTTTGTCTCTTAGTGACCAGCTTAAGGACCCTTTGGTTTGGTTTTGGTTTCAGTGCTGGAGGTTTCACATCGGTCCCTGGTTATAAGAATTGCAGTCATCAGGCTCAGGGCTGTATTTTCCCTTCTGCCCTGCCATGAACACAGAAAATGCAGTGCCAGGGCACAGAGAAGGTGAGAACACTGAATCCACAAAGTGCATCCTCCTCCCATTCCCTGAGCTGTCCCAGCTGCTCTGTGCAAGAGCAGGGTTGGAGTTACTGGGTGCAAGTGGCTGGCAGAAGGGAAAATGGATCTGTGAGGCACAGGGGGACATTGCTCTGAATTTCCCAGCATGAGATTTAACCCTGAGCCCAGCAGTGATATAACTCCAGTCCTTACAGCTCTCCCATTGCTGGAAGAAGTCAGAGTTATGGTTATAATTAAAAAGCTCCTGACCTTGCAGTCAATGCTGGCAGAGTTCAGGTGTCCCTCCAAAGGCTGTTCTCAGGCCCTGCCATCAGCATGATGCCACTCATCCAGCCCTCAGATGGATTAACCATCAAAAATAACAGAAAAGGCTTCTACAGGTTCACAGGTGCAGCCCCAGTGGTGCTGGAGGTGGCACAGGGATGCTCAGGAATGGCTTCTGCTCCCATTTACAACTCTGTGGCACATTTGGCTTGGTTGTTACTATCAGCAGCTGAGAAAAATCTGCTGAGTCTCACTTGAGCCTTCTTTCATCCTCATGGTTGCAGTAATACCACTTCTGTCCCTGTAGAACTCACTGAGAATTTGATTAATGGAAGACATACTCTGCTGCCAGACCATCAGAGGGAAACAAAACTTAAGATGTTAGCAGTGTGCTCATTTCTTGTCTCTATGAGAGTCAATACCTGGGCTATGCGGAAGCCCACACACTGCTTAATTCTTTTACCCACCTGCCTGAAGACCTGTCTGTACTCTGAAAAGACAGCCCAGAAGAGGGACACAAATTGTCCTTCTGCCTGCTCAAGCCCAGCAAGAGTCTTGTCCTCTGGTGAAGAATCCTTGAGAGGTACAAAGGTCTGCATGCAAACTCCTTTGAAATTACTGGGCTTAAAAGTTCATGAACAGGAATTCAGTTATTTCCTCACTTATTTATGTTCTGTTTTCCTCACTTCATAATTTATGTTACGTGAACATAGAGAATTGTGGTTAAAAGCATACCTTAAACACCAAAAATCAAATAAATGTAACCCAAGGAGGAAAGATCAGAGCATTCAGCTGGGGCTGAATCATGTCCCCTTTCCCTTTCCCAGTTGCATTTCTAAGTCACCAGCAAAATACCAGGCTCTTCATTAGTCTGATGGCTTCTCTTTTTCTAGCAAGGCAATGCAGGAAAATAAGATGTTCCTTCCTTTTCCAAATTACAGAAGAAAAACATGCTGCCTTTATGCAAGCTGACTAATAAAGTTTTGCAAGGCTGCTACTGCCCAAAAAGGGTACTCCCAGCTTTGGCCATATATATATATATATATATGTTTTATGTTCATTACCATTTAAACACACAAGTGCAATAAGCATTTCAAAATCAAATGCAGCATCAAAGAACAATTTCCTGCCCATTGTGGAGGGTCTGTGAAGATAATGAAATGAACCCACTCGCAATTGTTGTTTTGCAGCAAGTGCTGGTACATTTTTTAAGCTACTGACAAGCCTGTTAAATAACTGGCCATCTTTTAAGCTCAGGCACCCTGGAGTGTAGGAGGCAAATAATTCTCAGGGGGGATTTAACACAGTTATGTAAAATAATCTGAAGCCATCCTGGTTGCTCCAGAAAGATTATAATTAAGCATGGGCTTGTTTTTTAAATGTCTGCTATCATGAGTTGATTCTTCTTTGCAACAAAGCAAAACAGAAGTCTTTTTCTCATTTGTTTGAGAAGCGGTTTCTGTTCCTCTCCTGAAGAGGAAGATGATTCAGACATGTTGCTGAGTGCCCTGCCGTCAGTCTGGGTATTTATGTCACAGAATATCTTTTGAATAGCAGTTTTTAACATCTGATTAACCTTGCATTCCATCTGAGCAGAGGAGCACCGTCATGCTGGGCTGGATGCAGAAGGGTTTCAGCACTCAGTGGCCAGTGCCATCCTCTGTAAGGGCTGGCAGGCAAAACCCCAGCCTTGGTGCTCCCTGGCCAGTGCCATCCTCTGTAAGGGCTGGCAGGGAAAACCCCAGCCTCGGTGCTCAGTGGCCAGTGCCATCCTCTGCAAGGGCTGGCAGGGAAAACCCCAGCCTCGGTGCTCAGTGGCCAGTGCCATCCTCTGTAAGGGCTGGCAGGCAAAACCCCGGCCTTGGTGCTCAGCTTTACCTCTCAGGAGCTTGGCAGCTGCTCTGTTCAGAGTTAGGGGAACAGATTTTTTTCCACAGGAGCCCATGACAAGTAGATTTGACAGCAGCCCTCTGGAATCCTGACATGTACCATGGGTACACACAGGGAGCAACTGGGGTACCCTCACATGCTGTGTCCCTGGGCAGGGTGAGGAGGGGACCCCTGGACCAAGCTGTGCCTTGTGCATTTTGTTACCTCCTGGTTTAACCCATTCCTCCCCTGTGTCCCCTCATTATGTGTCTTCTGCCTCCTTGTTCACGTTACCCTGCCCTCCACATTGCAAGTTGGTTGGGTTTTTTTTGAATATCCTGGAAAAAATGGCTTTTGAATTAACCTGGACGTGTCATGATTTAAAGAGAAAAATCCATCTCCATGCCAGCTGGAGAGTTTGGCTATCTGTGCCATTGCATCAGCTGCCACCTGTGCCACACACCTGAGAAGGAAACCCTCAGCTTGTGTTTGATCAGCTCCTAGCCAAGGCAGAGAAGTCACTGTGCTGCTGACAGTCTCCCACATGGTTTGACCACAGCTCCAGCGTGGAGGGAGAATTGTGCAAGTTATTAACAGGTACCCAGTTTTTTTAATGATGCTGTCATTTTTTTTTTTTTGTATTATTTCACCATAACTAAAGCAGAACTTCTCACAGATGACTGTGTTTAGGGTGTTTTAGGTGCCCTGCAATATGTTCACATATTTTCCACTGCTGAACGAAAAGGAGAAAATGAATGTGATATTTGTTGTAGGTGTCTGTCTTGCTTGAGGATGGTCTAGACTTCTGCACAGCTCCTTCTTTGTTAAATGGGGCTTTCAGATTTCACTATTGATTAGAGTGGTTGCTTTTCTAATTAAAAGAACTCCTGAGTTTAACTATTGACTTGGACAGTAAATGTGCCGGGTTATTAAAGATAAGAGGCTTTGATCAGAAAATATCATACCCTCTGTGACAAAAGAGGTCAGTGTAACTCGAGCAAAAGAGTGTCCTAAAAATCAGAAAACAAGCAAAGGAAACGAGCAAGCAGGAGCCAGGGAAATGCTGCTTATGTAATCACAGCAAAGCAAGTAGGGCAGAGGAGGGAGCTGAGCTCTCGCCTGCCTGCTGCTCAGGGCAAGGCACAACTGCCCCTGGGGCTGGAGCTCCTCCTGCAGAAGGGCTGATCTCACCCAGACAGCCTGCAGGGCTGAACACACCGTGGAGCTCCCTGCCAAGGTGAAGGGACAGTGATGGGAAGGTGTCTCTTTTTGGGATCAGCTTTCACAGGGCCTCAGTGTACGGCTGCTTGTGGAAGATCCCAGGGGTTCCAAGGCATCCCTTGTGGAAGGTCCAAGGGGTTCCAAAAGTATCCCTTGTGGAAGGTCCAAGGGGTTCCAAGGCATCCCTTGTGGAAGGTCCAAGGGGTTCCAAGGCATCCCTTGAGGTAGGTCCAAGGGGTTTGGAAGGTGTATTTCAACCCCTTCTGTAAAATGTTCCTCCTCAGCTCTTGACACACCTCCCCAAAATATTGCAACAGCACAACCATTTCCAGAAAACAGAATTTCCTGCAGTGAGGTTGAAGTCACCAGGCAGCCTCCCATCCCTTGCCCAACAAACTGCTATGGCAGGAGAAGTTGCATGCAATGTTGGTGCCTCTGAGCCAAAGCCTTTGAAGGAGCCTCTCTCCCTCCACTGTTCCTGGAAACAAGTCAGCACAATTAACTGGGAGTAAGCATTGGGTTCTTCAATACTTCAGTTTGGTTGAGATGAATCTGCCCTGGGGAGCCTGAATTCCTTGAGGTAATGCATGATTACCCCTGTTGGAAGTTACTCACACCTCTGGCCGTGGGTCTCGTGTGTGGTTCTCAGTGTGCTGTGGTAGGTACAGGACTGGCAACATTTTATTTGTACACTCACATCCATCACCTGGGGACGTGGAATTCCTGCTTGTGAGGGTCAAGAGACAGGTGTTTGCTGCTGGGCAGTCAGCAGTGATGGCTCTGAGAGCCAGCCTTGGCACTGGGGGTGTGATTTGTAGCTCTGCTTGGTCTGGTGGGGGCACTGGGCCTTTTTGGTGCAGAGCAAACACAGGAGGGAGCAGCAGTCAGGACCCACAGGATGGTGCTGGAGGCAGTGGTGGATCCAGCAAGCAGTGGGAGAAAAGCAGGATGACCAGGAGGTGTTGCCAGGGTGGCTCTGAGGGCTGTCTGAGCTTTGGTGATGCAGCTGCTTCTGAAGCACTCCTGCCCAGTGACAGCAGGGTTGCAAACAGTAAGGTTTTAGTAAACACACACCCATGCGTGTAAGAACCAAATGTGGTTTTGGTCCTGCTCTCTTCACATCATTGACTGGTCTTTCTTTCCATTCCTGACCTCAATTTTTTCAATTTCCCCATGCTTTTAGAGAGCTTTGCCTTACATCAGATGATTTTTTCCACTTTCTTGTATAAATTTTCCCCTCGTCTCCAGTCCTGAAGTATTTATAGCTCAATGGCACACATAACCATTTGGCATACAGTAATTTCTCTTTGAATACTTTCCATATCTCTCCTGTGTGCTTTTCCACCCACACGTGTTCCATTCCCTTATCCCAAAGGATGTCTTTATTCCTCCTTTATGCTTCTGGTATCTGTATTGTTTTTTTCATGTCTTTCTTCTTGATGGGCTGGATGTTTTTGCACATCACACAGCTTGAAAAAAAATTTCCCTTCAGACTCTCTCATTGAACCAAATCTTACTCATCTGATATGCACACAGACTGAAATTCAATCCTGAGTAAAGGCAACCTAGCTGCTGCAGAGAACCTATTTCTGAAGAATTTTTGTGACAAAGGCCTCAGATTGGCCTCCTCACAGGGAGTAACTTCACCCACAAGAGTCCCCCAGTACTGTTGTGACCTTCAGGGTTGTAACTGAACCTCAATTCTCTTGTTGGCATTTTCTTTCCTATGGTATTTTTTGCACTGAAGCAGAGGAATTAATTTTTTTTTAGATGTTGACAATTTTTTTCTGATGGGAAAGCAAGTATAATGGTGATTCAAATTGTGCAGTTATTTTTTCCTGTTTTTATTTAGCCCTGTAAGGCAATACATAGGGAATAGCTGCCTGTGGCAAGCATGTGGGTGTGGGCTGATAGAGAATCATCAAAAAGACACAGATGGGAAGGCAGGCTCACAGGATTGAAAGCAATGACTCTGGATGAGACTTTGAGAGTCACAGTTAAACAGTCACAGTGCATTAGTTAGAAAGATTACAGTCAGGGATATTAAGTGATATTACTTCTGTGCATACAAGCCTTCCTTTAATTCAAGAAGGATGGTGAAATTGTGCAGAGGAACAAGAGTGACAGAGGGATCTCAAATCAACCCAGTTGGTAAAGTGTCCACAAGGTCCAGCAAAGAAAAGGCCAAAGAAAAGGCTCAAGGCTGATTTGACTGCAGTCTAGAAAGTGCTACTATTCCCTACAAGGAACATTTCTGAGTAGGGAGTCCTGCCATTTAGCACATAAAGGCTTTCTGAGAGTCTGGGAGTTCTCAAATCAACCCAACTTGCAGAGATCATGGTGGCTCAGCAGAGACCAGATCCTCCCGTGCAGGGCAGTTCCAGGTGCAGACAGATGTTTCCATGTGCTGGTGGCCAGCTCAGAGGTGCTGCAGCCAGGGACCCTGGCAGCACCTCCTGGGGTACCTCGAGGAGCTGGTGCAGACTTTGTGTGTGCTGCATCAATGCCCTGAGGAGATGGCCAAGATAGATTTAGCCCATAAGAGCAATAGTCTCTTTATAAAGAAATGCTGCCAGAAATATAGCACTCCTTGGCCTTTTTGCTCAAACATAGAGTGCCAAGAATGCATTGAAATTTTCTTAGCATTTCTGAAAATCGAGCCATAACTGATTAACCCCTGCATGCCATTGGGCTTAATTATTTCTTTTTCCACTTGATTTAAAAGAGGAAAAGAGAAACTTTGGACTTCACAAAACTTTGCAGCAAGTTTGTGGTCAGAACTTGGAAGATCCTGAATTATCACCCCATCACTACTTCTTCCCCCTTTCTAATTGAGTGAGCTTTCACCATCACCAGTGCAACCTCCTGTATAGCACAGACCATGCCAGCTACAGGACAAACTGCAGGAATACCCCTGACTGCATTCCCATTCAGAGCTGGGATATGCCAGCCAGGAGCACATCCTGCCTTTAATTACACTGAAGAGGTCTTGGTGATTTGGTGTCCTACATCAGTATTAGGAAGCTTGGGCATTGAATTGCCATAAATCAGGAGCTTTGCTGCTCTCACAACAAGCCCAGTGGGAGCCTGACTTTCTCAAAGAGCTTAATTAAAGAGTTCTTATTGTCAGCTCACCCCTGCAGCCCATTAGAGCTCCACAGAGATTTCTGTGCTCCAGCATCGTTGTGGAAAGTGGGACAGTCCTTGCTTCTGAGGAAGCTCTGTGTTCATAATCACTTCCTCACATGTCAATACAGTCCTGGTGATCTTATAGTCATGTTGCAATTAGTTGGTGATAGGTGTGAACAGGGCATATCTGAATAACCCTTTATGGAGATCCTGTTGGCCAGACAGTTGTTCAACAGAGTCATAATTTTCCTCCTAGCTAGTGCTTTCTCTGGCTGCGCCTCAGTGTGCTTGAAAAAGCAAAAGTAATGTGTGACATTTCCCAAAAGCATCAATTTTCTCTCTTCGGAAGCACATACAGCCCTGCCCCCTGAAGGACACAGCCCCTTGTGATTTACAGGCAGAACCCAAGTTCCCCTGTCATTAAGGCCCTTCAAAACCCTTGGCTTGAAATCCATGTCATGGTAGACTTGCACTGTAGTTAAATGAATTATTCAGACTGTAACCTCTGCTGCTTGGTAGAACCAGCTTCAGATTTTTCTGTGTGTAGGGCTAGGGCACTTGGGCCCCCATCAGTCTCCTCCACCTTCAACAGGCTGTTTGTACGTGCTTTATTATTGAAAAACCAGCTGCTCTCAGACATCAGGGTGCACAGTTGCCCAGCCAGGGGGATGGGTGACAAGAGGGGGGTCGTGTCACACCACCCACGGTGCAAGGCCCCTTGTGGGTCAGCTCCTTCCTGGGCTTGTCCCACCCCTCCCCAGGCTGGAGCCAGCAGCACAGTCACCACCATGTGTGCCCCAGCAGTGCTGAGGAAGGGTTTTTCAACTGCATTCAGAATGGGCACTTCCCCCATTGCACAGGCACAAACAGCCACCTCCCTGCATGCTGGGCTTGGGCAGCCAGGCAATGCAGGGATTGCCCAATTTCTGCCTCTGCTGGCCAAGCCACATCCTAAAGGAGCTGAGAGGACACGTTGATTCAGGTTTGTCCATTACTAAGTATTATTTCCCAATGCATTGATGGAGCCATCCTACCTCCAAATTTCAACCCGGAGAGGGCAGAGAGATTTGAAGGCTTCACAAGAAATTTTGGACAGCAAAAAATGAGAGGAAATCTCATGGATCTAAACTTTGCAAGTAGTTCTCAGAACTTGCACATCCTTCATGATTGCAGCTATAAATAGATCTAGCATTAATTAAACCCTGGCCAACCGAATGTGCCAATAAGATTAAGGAGCAAAGTATCATCCTGTGGCTATTCCCAGTGCAAAACTGACTTTAGCAGAACCATCTGAGAGACAGGAAGCTTTTTGCAGTGATACCACAAGGAAAAGACTCCTCTGACTTGTGTTCTTGGTTATTATGATAGTGTTTCAAACCTGCTGAGTTCTTGTGTCCTTCACTCTGTGCTAAGCAATCCCTAAATTGTTTTCATTATGTTGTGTCATCGTTGTCTTCCTGATGTCTGCTTCCCCACCCAGAAAGTGTTTTCAGAATCCTCATGGAGGACAGGAGTTTATCCTATCTCCCCACCAGACTTCATGAAAGAAGAGATACCCTCTGGGAAGCAATTCCATTTTTGTAGTAAAAAATACTGCCTGGTTGCTCAGCCTTATTTTTACAAGTGTCAGACTTATGCAAAGTTCATCTTTACTGGGCCACAATGCATCTTGTTCCAAAACACTCTCCAAGGCAACTCTTTGCAGTTTTAGAGGTCATGCTGAAATGAGGCACCGTGAGGAGGCTGAGTCCCACCCAGGCAGTTTTGTTCTGTGAAAAGTTCCATATTTGTTTCCAGCATTTGCATCTGGGCTCTCGTGTGTTGGGTCAGGCAAAATGCTCATTTGCTTACACTCGTCTGAATGAGGAGAGGTCACCATACAGGGACATTAAGTCACAGGATCTTCAAATCATGGAGCAGTTTGGGTTGGAGAAGACTTTTAAAGGTCATCTGGTCCCTGGACTGAGCAGGGACATCTCCAACAAGATCAGTTTGCTCAGAGCCCTGTCCAGCCTGACCTTGAGTGTTCCTGGGGACAGGGCATCCACCACCTCTGGGAAACCTGTCAGTGTTTCACCGCCCCTCTTGGAAAAAAACTGGAGTCTAAATCAACATTTTTTTAGTTTAAAGCCCTTACACCTTGTTCCATCAAAGAGGCCTTGCTAGAAGGGCCATCCCTTTGTAGCTGTGAACAGCAGAAAAGCTGCATAAAGGAGGAAATTATTCCTCCAAGGATGACAAATAAGCACTGTCTGGAATGCCTCAGCTCTGCCAACCAGCCTCAGGATGAAGAGTCTGTCCTGTGGGTGCCCACATTTCCAGCACCCACTGCACAGGATGCAAATGCTTTTGCATCTTATTTCTGTTTCCAGTGCAGTGTGTCAATGCTGCAGCCACTGTGGGCAGGGGAAGCTGCACATCAAACCCCTGCTTGGCCTGGGCAGAGGAAAGCTTGCACTGCTCCTGGTAAAGGGGCAGCTTTTGAAATCCACTCTCTAGATGACTTGGTAGAGGAAAGACCCGTGTTCAAAAGAATGGGCTCCACCTTCTGGTCCAGAGAAGCAGCCCCACAAAAAGCAAACAGACCCTCTTTCATTCTTCTTATAATTAATTGAGGGGCAGAAGCCACTCAAGGTCTCTGGGTCTGGAAATCTGAACAATAAAAAGCAAGCTGTTGTCATAGTGAGCAGAAGTTCTCCCAGCTCCTTCTCTTCCCCAACCTGTCAGCACAACCTTAGCCTTATCTGGGTTGGGTCACAGCCAGCTTGCCCTCATTCAAGCCCTGATCCTGGCAAGACAGTAGGTAAGCTGATCAACTGCTCCAGCCAGCTCCAGCAGCCCAGACCTGAAATAGAAACATGCAGCTGAGTGCTGGCCATGCACAGGGAGATCTCCAGGCCTTCATGGAGGAGGAGATGTTCCTCAGGGATCATTTCACTGCTCCCTGGCCCCTGGGTGTTTTGATCAGGGGTAGCAAAGCACCTGATGTTCATGTGGACATCATGTTTTGCCTGTGACTAGCAGGAAATCACAGAGTCAGTTGGTTTGGCACCTCAAACTGTAAGTGCTTCTTTTAGAGAAAACCTGCTGAAAAGTTGATGTTTGCCCATCTTCACCAGCAGCTCTAACTCTAACCTGTACTGAGTATGAAGGTAAAAAACAAACAAACCCAAAGCTGTAGTCTCACAGTCACTAATATGTGATGAAAGCTGCTTTTCAAAAAGGGCTGATCTGACTTCTGCGAAATGAAGAAATGCTCTCCTAGCTCGTGGGGGCTGTGATGAAACCCTGAGACATGTGATGAGAAGTGCAGGAGCTGCATGGGACCATGTGCTGCCCCTTCCCACCAGGAAGGCAGGAGCTGCAGGCCTGGATAAATCAGAAGAGCTTTTGCTCCAGTCCAGGTCCAGTGAGTCCCAGGCATACACAGGCAGGAAGTGAAGAGCCTGGGCTTAATCATGGCTGGGAAAAACTCCTTGCTCCCTCCTAACAAAAAGGTCATGTTTTTAATCTCTCCTCTCCTTTGGTGCCATCTCTGAGCTCTCAGCACCATCCCCAGATGCTTTGAGCAGCTGCTGCAGTGCCCAGCCTCATCCCAGCTGGGAGCAGGCAGAAGCAGCAGGGTGGTGAGAGACTGTGCTTGCTCAGGGTTCATGAAAGGCACATGCAACAGGAACAGCCTGTTCCTTTCTCACCTTTATAGATGAAAGTGTAATCTGGCCCCTAGAATGAAACTGATTTTTAGTGGAAAAAAAATCATCAGGGCTTCTTATCACTTTTTCAGCCTGTCTGCAGCTTTTTCTGTGCTAGGTCTCATACCCCAACCGTTCTTAAGAGGCTTCTCCAATCTGATAAGGCTTTGTTCACAAGAAGCTCAGTATTTATTTACTGAGGAGAAGACAGCCAGAAGGGTTTCTGAGCAGATACCAACACAGGAACAGTTAGGCAGAGACTCTGAGGACTGCTTGTGTGACAGCACTGCTGATGGACAGGTGACATTCAGTCAGCCACCTGCCTGGGGAGTTGGGATGGAGAGCACTTCACCCAGCGCTTTCTGAGGCGTGGAAATCACCCAGCCTGCTCCTGCCAGGGTTTATGGGTGCCCAAAAGTTCTTCTGTCATCTTTCCCCTTTAGTGCAAAGCTGGTGTGTCCAGGGAATACATAGAATAAGCAAATACTCAGAGCTGGTGGGCCCCCATTGGGTAAAAGTGTTCAGTGGAGATGGGAAAACCCCAACCCTTCAATCTGCACAGAGGCCTGAAGTCACTGTTAATTCTTTGCAGAATTTACCACCCAGGCAAGCAGGAAGGGTTAAAGACACCAATGAGGCAAAATTTTCTTGGCCCTCAAGGCCACCATGATCAACATCAATCATACCCAGGTGATTTATATGGTCTTGTTACTCACATGAGCAGTTTTTCCTAGGATGGTTCCTTGCAGAACAGATTGGAGTCCAAATCTTAAGAAACAAATTAAAGTAAAATGAAAAAAAAAAAAAAAAAAAAAAAAAAAAAAAAATTGGAAAGGAAACTATTACCTCCATATGCGAATGGAAATTAATTTAATTATGAAACATAACTTCTATGCAGCACTGCCAAAAGGGCAAACAACTGAGGACTTCACTAAAAGGAGAAAATTGTCAGTCTTTCAGCACGTAACCATTTTGATCTGAACAGCAATAATTATGAAAATGGGCAGAAGACTGTTTCACTGATGATAAATGTACAACATGTCAAGCAATATTTGAAGATTCATATTTAATTACTGTGACTATGCAAATTAAACAGTGGAAAAAAGTTGTCAATGCTGTTTTTTAAAGCAGGGAAATAGATCCAAAGCCAAAAGCAACATCGTTAACATCAGTAACTCAAAGAGAGTTTCCCTCTAGGCTAAATCTTGTGATAAAGGAGAGATGTCACTTATTATGCAATTTTGAATGTGTCTGGCAAGATTAAGAGGTAAATAGCCAGAATAATCGTTGTCTGGGCTGGTAATGGTTTTCTCAGTCTCATATTTACTCCAAGCACATTCTTGGTGTTCCAGGTTACTCATAACTCTTGATCACAATTTGTTGTTTTCTTTGGTTTTCCCTCCAGAAATCACTTTAAGGCAAATAATTCTAGAAAACTCCGTGCTCCACTAGTGCACCAGGCATGGCAGGGCTTCGAGGAGTTTTTAGGATAAAGGAAGTGCAACCTGGCCACCCAAACTGGTGGCCTTTGCTCGCCCCGTGTCACTGGCTGTGCCTGTGGGGAGCAGCACCAGGTTTGGCATGAGGAACCCCAGGTGCCACAGGGCAGGGCAGGGTGCTGGGAGCTGCAGGCTGGCCAGGATGAACACAGCAAAGACAGAGTGTGCTCTATTGTGGTGTGCACAGCTCTGATCAGCACACACAGCTCCTCTGGCTGTGAACGGGGAAGGATCTTCTCAGAAGGACCCTCTGGAACAAAATGCTCCAGGGAGCACAATCCTCTCTCTGCAGTGGCCTGGCTGGCACAGGGAGTGCCCTCCATGCCCACACTGCTGACAGTGTCCAGCAGTCGTGCAGGCACCCAGGGGCACCCCAAACCAGGGGTCAAGGAGATCACTGTGGCACGTTGCTCCTGTCTGGTCAGAGGGACAGATGTACTGAGGATTTCCCCAGCAGCTGTTCTGCCCTGGTGGTGCAGATTTGGGCTGCAGAATCCATCCCACCTTGCTGCAGTGAGAGCCATGCTCCTGGGACTGGCCCAAGTGATGTGGGTACAAACACCAGTCCTGACCCTGCTGTTCTGTGGGGACTCGTGAGGGGTTTTTTTTGCCTGAATTGCTCATCTGTAAAATAAACAGAGGAGTTTTTTTGTAGAGATTACCTTTGCAAAGTGCTTTCAGATGTATTACTGACAGGGGTATGTAAGAACCAAGTAATAAATAATATTAGACACAAGGAAATACACCACAGTAAAGTGGGGATTAACCACTGTGCCTGAAAAACACAGACTGAATTGCTCTCAAGGACACAGAATTTTGTGGGATGTCTGAATGGGAGAGGTTGCTTTGGAAGATGCTCTGTGTGAAGTGGATTATGTGCCACGTTCTGCTGCAGTTGTCATGGCAAGTATTCCTATTTCCCATGGCAACAGAACCATCAACTTTTTATGCAGTAAATAACTGCATCAAAAGCTACATTTAGTGACCAGGGCACAAGTTAATTCTCTCACCAACATCCTTATCTTCAGCCCTCATATGGAGATTAAACACTCCACTGAAAAGCAAGTGTTTCCTTGGGCTTGTGACAGGTTTCCTCTTCATGGTTTCGTTCTGATTCACCCAGCAGTTGCTGTGCTGGTGGCACTATCTGTGCTGGGCCCGTGGTTCTGCATGGTGTCTGAGCTCACTGCAGGGGATGATGACAGGGCAGCAAACCCACGGTGAGTGCTGCTTTTGTAGTGCTGTGTGAGAGTGCTGTCTAAGGCAGGTCACCCAAAGTGCTGCCACTGAAATCCCTGGAGCTCTGGAAGAAACAATACACTTGGAAAAGATTTTTCTTTGGAGTCTCTTGCTCATGTTTTTCCTCTGGTGAAATGAGTTACTCTGCAAACTAGCAGCACCAGCAGGGTTAAGGGCAGGCACATGTATTAAACAGGCAAGGGAAGGGTGGAAACTCAGGGAAACTAGATGTCACTATGACAGCAGTGATGGTCCAAAGAAGGACAGCCTTTTGCTTTATTGAAATGAAGTTTGGTGTAAGCTAGCATTTTCCTAAAAGTGGTCTCCAGTGCTCTGAGGAACCTCAGGCTCTCTTCTGCAGGACTATATTGTTTGCATAGCATGCTGAAATTAAAAAAAAGAAAAACAAAAACAAACCTCTCTAAAAAACTCCCCCCAAAAAACCCAAGCAATCAACAAAAAACAGACCAAAAAAAATCAAAAAACCAAAAACCAAAAAGCCAAAATGTAAAAAAAACCAGATCCACACCACAAACCTCATCAGGCTCATCTGGCTGCCTGTAAAAGTGCTGGGAAGGTGCTGCTTGGCTTGCCAGACAGGATGGATGCTCTCCTGGAATAAGAAGTGAGAGGGGATTTCTTAATGAGGAGAGAACCAGAAGCTGTTTCTAAGACAGTCAGGGAGGCAGGGAAGGTTTGGGATCAGGGTGGGAAGTGTGGCAGTACATAACTGCCCTCATGATCACCACCATATCTGGGCCAAGTAAAGAGCCAAGTCCAAAGACCAAACATGCAATCTGTTTTTCATGGGTCTTACTTCTGCAAAACACTTCCTGAGTTTCATGTAAACATGCTCACTAGACAGCTCCCCTCTCCAATCCCAGTCTCTCATTCACAAAGGAAATTCCAACTGTCTCCTATACTCATTTTCCATAGACACACGAAAATGCCATCACTTAGAGCTGCATAATGAACCTGATTTCCCCAGGTTACTCAGAAGTTCATTTCCTCTTGTTAGGGGTGACTTTTTGCCACACTGCTTGTAGACAAAATCTGTCACGTCATACTGGTTTCCAGTACCATAATCAATTCACTGATGGTGTTCAGCACCTCCCCTGTGCCCAGAAAAAACCATGTGCTTTTCTGTGAGTAGAGTGCAGTAACATCCCACACAGTTCTGAATAATTTTTTTTGCACATTTCAGTATCATTTTGTGGTAAAACAGTGATAAAATCTCATAGACTTGCAATTTAACTTGCTTTTGTTTAGGTGTAAGCAGAGTGGCACAGCCTCAGCAACGTGTGAGGCTTTCAGTCCCTCCTGCTCTCTGGGCAAAATCTTTGTTGAATACCAGTCCACCTGTTTTATGCATGCAGGAAATGGTTTAGATATTTTTTCAGTGTTTTTAAAGAAAGGTAGAAGGAAAAACAGTGGAAATTACCCAAGAACCCTGTTGACTTTGGTGCACCTGGGGTGAAGGACACACATTTTCTTTTCTGTATATCCTAAAAGACCATTAAGGGAGGTGTTTGGAGAGCTCTGCCCTGGGGCTTGTGCTTCAGGCTTCTGTCCTTTCCAGTGTCTGGGTTGTGTTGTCAGTGGTCCCTCGAGACCATCAGGCTGCTTAGTTCTAAAGAACCACTGGCACAGCTTATGCCTAAAAAGCCACTGCTTGACATTTATAATCTGACTGTCAGACTCTGCCTGGCCTTTGGTGGTTGTTTGAGGTGAGTTTGCATGGTGTCAGGTCCATACACAGATATATTTGTTTTTTCAGTGTTTCCAGTCAGGGTGTGGTAGAAGTGTGCACCCCACTGTCTTCTCCACACAAATGCCCTGTCTGCTTCCTGCTGCATCCTTATCCACCTCAAACAGTCTTGATTTTAATGTCCTCTTGTACAGAGCTGGGGAAGGGCCACACAGGTCGCTTGGTCATGAAAAGGAAGGTTTTGCTTTCCTTACAAAGTGAAATCAGCAGTAGATTGTCTCAGCACCCCAGTGCAGGTGGTTCTGCAGAGGGAAGGTTTTCCCACCAGCAAAGCTGCACAGGGGGGTGAGTGGGGCCTCTGGAACTGCCTGCAAGTCACAGCCACCCTAATGCCACTTTCTATCCCAGTTTTGGGAGGGGATTAGGATGTAGCTGGGAGCCCTCTGGCCATAGCCCAGTCCAGGCAGAGGAGAGGAGGAGAATGAGAGTAGCTGTGAGAAAGATGGGGAGGTGTGGGCAGAGGCAGCTCCTCTACCAGCACAGCCTTCCCAACAAGTGTGTCCTTTGTCACCCACAGGTACACCCTGGGTGTCTGGTCAGACCCTGGGCTGCAGCAGGAAGTCCAGGTGACAAGGGGAACTGCCCATCTGGCATGTTTGGCCAGGAGCCCATTGGGTTTTGTGGTGCAGTCAGCAGTTGCTGCTCTAATCCAATATGTTGCAAACTATAAGATGATCATGTTAGCTTTGCATGTGCCCTAAGTGAAGCCATGCAAAGAGGGAAAGTGGAAACCTTCAGTGCAAGGAATAGCTGACCTGCACAATTCCCAGCTGCTGTGTATGAGATCAAGTAGCTAAGAATGGACAAGTACCAGAGAGAAGCTTTGAAGGGTTACCACCTCGAATAAAGCTCAGCATAAGCATTAATAGGAAATATCCATGTTTATCAGTGTGGATTTAATGTGCTAAGCAGTAACCACGATGATTTATTACAAAGGATGCACTTGCAGGTGATGGACAGTAATTCTGCACTGACTTGTCTGTTCTTCCTCTGTGCTTCATCCAAGGGCCATAGTGCAGCTGCTGCTGTTGCCTGGTGCTCCCTCTGCTCATTTGTCCTCTGCCTGCTGAGTTCAGGGGGATTTGTGCCTTTAACATAATTATTATTAAGTTTCTATTTTATGTCCCTCTTCAAGAGGCTCTTTGGTAGCTGATTATACTAATCAGAGGTGACTTAACCCATATTTAAATGCTGCAGTCTGAATTTGTCTCCAGAAGATATGAACCAAGCATCAAAGAAAATTAATTCATAGGTACATTATCCTGTGGGATCAAGCTAAAATGTGGTCAAAGAGCTTTAGCTTCAGCTTGTATGCTCTCATGTAAGGATAAGGGCAGGAGAAGGCAGCCATGCTCTTGTTTGTGCAAGTTCCTCCCCTCCCTTCTTTGAGTTAAGCAGAATAACAGATCACAAGAATACTTATCAGAGAATATTTTACTGCAGTTAAGACAGAACACTTTTTTCCTTTACAAAAATAATCATTATTTTTGGAAGTACGATCAGCCACATGAAGATTATTCTTTAATCTTTTTTCTGGGCCAAAAATATGACTTGGGCACTTCTCAGATTTTCAAATAAATACAATAATTTATCTGGCCAAGGTATTACTCCAGCACAAGACAACACAGGGCCTTAAATACACACAAAATTTGGGTACTACTGTTGCCTCTATAAGAACCCTCTTAAACCATTTTCTACAAAATAAGGTCCTGGATGATGGAAATGAAAATATTCCATTTGGTTCTCAAAAGCTTAGGTGGAATTTTGTCCTAAAGGGTGATTTTTTCAAGTATGTTCATAATCCTTTTAAGCAGTTGCATAAATATTCCAAGTGGCCCTCGAAGATGCTGGGTAGGACAGTGAGTAGCTCATTTCAGCCCACAGGAATGCAAGATCTGTGCTGGGGGGAAATACTGTTCACACTGGAGTAAATGTGGTTTTTATTCTGCCTTTGGTGGCATTTCCGTTCCTTTTTCTGAACTGACTTGAGAATGGGATTTTACCCATCTCCTCACATGATTCTGGCTCAGACCTGAATTCCAGCTTTGGGCCTTTTTAAATGGGAAAAATTAGGGTGAAACTAAATAAACCCAGAGAACAGATCCATCTCCAGATGGAGAAGGACTCTGACAACTTTCCAGTGTGCTCTAAGCAATCAGCCCCAGCAGAGCTCCAGGTGCTGGGGAAGCAGCTGTGCCACCTGCCTGCCCTGCTCTTCCAGGTGGGAGCATCATCCCTGCCCAAAGGGCCCTCCCTTCTCCCACCTCAGACCCAGGGGATGTTTGGGATGAGGAGAGGGTCATAACACCACAGAAGGGAAAATGCACTATTTCCAGGACCTTCCAGTGAAACTTCAGACTTCACAAAGATAAGGCTAGATAAGGAATTTCAGGGACAGAGTTCACACGGGTGAACTCTCAGGCAGTATATTTTTATGTTGCAAGTAAGTGAGATTAAAATATTCCATAAACTTTCACTGTATTCTTTGCATTAAATCCAATAATTAGTTATTCATCTCCCAGCTTTGATTTTGTTAAATAACCAATACCCGAATTCAGAGGCAAGAATTTAATCCACAGAAAATTCTGTCCTGGGAGAAGATCAAAGTGAGTCCCGTGGTGTTAAGCACACACCTACAGCATTTGATCCTGAAAAAAAAAAAAAAATTAGGTGCATGTTTCAATCAGCCTATCCCTTCTTCCAGGTTCCCATGCCTTAACCTAAGCCTCTGTGGGAGCATTTTTGGTGCCAGGATCAAGGAGATACCCACAGTAGGAGAGCAGGGCTGGGAAAAGGTGGCCAGCAAAGAGGTGAGAACCCCACGGGCTGCGATGGCGATGCCTCCTCATTCCTGTGCATCTACCAACGCTACAGGAAGAGATTGAAAGTCTCTTGGGCGACATAAACGCGCACGATAAGCGCGCACACAAAACACAAAGGTGAAATGGCCCCGCTTATCAGGCACAATTAAAATGAATAGAGGATGACTAATAAAGAGGCAGTTTAAGATCTTTACATGACACAGTGTCAAGGCAACAGCGTTGTGCAATAGCACTGACACAATTATCGCCGTGTCCCTGCCTTGGGCAGAGCCGGGGACGGGTCTCCTGGCCCGCACCTTCCCATGGCGAGCGCACGGTGGGCGCTGCCCCAGCTCTGCTCTCCGCGCCGCACCCCGGAGCCCCCGCCGAACCCGCGCTGAAACAGCCGCTTCCGACCAAGGCAAGGCTGCTTGTTCCTCTCTGTCATCTCCCTTCCTCCCTTTCCTTTTTCTTTCTCACCGCCGTGTGAAAAGGGAAAAACACCGCGCTGAATTTCTGGGCGCGCTCCGGAGGGAGACAAGGCTGAGGTGCCCGACCCTGAGCCGGGCGTTGACTTAGCACTGAGCAACGCAAGCATTTCCTGGGTAGGAACTTTTTGCAGCGTGTAATTTAAAAGCTAGTTTGGGCAACCCTTTGCTCGGGATGGTAGACGGTGGATGGGAGTGTGATCTTCCAAAATACAGCCCAAGGTGTCCTTCTAGTTCTTCGTTTAATGACGTTGCTCCTCAGTGGTGCCTGTCAGGCTGCAGCATCTCCCAGTCCGCTGGGCGAGTGCAGCAGGGGCAGGCTGGGTTTTATATGCATATATATAATGTGTATATACATCTATGTGCATATTTATATACACATAGATTTTTATATATATATATAAACACTTCTATTCACACACAAGACCATACATAAAAACATATGCAAGAATACGTATAAATAAGAACAACAAAGATAATTTTTTTTCTTTGATGTTCTTATTTTCTGGCCAAAACCAGCTATCTCTTGGTTTTATTGCTTATGGCCTGTCTTTGCTGTGCAGCACTGTCAAAAACTAACAATATAAACAAATTTGAGGCTATGCCAACCATTGCTGAGCACAGCCAAAGCTGCCCAACGCCACAGCTTGCTGAACAATGTGTGAATTTTGCAGCGCAGAAATGTCTGTTTCCCTGTTCTTTCTTAACTTTTGGAAAGATCTTGGGGGGAAGTGTGTTATTCTAAATGAGATTATTTAAAGTAATTGATATGAAAACTCGTTCCCCACTGCTGCAGGAGGAGGGTCCCCTGTATTTGCCCAGCCTGCTAGCTCTACCTGCCAGGGGCTGCAGGGGAATTGATTGGAACACTTCAAACAAAACATGATTTCTGGTCAGCAAATAATGTTTTCAATGAGGTAAAGTGGTATTTCTGAACAGTTTGCTTTATTAGAAGGCAGTGTTGATGCTGTTTCCTGTGCCTGTCAGGCTTGTGGGATGAGGGGTGGCCATGGAAGTGTCCCAGCAGTGCCAGCACCCCATGCCAGCTGCTAGCACAACTCAGGGCAATGGCTGTGGCACTTGTACCTTGAGGGGAAACCTAGCACAGCCTCTTCGGGGCCACATCCTGCCTGCCTGTGCTTCCCACCCATCCGTCTGTGGGTGCTTAATCTCAAAGTGCCTCAGTCGCAGAGTTTGATGTTCTCATCATTCCTCATCTCCTTCCCCAAATGTGTACCTGCATGCCCGTGTAGGGAGGCAGTGACATCCTGTTGGTGATAGGAGGACCCAAGTAAAAGTGGAGAGAAATGCTGCATTTGATACCTGTTGTATCTCGCCTGAAAGTGAGCAGGAAGGATTTTTACCACATGAATGAGGGAAGGGTTGCTGTGTTCTGCATGATGAGGCCGTGTGCCTCAAAAACCCACTCTAAGTGAGAAAAAGAGATTTGCCACTTGTGGCAGGCAGCACAACCAAGCTATTTTCTTTGCCTCCGATAGGAAAGTAAATAAGAAATATTAACTGCGTGCAAAGGTGCCCTTTTACTTGTTCTCATCAATAGCTGCTGATATTCCTCGGGGTTATTGCTGTAACAACATCACTTCCCTTTCCTCACTGGCATCAGGTTCATATAAAAAACCTCACAGCAAAGTCTTTTGTCCACTTTCCCGTTTGTGGTTCTGCTTTTGTCCCGTGCTGTGGTTTGGGCCATTGGCACGTGTGGGGATGGGGCTGTGCAGGCTGCCTACCCCTTCCTCCAGCAGAACGAGGGCTGGGAGAGGAACAGGAATTCTGGCTGAGCAAAGAAAGGCAGCGGTGAGGATGCCAGCTGTGGGAAAGGGCTGGTAGGCAGTAACGTGCTCCCAGAGGGAGCAGATCTCCCAGCATTGCACAGGTGAAGGAGCAGCTTTCCAAGAGGAGCTGAAGTGGAGAGGGGAAAAAAGGACCCCAAAAAATTAACCTGTTGGTCAGGGAGTGCACTCAGTTTTGGAAGCTGCTTGGGCCAGCCCAGGGCCGGAGTCGGGGACCCAGCGATGTTCTCCCAAGTCGTCCCAACTGTGGCTTCCCACCGCAGCGCTGGTCCCCACCCGGCAGCGCCTCGGGGGGAGGAAGAGACTTCAGAACAGTCTGAATGCCGCACTTTGGTACCCGCTGCTTCCAGATACAAGAGGAGCATAAACCAAACTGTGGCGATGGGCAGGACCACACGGCACGGCTGAGCAGCGGCCCCCGCCCGCCCGTCCGGCGGCAGCTCCGGCGGGACCCGCTGCTCCTGCCGCCGGCTGCGGCTCCGCGCCCGCAGCTGCGCACGGCTGGAGCGGCGGGCAGGGGAAAGGAGCTGCCCGCAGTCCTTGGAGAGGAGGGCAAATAGTTACAGTGGGGACGGGGAATTTAAAAAAAAAAAAAAAGAAAGAAAAAGAAAAACAAAAAACCCAAAAAAACCTATGAGGAAGGAAGCGGCAAATGTTAAATGGGTGACTCACGGTACGGGATGACTAAACCCGTCAGGGCACAGCTCGTGCTGCGCAGGGAACCGGTGCGGCGCGCCTGGCGGGGAGCGCAGAGCGGCTGCGGGCTCCGTCGGGACTGCCGGGCCTCGCTCCGCTGGAGGGAGGACGGGCCGGTCCCGGCAGGACTCGGCGGCCGGGGCCACCCCGCGGCCGGTACCGGCGGAGCGGCGGCGGTGACCTACTTTCCGCCGGTTCCTCCCGGCGCACGACACCGCCGCTGCCCGCGCCACCCGCCCGGCCGCGAACGGGCCCCGCGCCCGCGGAGGCGCGCTGCTGAGGCGCGCTGCTGAGGTGCGCTCCTCCGGTGCGCTCCGCCCCGCGCTGTGCCCGCGGTGCCCGCGGCGGGTGCCGGTGGCGGCGGGGCGGGGAAGCAGCGCGCCTGTGCAGTGCCGGGGGGCCGGGCCCAGCCCGCCGCGTTACACAACCGGCCGCCGCCACAGCCGAGTTTCACAAGTCCCGCCGCGGCCGCCCGCAGCCCGCGCCCCCCGTGCGCCTCCCCCCGCGCCGCGCATCGCCGGCACTGCCGCCCGCCCTGCCCGCGCTCATGCCATGTCACCGCCGGGCAGCGGGACCCCGCGGCCAGCGGTAACCCCTGTGGCCGGGGGGGCACCGCGCCGGGGCTGGGCATGGCACTGAGAGCGGCTCCGGGACGCGCATCTTCCTAGACGGTACGTACGGCCGCGGGGGCCGCGGGCCCCGCCGGGGTGAGGCGGGCGGGAGCGAGGGACGGTCCCGGCACTTGCAGCCCGCGGGGAGCGGGGGCAGCCCGGAGAAGCCCCCGCTGCAGGGCCGGTACGCGGCACTCGCCGCTCCGCCCTGCCTCCGTCGGGCGCTGCCAGGACGGTCCCAGGTAAGTTCTGAAAAGGAAAACTGACAGCCGCAAGCCCTCCGGTTTTGTTTTTTGTTGTTGTTGTTGTTGTTTTTCTTAAAGATGCGTGTACCGTGAAGACGGGCGCAGGGTGTCCGGCGGGTTCTGGCTGTGGAGGGCAGGCAGGAGGGACGGGACCCTGGGAGCGGGATGCAGGAGCGGGGCGCATCCCGAGGCCGGGCACCGACATCCCCGTCCCGCGGCGCCCGCGGACCTCGGTGCATGGAGCCGCTCGGGCTGAGCGCAGCTGGGAGCTGCGGGCATCTGGGATTGAGGGAAACCGATTTTCAGGAGACTGAAATGGGTCTGATCGCAGGCTTCTCGTTCTGTCTTGAAGTTCGTCGTTCAAGGAATGTGTTTAACTGAAAACGGTGTGGAGAAAAACCTCCGAAATTAGTCTTGCACCCTAAGATAGCATCTAAAATCCAGGTTGAAAAGTCATTCTTCCCACCATATTGTTGTGTCATTTGATTTCACAGAATATTTACATTTTAAGCGGGGAATTAAGAAGGCTTTGAAAGTCCCTCACGTGTTTCAGCCATGGATTTGTGAATGGTAACTCCACGCCTTGGTCCTTAGTGGCAGGAATTGTGAAGCGGTAGCTCTGGGTAGCTCGCACTGGAAGCACAGGTCGGAGCTGAGCCCCGTGTGATTCATCAGTGAGGTGTCACACGCGGTTGGGACAGCTGTAGTCCTTTGTGAAGTGCCACAGCCCCCGGAGGCGGGAGGCTCCTGAGCCGTCACGGAGCAGGTCCTTGCTCGGTGGGTTGTGGAGAAGTCCAGCACACCAGTCCCTTGTTGGGGACAGAACCGGCACCCAAGTGCCGACTACCCCTGAGAACTGAATGGAGTTGTCTCCTTCAGCAGGGGAGTGGCGCCGGAAAGGATGTGCCTGAAATCAAAGCTGTTAAAGTGCCCCGTGCCTTACCTGCCCGGGGAGGGCAGGGTTATTTATTAGCTGAAGTTTATTTTGCTGTGTGCAGTGAAAGCTGTGGTGCTGATTTCACTAGATGGATGAGACGTTCTGGTGTATACATGAGAAAATCTTAGGAGTCATTTGCTTCCTTTTTGAGCAGAGTGCCGGTGCTCCCCTGTCCGTATTTTGCTGGATCACTGCTGGCTAATCCCTAGCTCTGGAAATGTGAATTTGGCTTAAAGAGACAGCTAGCTCTTCATGGCTTTGCTTTAGAGTCCTCACAGATCTGACGGATGTTGTTTGAAGCAGCAGACACTTCCAAGAGCACGCAGTGCGAAGCCCTGGTACTGCATGTCTGACAGTGTGGTGTTTTGGTGGGGAATTTGTGGACATTTGATAAACTTCCTGAGTTTATGGTGAGGCTGCAATCCCTCACCGTAGTTATTCAGCCAGAAAAATACATTTGGATTTCGGGTTTTTTAGAAACTGTATTAAAAAAGAAAGAAAGAAAGAAAAGTAAGGGGAAAAAAAGGTCATTCTCCTGTAATGTGCTAATCAGAGTAAGGCAGTGTGTCAGTGCTGCTGCAGGGAGGACCAGAACAACAGCACCCGGGACTCTGTGGCTGACAGAGCCCTGACAAATGCAGCAGGCACTAATGAGGACAGGAAGCTTCAGGGAAAGCCAAAAGTTGACATTTGTGTGGAAGGGAGGCATTCATATCTCTTAGGCTAAACATGTGTACTACCAAATCTTTAGAATTTTTCAGGGAGAGGTAATAGAGGTAATCTTGTAAAAAATGAAAATGGCTTTAGGAGTGGGTGCTTGCTGCTCACTTATCCTGATTGTTCCAAGCTGTGGATTACAGTTACTTGATTTAGGGAAAAAAGTAAAATTGGTTTGGAATGTTTTTAAAAAATGCAAACTTCAGTAAGATATGTGATGGTTCCTGGGGTTTAGCCACTGAGACTCTACCTGTATGAAATTATTTTTCTGGTTTAAGACATATATCAAGTACACAAAAATAGCTCAGAGTTACAGATTAAAATTAGCAAATGAGTAGTTCATAATTAAAGTCTCATGATGGAGGAAGTGGCATTACATTGCAGAGATACTGATGTCAGATCCAAGTTCTGCTCATTAATAGTATCAAAATATTGGTAGGATGTCTTTACAGTTTAGAGCCAGGGCTTGTCTGTGCACAGAAGTTGCTTTGTTTTGTCCTAAATTCCTCAACCTGCCAAGATTCACATGTAATGGTACAAAGGTTTTAGTGCCAACATAGATCATTCTTTCAAGCCTGGAGAAATAAGCTATGTGCCTATATCAGAACAACTGAATTCAGGCTTGTACTGGAACAGTTACAGATCCTTGTGAAATAATATTGCTTTAAACAGAACAGTAAAACTTACAAAAACCAAAATAGTATGAACCAGTGTTTTCTGGTATTGTTGAAATGACAGACCTCTCCATCACTTCAGTTGCAAATCTCTCTCTGTCAGGGAAGTCAGGCAGGTACAACAACTGTGTTTATTTGTGAGGACCTGGATGACACCTCTCTTTTGGGTGAGTCCTGGCTCAGCTGAGGCTGTGCTCTGCTCAGTGCACCACTGCAGGAGCAGTTCTGTGCCCACCAGTGTGGCCCTGGTGATGGATTTACCTGGCTGTAGCTCCACCAACTCTGTCCCATCCTCAGCCCAGGCTGAGGATGAAAAAAAAACAACAATTTTTGCCTTGTTTCACTGCTATTTTGGTGTGCCCAAAAGTTTATGGCCTGTATGCCCTGTGGCCCAAAAGCTGAAGGAGCAATGTCCCTGTAGAAAAGTCCTGCAAGACCCTGTTTGTTGTCACTCCAGTGTCACTTAAGCCCAGATCTAAGGGAGGCTGAGGTGGTGGCAGGCCCCAGCAAGAGCTCTGTGCACAGCTGGGCTTGCTGGCTGCACGTCTGCCCAGCCTCAGAATCACCAGATTCAGTCAAACCACAGAGGTATGTGCAATTAATGAGAGACTTTGACCTCCTTTGTATTCCTTTATTGTCTCTGGCCTTGTCTACATGGGGAACATACACCAGTTGAGTTTAAGTCTGTTTTTAAAGTGTTTTGATTAACCTGATGTGACCTTGTGTAAGGACATCCTTGTTTTGGTTCAAATGAGCTTACTTGGGTTCAACCAAAACCTGCACTTAGTCAATTTGCACAGAACTGAAATTAGACATGCCTAAACTGGAAGGGGAACTGATGTGTCTAAATAATGACACAACTTTCTCATGAAAGCAGAACCTTCTGTAGAATCTGGAACAGAGTGTAATTACTGACAAATCTGCAGGCAAGTGAAAGCTATTCATAGCAAAGGTTTCAAAAAAAAACCCAGGGAAAACAGGCAAAATTTAAATATCTTGGTGAGACAAATGAAGAGGTGCCAATAATCCCAGTCCTGGAATGCTGAAAGCAGTGGCACAAGGCTTGCATAGCTTGCAGCAAGGCTCTCCCATGGCTCTTCAGATTCAGAAGAGGGCAAGCATTTGTGGCCTTTACAGGGAGTCCCTAGAGAGTCAGAAAATAAAAAAGCAGTGCAGGAAATGTTAGGCCAGCTGGTTTGAACACAACAGTGCCCAGCGTCTCATGACGTATTTTGTAGGGAAGAATAATTAGACATGGAAATAATGAGGAAGCAGGCTAAATTACAACAAGATTTTATCAAAGATGGATTGTGCTAGACTAATCTAACATCTTTTTTGTATAACAGATTATTTAGGTGGGGTAGGGTAGGAATGCCATTTATCTAAAGCCAAGCATTTGATACCATGCCCCACAGGATGTTATGGCTTAAAATGAAGATGGTGGCTCAAGACAAGAATTGAAAGGTGGAAAGAACCTGGCCAAAGAAAAGATACAAGCATTCATGCAAATCAAGTTGTCTGACTGGGAAGAGGTATTCAGAGAAAGTCATCAGGATGGAGGGAGATTGGTGGTGGTGCTCCCTTGGGACCAGGCTGGGACCTGTTGAGTGGATCCTCTGACCTGTGTGCAGGGTCTGGGCGTGTGCCCAGGAGCTGTGTGGGATGACAAAAACTTGGGAGGTATTGTCAGTAGAGAGGAGGATCAGATGATCACATGAAAGGAATTTAGATGGCTCTGTTGACTGGGAGTGATAGACGTAAAATGGCATTTAATAGTGCTGAGTGCAGAGTCAAGTAAAGATGTGAGCATGGAGAGCAGTAACAAGAATTTCCAGTGTGAAATAGGAGCTCATCAGTTGTCCATGGCAGAAGGGAGGGATGTGGATGCACTGGCTGCTCAGAAGATACCTGGGAGTAAGCACTGAGATGAGCTGGGAAGGGGACCACTGACATCCTTGGATACCAACGGAGAATAATCTGAGAAATTCAGGGGAATGTGATCTGATCATTGTACAAATCATCATACAGGGTGTCAATACAAGAGCTCCACATTGCTTCTGGAGTGGTTTACTGACTTTTTGCATAGTTCCAGACACCCCCAACAGGAAAACGTTGAATTACAGCACTAGGAGAGCTAGAGATATGGTTACACAAACAGACCATCTGTTGTACACAGTGAGGTTAAAGAACATCCTTTCTTTAGCTCTGGCCAGGTGAACCAATAAAGGCACACTACACTGGGGTATTTTACACACAGTTGGCACTATATAGCAAGAGGGCAGAAAAAATAAGCTAAAGGATACCATCTGCACTAGGTCAAATTTTCTAAATTGGTCATGAATAAATTTGGGTGGGGAATTAGAAGAAAGCTTGTAGCTACCCAAGGATTGAAGTTGCATAAGAGTCTTTCAATTAGGGTAGTTTTGAGATAGAGCTTGATAATCTTATGAAAGAGATTATACAATTAAATTAGAGAGTTCCCGGAGATAGGAAATTACATTTGCAGAGTTCTTTGGTCTGCAGCAAATTTTGGTCTGTAGTCATATTTTTAATGCATGCTTGACAGGAGAATGGATCTTGTTTGTTTACACTTTTAACCCCATGTATGAAGTCTTCTGCTGTTTCCTTGGGAGATGAGGCAAGAAACTATTTTCTCTGTTGCTGCAGGTTTGAATCTTTTTTCTGCCACATCCGAGTTCCTCTCAAGCACTAGGCATTGAAAATGTACAGTGCAGACTCCTGGTAGCATTAGGCATTAGGAAAAATCCTGCAGATTTTTCTGGCATGCTCCCTGGTTCAACCTGTTCATCAGATTTGGGGCCAGAGACGTTTTTCCTTCAGACTGTGTTGCCAGTAACATATTACACCTCATGGTGTATTTTCTGGGATCTGCTGCTGGTGTAAATGTGTGGCTCCATGGACTTGCAGTGATCTTCACCTGCCCTGGGCTGTGTCACAGAACAGTTTAATCTTACATGCTTCTTGTGTGTATCATAAGTTTATTGTATGACGTGAGGATGTGTTCTCTGGCTGCTGGTGCTGCTTGGCAGGTTGGAGAGTTGTTGTTTTTTCCAGCATTGTTTTCCAAGTCTGGAGTGCTGGGTTGGTGTTCCCTTTTAACCTGATATTCCTAAAATAAGCTGGACTTAGTATCACCTCTGCTCTGGTGCTGATCAGAGCAAAATTCTCTAAACCATGCAGGATAAAATCTAGAAAAAAAGAAGTGACTGCTGACCATTAGTGATGATTTAGTAACTTGAAAAACACAGTGTGGTTAGTGCAAAGTCGAATGTATGATGTCCATCTTATTACAAGAAAGAGAGAAGGACGTAGATAAAACAAGACAGAAGTGAAGCAGGCGAGGAAGAAGGAAAACAGCTCAATTAGCCTGCAGCAATTGCCTGCCTGCCAATCTGCCTGAGAAGGGAAATTGAAATACTGAAAATGAGGGTAACACTGAGATGGTAAAAGAGGAAGCGTGTTAACCAGACTCCATGGAGCTGTTGAAATGCACTCAGTCATCTGAGTGACTTGTGTTCTTGGGCAAACACGATTGTACAATTGATGAATTTGTCGACATTCCTTTAGCGCGTAACGCTATGGTAACCGAGAGGCTGGCTAAATAAACACAGCCCTGCAAAACATCTTCCTTTGGGAGAGAGGGAGGGGGGCAGAGCAACACCCTGGAGCTCTCCCTTCGGAGGGCTGATGCCCACACACACACAAACACACACAAAGGCACTCACCTGTGCAGCTGGGGTTGGGCTCCTGTTGCAGGTGGGGGGAGCTGAGCAGCGGTTTGCGGGCCGTGCACACAAACTTGTGGGTATGATCAGAGAGCTGATCCTGGCTGATAACTGCCCTCAGCACCTTTGCAGCCTGAGCTGTTCGAGCTGACAGGCTGGGACCGCTGTGCCACCCTCCTGCTGGATCCCTGTCACCTGGTATCCCGAGCAGGCAGGGACAGCAGAGGATTTGGTCTTCCCTGCACCACTCTGCCATGGCATGGCGAGCTCTGCCACCCTGCACATCACCTTCCCTCAGCTCCTGGGACCTCAGGTCTTCAGGGCTGCTCTGCAGGGGCCTCTTGTGTGAAATAGAAGTGTGTTTTCAGGGTTTTACACCGAGTTCCTGGGCTTTGGCTGGCTGCTGTGTGGTACCTGCTCTTGTACCTGCTCTGTTCTCTGTGCCCTGGCTCTGGGCAGAGGCTTCACCCCTCTTTATCCAGCAGCAGCATCACAGCTCAGCAGGGACCTGCACTGAGCCTCTGTCTCCCTGTGATGATGGAATATTCTGAGTTGGGAGGATCATGGAGGTGTTCCCCCTCACCTATAAGTAAATGTGAGGTGCTTTGTTGAGTGTCAGGTACAGGCAGATAGATGAATTGATTGACTAATAGATAAATGCAGAGATATTTGTAGGTGTGTTTGCTCTTGTTTACAAACTGCCCAAGCCTAGGCAAGATTTTCGGGTATGTAGCAATGGCAGGAATCATATCCATAAAAATGCTAATCTCCTCTCTTGCTTCATCTGTTCAGCCCACAAACACAGGCACACACACATTGCTGAGAAGAAATTAAGGAGGTTTTTGGTTCTCTTCTGGGCTCAGCCTACTTTGATCTTGGCTTAATGCACAGCACAGTGCAGTGCATTGGTTCTGGACAATAAAGTTTGGATCATAACATACTAAGTAAACCATTTTTTGGATAATTAATGAGCTGATAAGAGCTCCCATTGCCAAGAGGTATTTTGCATAGACATGGCAGCATTATAGGAAGATTTTCAAGCCAGTGCAGAGGCTTTATCTGAAGGGGATGAGATAAACCCCTGGCCCTGATGAAGACAAAGGTTGAACTTCCACCAGCTTCTTTGTGGGGACCTCTCCCAAAGAATCAGCTGAAGGGAAAAATGGATGTCCCTGGGAGTCAGCCCTTGGCTTTAGGCTGTTCAAAGCTCTGCTGCTCACACTGCAGAGAGATGTTTATGTAAAGAGGAGGATGCTGTGTGTTTGGTCCACCGTTGGCTTGTCACAGCAAAGGCAGCAATTAGGGAGGCTCTAATAGCTGGGGAGGGTTACACCCCTTTCTGAGGAAGTTTGACCATAAACCTGTTTGTCCTGTCTCTGAGTGTGATGTATACACTGGCTCGATTTACAGTAACTTAAAAACATTCACTCTGAGCAAACTGCTTCCAGTGCAGTAAGTGATGCATTAAGTGTGTGTGTGTGTGTGTTAAATGTCTGTCGTGAGACAAAAAGGTGGGGCTTGGGCTGCCTCCACTACTGATGGATGTATTAAAGATGAGCATTAATTGTTTGCCTTTTCTCTTGAATAATTGTAATGGCTTCCTTTTGGGGCAGGCTTTCCATGGGAAGGGCACAGCAGGAAGTATTAATAAAACAAACTCCTAGTGCTAATCTTAACACCTACATTTTCTGTTTAATTTTGCTCATGCAGAGGGCTGAGCCTTCTCATTAGTGGGGATGATGTGTCAACATAGGAAAAGTGAGGTGCTGTATTTTCTTTCCATGATAAACTCTGGGGTTCACCTCCCAGGCAGCAGTGATGTGGAGCTGTGTAATTGCACAGGGAGCTTACGCTGGCCCTTGGGTGCCAGTCCTGACAAATTGGGACAGACAACTCCTATTGCTCATTCTGCTGCAGCGTGGACTTGTGAGAAAGCACTTTTCTTATCTGAGCAATCTTTGCATCTCATGGGACTTGGCCTTTCAACAGCAAGACCTCCTGGTCTCTGTGTCTCGCTGGGGCTGGAGCTGAAGTCCGTTATTTGGGGAGGTTTGTACAAGTCAGGAAGCCTTGCTGAAAATTGTTTTACATGGGAAAATTGTCTGCAAGTCTGTTTTTCGACTTTCTGGAAATAATTCAGGGTATGGAAGGAGAGGTTCCCAGAAGAAGGTTGTTAGAAGAGAAGTGTATTTGATTCTGCAATAGTCCTGGTATATTGTCTGGAAAGGGCAAACATCCATTTCCTAAAATGGGAGAAGAGTAATTGCAAAGAAATGGACTAAAATTGCCATTTCTAACCTGAAATGAGGCTGAGTCAGAACTTCGTGTTATCGAGGGCCCATCTTTTGAATCTGGAGCTGTTTTCTGAATTCCTTATATTGGATATATTCATAGTTAAAAGGGCAAGGAGTGTTCACATGGAGTCTGAAGGGTTAGAATGAGGAGTTTGTTGGTAGTGCACTGTTGTGACTAGAGCTGAATTTCTGTTTTCACTCGGGGGATGAAAAAACCACAACAAGAACAACTTCTGTGTTTTGATTTTTTTTGAAGGAAAGCATGTGAATATTAATAAATGATCCAGCTGGGATAGCACCTGTCTTTAAAATTGTCCTTAGAGATAGTGTATTATATTAACAAACATGAATTTAGGTGTACAGTAGGTAAAATTTTATAAATAATCAATTTATTTCAAAAGTTGCAGTGCTGAGGAAATTTTTCTGGGATTTTCTAATACAGTCTGGGTTGAATTGTTTGAATGAGAAGAGATCTTGGTGAATAAATCAGATAATGAGCTGCTTTACATAGAAGGCATAATGCCTATTGATGTATAAAAGTCCTAAGAGAGATGAATTGCCAGTTTAATCTTCTTTGGATTGTGTTTGAAATCTACTTTTATGCAGCATTTCTGACTGTTTCAGAGATTACTCTTCAGACACTTACACAGACTTCATTTCTGTTTGAATTACAGCTCTACAAGGTCGTTTGCAGGCAAATGTTCATTTATTTCGCTTTTTTAAAGTCTCTTGACATGAAACTTGGTAAGAGTTGCCAAAAGTTTTCTTTTTTTTCTGACCTGGTTGCTCTTGTCAGAACTTAGGAAGCCCAGTTATCACCCTTACCAGAGGGAGTAACTCTTTTATCATTTGGAATCTTTGGCACAATGTGGCTGAGCTTTGCAGTTGACCTAAAGGAATGAAGATTTCTCCCTTGCAGAAATAAGGAGCATACTGAGATAAATGCTTCTTTTTCCTGCTTTTTTTGGTGAGTTCTTTTGATAAATTTCCTGTGGAAAAGAGGATTGCTGGATGAATTAGATTAGCTAAACAGTAGATTTCTCTCTCTAATAGTGCATTGACATTGACTCTTTACCCATGAAACAGCTTTTATTTTGAGAAAAAAAATTTGGAATTAATTTTTGTGTCTCCTGACATGAACATCATGCTTTAGGAGGGTATAATGTCAATCAGCTTTATTAGCAGCTGGTTTTTCTCACAACCTTGCAACACTTGCAGCAGCTTCCATCAAAGGGCTCTGCTGGGGAAACACTGGTGAGAGGATGACATGCAATGCTGCAGTGTGGTGGAGCAGGATTGCTGCTCTGCATAAAGGAAGCAAGCAGCTGGGAGATATTAAAAACATTTGATGGGTAGGAAGATAATTCTCAAGATAATTCTGCAGCAGATAAATCTCCACTCTTCTGTCTCCTGCCAGGCTTCCCCAGGCCTGGGTCACAAGGTGAGAGAAAGCTGTGGGCTGGTTGTGTCATCCTGCAGCTGCAGATGCAGCAGAGCTTCCCCATTGCACCAAACCAGCACCAGCCCCAGAGAGTGTGTCACCACCCTCCTGTTGGGGATGAGGGTTTCCAGAACATTAACATTCATGTCAGGTCTAGATAGGGATCAGCAGAGGCTTAAATCCTTGTCAGGAACAGATGTGAGATACCTAATCAGTTATTTCCTAAGGAAAATGAGTTTGATTGCATGAATAGTTGTAAATATTTCATTCAGCAGTTCAGCCACTACAGCAATGGTAAACAAGCTTCTGAGGCTGAGGAGAAGCATTTTGTGGCACTGTACTTGATTTCTTATTCATTTTAAGTTCAGTGTAGAAGAAATAAGTTTAGGTGCTTTGGGTGACATTTTGTGACAGCCCCGATCGTAACCAGGGGCTCACTTTGAGGACAGCCAAAGAGAATCACTGAAAGGTTTGGGTTGGAAAGGACCTTAAAGGTCATGGGCAGGGACACCTTCCACCAGACCAGGTTGCTCAGGGCCACATCCAACCTGGCCTTGAACACTTCCAGGGATGGGGAATCCACAGCCTCCCTGGGCAGCTGTGCCAGGGCCTCACCGCCCTCACAGTGAAGGATTCCTTCCTGACATCTCATCTAAATCTGAGCTCATTTAGCTTAAAACCATTCCCCCTTGTCCTATAAATATCTGCCTATGTAAAAAGTATCTCTCCCTCTTTTCTATAAGCTCCCTTTAGTCTTTGAATGCCGCAATGAGGTCTCCCCAGAGCCCTCTCTTCCCCAGCTCTCTCAGCCTGTCTCCATAGCAGAGGTGCCCCAGCCCTCTGATCACTTTTGTGGCCCTTCTCTGGACTTCCTGCAGCAGGTCCACGCCTTTCTTGTGCTGAAGACCCCAGAGCTGGCTGCAGAACCCCAGGTGGGCAGAGCAGAGGGGGAGAAGCACAATCCTGAAGATCCCTAACCCTGGTGAACACGGCCAGCTCAGTTCAGGGGGCAGCGCTCGTCCTCAGGACGGGAGCAAAGCTGGACATTCTGCCACTGGGAGCTGTTGGTGGCACTGGAGCAAATTCTGGCTTTGAGGGGAAGGTGACAGCCTGAGCAGCCATGCTCTCCCCAGCTGGTGCCAAGCTGTGGTGGTGGGCACAGCCCTTGTGTGCTGGCTGAGCCAGGATCGGGTGCTCTGTGCCCCTGGGGGCAGTGGCTGCCTCAGAGCTCTGCTGGCTCTTCAGAGTACTTGATCCACATAAGCAATAATTAAAGACTTTAATTTCTTGTTTGGTTTGCACTTCTCACTTGTTAAAACCGAGTGAAGTTGGAAGAAACTTGGCTATGAAATCGGGGTGAGCGTAATACCAGTTTTGAAGTAGATAAGGGTTTCACTGCTGAGCTCTTGCAGAAAGGCTGCTGAGACGAAGGAAAGGAAGGAGGAAGTTAGCTTTTCTCTCTGCCTAATTGAATGTTTTCCCTGTTTGAGTTTCAGTTGAACTGCTGTGTAGTTCCTTTGTGATTTTTAGCAGATGTGCACGTAAGCAGGGCACTAAGGAAGCGGGCTGGGAGTACAGATGATGTTCACCTCTCAAACGTGGTGTGGAATTCTGAGGAAAATGGGACTGCCACCTAAAGGTCATGGGCATTTTTAACTTCATGCCCCTGTGTAGATGTTTGTCAGGAATCTTGGTGGCATTCCGTAGTTAGATTATCACAGAAATAAGCTCCATGTGCTTTTCATACATGTACATCACAGTGTGCTTCCTTTCATCAGCTGATTTTAATGTGGATTGTCTCAGCCAGCCCCATTTTGTTCTGTTAAATACAGCAACAGACATTATTAGTGTATGGTTATACAATTTAAGGTGCTTTAGCCAGGAAAGCCCTAGGTTCAAACCTCATCTTTACCCTAGTTCTGGAAAACACAAATATATCCTGCTGTTTTCACCCAAGAATTACCCAGGTGGTTAAAAATAGAGACATATGCCAATGGATCTGGCTAAATGAAGGGCCAAGCTCTACATGCTCTTTTCACTCTGTCCCAGGTGAAGCATGTTCTCACACTGCAGCCTTTTCAGCTGGGCTAGGCTCTTACTTGAAAACCAGGGAGCAGAGGTGTCGAAAATTCATGTCCACCATCCTTGTCAGTCACATCCATAGAGCCAGGATTGCTCTGCAGGGTGGCAGTGGGTATTGCTGCTGCCATGAACTTCCTTAAGTAGAGGAGAGTTATCCGTTGGGAGAGAGGGACCCACGTATTTCATCTGGTGGTCATACTGGAGTGTTGATTTTGAATGATACTGGGAGGATTCTTAGTACTGGACTATTGAAGGTGTGAAATAAATTGTATTTTAAAATATTCAGTGTGCTTGCACAGTTGTAATAACCCACAGACAGAATTTAGATGTCCAGAAAAACACTTATGTCCCTAATATCAAGGATGCCCATCCTTGAGGAACGTGACCAGTTCTCTGTCCTGCATCCTCCCTCCCCACTGAGGAGGGGATTTTGTGAGGAATCCCCCTGTCCATGCTGCAGTGGGGGACAGGGGACCCTGCAGCACTGCTCAGAGCAGCTGAAGAGGCCAGAGCCTCTTGGAGGGCATGGCAGTGGAAATGCTGTTTGATCCATTCCTTTTCCCTGACCTCTGTGTTTCATCAAATCTTTATTACATGTTATCTGGGAGGGACACATCTTTTCTGGTCTTCAATAGTTAAAAAACAAACCAAAACTCTAAGAAAATCCCCAAAGTGAATTGGACATTCATCCATGCTGAGTCATATTTTGTTATTATGGCTGATTAGCCAGCCAGCCATGCAAATAAAGTGCAAGGGGGAGAAAAGGATGTGTGTGAATAGCTTATCTACGACAGAATGAGGCCTTGGGTCTTTGTGCATAATCTGTGGAACAATAATGACCTAGCATGAAAGTGTTCCAGTGACTGACATATTTGCAGTCTAAAAAAGATAAGAAAGTAATGAGAGAGAGATCTGTGGATGTTTATCTTCTCTTCTTCCTGAAGGAAAGTTCTACTTTCTCATTATACTGCTGGTACATATCCATGGTACCATGCAGGATGATGAATTAATTGCAATTAATTGTTTGAATATTCCTTTATTCCCAAAGCTTTCAAAACAAATAAGCATCTTTTGAGGAGCTAGTTGAGAAGTGATGTGGGCAAGATAGTGCAAAAGAGAATATTGGATGTGAAGTTAAAAGTGCCTCAGAGAAAAGACAGAGAAGCCCGTGGGGGTGTTTTAAAAAAAGGAGAAAATATGCCAGTTAATTTATTACCAAGATCAGTTATATTATTAGCAATACCAGCATAAGCAGCAACAATTCTTCTTGATAAAACCTTATAAACTTCAAAAACTTACAAACTTCAAAAGTTCATCCTTGCTGTACCAGAGAAGGAATTCCAGTTGGGCCAACATCTTTTCTGTTGCATCAGTCTTCTGGTGTTACTTAATGCAAATACTACAGATGAGTATTGTCCAAAATACATTTGCTGACTATATTTACCATCCGTCTTCCTCACAGTAAACAAGAAGAGACATCTGTGGAGAAGGTCTGGTAGCCACAGAAAATATTTTGCATCACAGTCTCTAAGTGGTGCCATTATGGGCTATTCTCAGCTCAAAGAGCCGTTCTCTAGGGCAGCTGAAGCACAGATGGATATTTGGTGTTTGTTACCCTTTTTTATCCTTTGCCATCCTGTTTTATATTTGCAATGCAAGGAGTAAAACACCGGGTGGGAAAGTGCCACTTCGAGACACCTGTGAGTGATGCTGGGAATGGTGAGTGACGAGGTGGGTTTCCTCACCACAGTGCTCAAGCCTGGCCCTTCATCCTGCACTTGCAACAAGTGGGCTCAGACCTTATGAAAGGTGTTTACTTACTCAGCTTCAAGGCACAGGCCAAGAAATGACTTGATGGGATTAGCCGAGTTTGAATAGGAGCAGCAGCAAATAGAATCAGGGGAGTGTGAACGATGCTGCCAGTGCTCTCCATTAGAAAAATATCTGCCAGCTGCCACTGCAGAGAATAATCCTGCAGGATGCTGACACCTCCAGTCTGCACTGCCCCAGGGAGCTGCAGCAGGGCACTTCAGGCGTGCAGCTCCCATTACTCACCTCGGCTGAACAGTGGTTTTTCCTCTCAAATCCTGCTTTTCCCTGTTATATAAAGGCTGGCTCTTCTCTGCCTCCTGCTTCTTGAAAGGCTCTTGATGCTGGCAGGGGCTGAGTGCATTGCTGGTTATTCTCAGCTGCAAGATTACAGAGATGGCAGTGGTCAGGTCAGTGGGGCATGAACGTGGCTCAGCTGGAGAGCAGATGTGAGCAGATCATTTAAGGAAAGCAGCTGAAATTCTGGGAGCCAAATGAGGATAAGACAAATTCTGAAATCTTTGGGGGGGCTTTGTTGAAATGCCTTTTGACTCAGGTGCAAATTATAACTGATATGTTGTGTGTTATAAAATATGACTGATTATACCTGGGATGCTCCAGAATTAAATACACCAAGAGGGGAAGGAAGTTTCTTATGCTTGAACTTGAATGCTTAAAGCCAGAGATGTAAAATGAGGTCAGTTAGCTCAGCTGCAGTGAATCCTTTGATATTCCTTTAATGGATAAGTAGATATAACTCTGAGCTTGCAGGGAAGACTTTGAATTTTAATTACTAAAGCTCTTTATAATTTTCTCACAGGTCTTTTACATAAACTGGACATTGGGAAGCCTTCCTTTAAGGAGAGGGTGGTCAAAAACTGAAACAGGCTTCCTAGAGAGGTGGTCAATTCCCCAAGCCTGACAGCATTTAGGAGGCATTTGGACTTTTTAACTTCTGGTCAGCCCTCAAGTGGTCAGGCGGATGGACTAGCTGGTCATTGGAGGTCCTTCCAACTGAAATATTCTGTTTTATTCTATGCTGCTGAGCAGTTCGACTGCACAGACGGGTAATGCTGTTCCACTTCTGCAATACCACCCAGGTCTCCTCAACTTGTTCCCTCTCTTCTTCTGCCTCTTAACCAGAGGTGAGAGGAGGTCTGGCTCTGGGAGATGCATTGTGTTTGCAGTGTTTGGTTTGAGATACTGGTTGAAATGGAAAAGTTGAGCTCTGGATAAGGAACAGGATTCTTCTCTGGTGTGGGGAGTCTTTCAGTCTGGTTCAGACCTATCTCTAATCCTTTTGTCGTAGTGTTTCCTTTTATTGAATAGCTTCCTTATGTATTGAATTCCAGAAATTCCAGGTTGGTGATACACATGGGAAACAGATTGCAACAGAGAGCAGATTTAATTACTCAGGTCTAGAATTACCGAGGCAGAACATTTTTTTTGTCATGTTGTTTGACAAGGGAGAAGAATCTTCCCTTTTTTATTTATAGGAAGAAGTTTGAGATCAAATGACTCTGAGCTGCCCTTTCATTGCTCATTCAGTGACCACTTGAGGGAAAAAGAATGAACTGGGTTTTTCCCCCCCTTCTTCATTTGAAAATCAGGTCTCACCAGTGCTGTGTGTTTAAGGGAGTTCTAAGACTATAGTCTTAGATGCTTCAGGAAGCTTATTTTAGGAGGGAGGGCTTGACTGAATGCCAACAGACAGAGCTAATCATCAGGACATCTGGATTCACTTCTTAACTCTGCTGCATGACCTTGGGTCAATGATTTAGGTCGAGTTTTTCCAAAATGTTCAGTGTTTGTAGGTGCTTATGCTGGATTTCAGCATTACTGAAAATTGGGCTGTAACTGCATTCACTGCTTCAGATTCAGCTTCCCAAAACTGGGACATTAGTAAAAAGGAGGCAGAAGTAAAATGTGTGCCCCTGTTTCCTCATTTGTACAACAAGGATGGATAACTGTGTTTGTAGAGTGTGCTGAGACTTCCCGAGGTAAAAGCATCAGACAGGAGAAAGGAGAGCAGCAAGCTGCTTGCAGAGTGTCAGAAAAGTAGACATTATTCAGTAGCAATCAAAGGATGCTGAACAAGGACCAAAATTCCAAGAGTTCAGCAGCCAAAGGGTTCCCCAGACTGTGTAGAGGACCCAGCAGATGTAAGGAAGTGCAGAAATGATGGGGCCAGAGGTTGCTGGCTGTCTGCAGACTGACTGTGCAGCATCCAGCCCATTCAGCTGCCTTCCCACCTGCACCAGCAGCAGCAGAGGAGCCCAGTTGCCCTTTCCTGGAAGGGGGATTGTTGGGGAAGGTGATACAGGGAAACTTTATAAATATG
>WAAE01023382.1:317879-354601 GCA_013400495.1 Nicator chloris
ACCATCGAGAGAACGAATCCACAGGGGATCCAGAGACACGGGGCTGATCACAGTCAGGGTGACACAGGTGTAGCAAGGTGTGCTTCTACCAGAGTGCTTGGTGTCTCCCACAGTCAGTCTGGGCGTGCCAGAGGGGGGCAGACCTGGTGGGCAGCTGTGGAGCAGTCCTGCTCAACACCTGCTCAGAGAGTGGAAGGGTCCTGGCAGTATCAAGCTCCTTTCCTGAAGATTGCTGGGAGCTGCCAGGCCCTTCCTGTTTTCAGGGGTGGTGAGTGCATCCCTTCCCTGGCTGCATCTCGACTCCAGGGCCAGCTGTGGCTGCTGTCAGGATTTCAGATGAGCTGAAGCACATTTATAGAGCAGTGGCCAGGGAGTAATGCTTGTAGACAGAAGACACTTTTGAAAGAAAATCCTCCAGTCCACAAATAGGTCCCACCATCTGCTGGTCCTGCAGACTGGGGGTAGATGCATCATGAAGCCAAGTCATACACAGTGTTTGTGCTCTACTGGAGCAGAGCACTTCTGCAGGGTGGTCCTGAGACCACCTAGGACCCACTTCTGAGCCAGTTGCTTTTACTGTGCAGAGCAAGCAGCCCCTCAGGCCTCACACTTCATTTTTGCAATATGAGTTCAACCTCCAGCACAAGCAAAAACAAAGCACAAGTGCTCATCTCCTTATCTGTACCATCCTCAAGCATCTGAAATGCATTTTATAGACAAGGTGGAAAAAGGCAAAGAGGAAACAAAGCAAAAAATGTATTCTTTGAGGAGGAAAAGAGAACAGCTAAGGACATAAACGCTACTATTGCCTCTTTCAATGAACTGGTAGTTGCTGGGGGTGTTCTCTTACTCAGAAAAGTAGAGAAGAAGGTATTTAGTTTAATTAGATCACTGGCTTTCTTTGCTGTCTAATGATTAAATTTATTCTGTGCACAGGGAGAGCTCAAGGCATAGAAGTAGGCAGTTTAATGACACACAGCCTTTACGTAGCTCCCTGCTCAGGGTGAGTTTCACCCGTAGTAAATAGAGGAGGAATTACAAGAGGGATTCCAGGGCAGTGCATCCAAACAAGCAGCTTTGACACGGCTGTCCTCGTACCCAGCTTGTTGCCAAAACAAAATCCAAAACCGAAAAAGGACCCGGTGGCCTCACTTAATGCAGCTGATGCCAGCTGTGTCCTCTTGGTGGGAGCAATGCACAGCATCTCCCGGGGAGCCTGGTGATCCCTGCTCCAGCTGTGCCAAGCCCTGAGCATGGAGCAGGAGGGCTCAGGGTGCCCAGCACCAGCTTCACAGGCACTTCTGCAGGAGATCACACTGCTGACAGAGCAGAGTGCTGCTCTCTTTTAAGATGCCCTTGGCTCTGATAGTGTTAAAACTCTTCTGAGTGAAACCCTGGAATGAGCCAGAGTTTCAACACCAGGTTTATGATCAGATGGTGTTCAATTTTTTTGATCAGTAGCTTTGGGAGGATTTTGTTTAGGTTGTTCAGTCGCTGTTTTCATTGCTGAAATTTGTTGGGGTGACCTCCCCACACCCCCCACTCGTTTGTGATTTGCCAGAGAAGTGGATATGATGGGATGTGGCCTGAGGCAGGGCTGAGGGCTCTCTGCTCCCCTGCCTTCCCAGGCACCCAGCAGCAGTGGTTCCCTAACCCCCAGCATCCGGAGGTGAGCGCTGCAGGAGTCATCCTGAGTGTCACCACTGCTCTTCTGGGCAGACACAGCTCTCGGGGTGTTTTTGCACATTGCTCTGAAGTAAAATATGTGTTTATGCACTCACCCCCACACACGTGCATTTCCATCATTTGGATCAGCCAGAAACAGAGCTTTAAGAGCTGGAAGTTTTGGAGAGCGTTCTGTTCAAAAGACTTTTGACCATTCACTTCCAATATTCCTGCCTTGTGTTTAGCTCTGTGTGCCTTTCCTGGAGGTATTCCTCTGAAAACACACAGCCTCAGCTGCTGCTCAAGGATTGACTGTGAACTACCTTAGCTCTCATCCTGCATGAGGGAAATCCACGTTATTGTTTGAGGATTATTTGTCTCTTTGTCTAAATCAGGTAGAAAATCGTTTATAGGTTGGATATCATCATTCCATGCTACAACACACATTTATTTACCTTTCCTGTAGTAACTGAATGGCAGCAAATGAGCACAGGTATTCACCCAAGACTGCAGGAGAAATATTATTTGCATATGCCTTCTTACCCTGTGCCAAAAGTGCAGTTTTGTATTTCTTAGGGTTGGCAATCAGTGTTCTGCTTTCTGCCATGTTTTGGGAATTTTAAGGGGCCATTAGACAAATTAGTAGAATTAATTAGATGCATGCTCTTCTTGTTACAGAAACCCCAGAGACATTTTGAATAATATTCTACAGTGTTGTGTCTTTACCCTGCAAGGTTCAGCAATTTGCTAAGACAGAGCAAACTTGGCCAGCTATTTCCTCCAGGATCTGATAAAAATCCTAGAGAACAAAATGTTCCAGTAATCATCTTTTAAGTATCTGTTAGTTTTTAAACCTTTTCCGCTGTTCTTTTTTCAGAAGCACCATATATTGGTTAGAAAAAAACAAAAACCAAACCAAAACAACAAACCACAGCACCCTTGTTCCTGCCTGTATCTTTCATTTCACTTCTGTGCTGAATCACAGTGTTCTGTTACAGCCTTTTTTATGGTGTAATTGTTTTGCATAATCCATTTTCTCTGGACACTTTTTCAGCTTCTGTCTGAAGCTGTTACTGCCACAATAAATGCAGTCATAAATCTGTCACAGGTAACAAGCTAAGTTTAGAGCTCAATAAACCAGGGGAGAGTATGCTGTAGATAAGTGCATTGAGATGCAGCAGTTACAATGGCAGCACAAAAAGTCCACTTCTGGCAGGTTAACAGAGGGGAAACACAGAACATCTGGTTCCCTCCCCTGCTGAGCACCAACAGCCGTGTTCCAGCAGACAAAGATGCTGTGTGAAAATACAGGTACAGCTGGAGTGCCCCCAGAGAGTTGCAGGGTGTGTTGCTGCTGTGGGTGGGAGGGCTGTGCTGGACCTCAGGCACCCTGTGGGTGCAGAGTGGTGCTTCTGTAAAGCCTGGAGCTGCACAGCTCCACCAGTGACCTGAGGGAGATCCTAGTTCCTCCAAAAAGGGTCTAAAATTGGGATTGGGAGCTGTCAGGCAGGGCAGGACCCAGTGCTCCTGGAGCTGAAGGTGTCAAGGGAGCCAAACCCCATCAGATCCCCACCAGCAGGGTTCCTCAGGCAGCAGAACCTGACAGTCATGTGTGCCTCAGACCTGGGCAAGCCAAGTGCCCACAGTGAGGTGCCTGGGTGAGTGTCAAAACTGAGATCATGGTGCTTTTTTTCTCTTTGGGGAAGAGGAAAGTGAAGAACATGGAGAAGACAAAGCAATGGAAAGAGGAAGGAAGGTGATATAAGAAACAACAAGATGGAGAGAAAACATGTCCCAGAGAGGTCCAGTTCTCTGAATTGTGATCCAATGGATGTTAAGTGGAGTGGTCAAGTGAGGGAGGGGCAGAAAAGAGTGAAGAGCAACAGAGGGCAGGGCAGGGAAAGGAGAGGCTGAAATAGAGGCAGAAAAAATTAAGCAAGCAGATCAAATAACACAGGTATGCAACTCCTTTGCCACACCTGGTTTAGTCTTTGCATTTCTGTGTGATGCCCTCGTGCTGGGCTGTGCCAGCAGTGCCCTCTGGGGTGCTCTGGGGATGGGAATGCCATGGCTGTGCCAAGCTGCTGCTCCTGCCCCCTCACTGTGACAAACATCTGGGGCAAACATCTGTCCCTGTGTGACAGGAGGGGGGCTGGAAGCACAGGCTTGTGAGGAGTGGATTTGTAGAAACGATGGCCTTGCGAACAGACCAGATATCTTGGGGAATTAGAACTGGGAAAGATGCACTGTAAGGAGACCACGTGGGGTAAAGTAAGAGGTGATTGTTGTTAGAAGTATTAGCAGCATTGTGTGGCAAAAGCTAAGAGGCTGAAAAGCATTTATAAGGTATTGTAAACAAGAAATAGCTTGGCTGCTGATAGAACGGCACTGAGTGTTACATCTGTTGTGTCTCACCCTTCTACGAGATTGAGAATGGAATAAAAGCTTTAAAAACACCTCTCAGTTGCCCCATCTCTGTAGAGCTGGGTTTTTCCAGCACAGGGTGAGTGGCACAGCACCAGCAGTGGGGCCAGGACCTCAGGGCTGCTGGGCATCAGCAGAGATGCTGATCCTTCCTGTGCTGAACAACCACAGGGATTCAGCCACACTCTTTGGTTTTCCAAATGCCATTTACGTAAGCATCTTGTAGTTGAACCAGTAGCACTTTACTGAAGGGGTTAAACTCTGCCTTTTAAGAATGAAATCAGCTGTTTCGCTGCCAGCCACAGTCGTGCCCTCCTGTTGCCTGAAGAGTAACGAAACCTTGGCATACTGACATATAAATCAGATTGCTGGAGAATGTGTTCTCTCTCTGATTTGTGACTGCATCTTGTAGTTGAGGGCTCTCTGATGAATTCATTGCATGCAAAGTCTGTGGAAATTATTGGCACAGCATGTTTCCATAATTAAAGTTTCCTAGGGTATGGATTTGAAGATTCCCTAGCTGTATGTCACTTTAATGCAAAATTCTATGAAAACTTAAATACAAGCAGAACAAAGTTTTTATGCATAGAGAATCTTTTTCATTAGACCAGTTGTTACAGCTGGGAAAAGCAATCAAATCATCTGGGTTCAGGGAGACTTTTAGGTGATGGATGAAAGCTTTATTCCTTGCTGATCACAAAGAAATGGGCAGCATCTCTCATAGAAATATCTTTGCCTTGCCATGAGTGACATAACCAATAATTAAAATTTAACCTATAGTGAAACATTCATAGTGACTGTTGGTTTCAGGACACAAGTCTGACTGTTCCATTAAGAATTATCCTAAGGTAATGTTAATGTTTTGATGGTTTGCAGCAAGTCAATAAAGAAACATTTTCTTCACTCACGGGTTTGCAGTTTTAGATAGCTCCTGAAGTCACATAGTTCTGCAAAACAGAAAATTCTCTCCAGTAAAAATTGTGCCAGAATATAGCAGATAACATGGAATAATGCTTTAACTATTAGTTGTTGTCTGCAAAGTCCATTTGTCTTGTTAAGGCTGTCATTTGGCTACATTACCCTTTCTGTAACCCTGGAAACAACTTCAAATTCTGTGATGTTTGAAAAGTCTGAAATACAACGTACCCTTAAAACGCTGGGAGGGGTTTTTGAGACTCCCTGTACAAAGGAAGAAAAAAATCATTTCCCTTCAGAGAGGGCATTAAGCAGTGATGGATGTGCATTGCTTTGTGAGAAAGCTGATCCTCACCTGTTGTACATGGGATGAGAAACGATGCCAGCAGCACTGGCAAGTTCCCTCTTTACCTGCCCACAGAGTTCAGGAATCCCTCTCTCAAAGTGTTACAGAAGGGGATTTTCAGGAGGCAATAAATAAATTTTGATCCCTCTGGTTAATGCAGTTAAGGTCAAAGAGATTCTATCTGGATCTATTTAAAATACTCTTAACCTGCAGACATAGTGCTGTCAGTAGTGCTAAGTGCCTTAACTGGCTGAGGAGTGTATACAACCCTTATGAAACTATTCTTAAGTATTCTGGTTACTATATTTAGCTCTGTCTTATAACAAGACAAAAAGCACTTAGCTAAATGCAGTCCTGAGGTGCTTAATCCAGTTAAGATTATTTTGTCCTTAGGTGTCTTCTACTAAGACTTTTTCTAGCTCACCATCCTGCTGCATCATGCAAAAAGCTGCTCTGTGTGGCTGGGCCTGTGAATTCTTTTATGGCTGTTTATTCTGTGAGCTCCTCCAAGTCTGGTGTTGGCTGATATTCAGTGATATTGCTCACATTCATTAGGAAGCCTCATTCCTCTGCCCCTGGCAGCTCACATCTGCTGTAGTGCTCCTCCTGAGGCTGGGGAATCCAGGCTTCATTTCCCAGTTTAGGCTCAGTGAGCATGAGCTGGACTGTTGACTCTCTTGGTGACCAAACAGCTTCCCTCAGCTTGCTGCTGTTCCAGCTGGGTAGAATTCCAGCCAACCATTCCAGTGAGGCAGAAACCCCACCAGGTTTCCTGGGGGCTTTCAGTTCTTGGACAGCATGTGGGCAAAGTTTCCATAAAATACAGTTTCTATAAAATAATGCTTTGCACTCCAGGCTCGGGAAAAATCCTTTTCTTTAGCGCAATATTTGCATGGTCAAGTCTGCATGCAAAGAACATTCCCTGGAAAATTTTGATAGATATTTCTGTGTATCCACAAGTGTTTTTTATCGTTTAACCCATTGCTTTAAAAAGACTTTTCTTTATACCTGTGTGTCTCTGAAATTATCCCCAGCCACCAAATCTTCTGTAGATCATTCTTCTAGAGGAGAAACAACTGTGTGATGTTGGTAGAACAGCACTGAGGGATGAGCAGCAGTGATAAGAGCCTCAGCTCCATAGGGTAACAAATAAGATCACACGCTCCTTTTGAACTGGAATAAAAGTGTGTCACTTCTCTCAGCTGTGAGAACAGAGGCAGAGCAGATCCTCTGAGTTTAAGTTTGCAATGCAGGTGTTGTTTCCAGCTGCAGCTTCACTGAGGGTGGCAGGAGTGAGATGACATTGTCCCCAGATTTTGTGTGTCCCATCAGTAGCAGTGTCAAGGGGAGGCCTTGAGGCCATTCCCAGGTGGGTGGTTGTGGCTCGTGCTGACCTTTGCTGGTCACGTTTGTCTTGAAGGAGGTTTGGGTTGCAAGATTGGATGGATGAGGTACAGGTCATGCTTTGGTTTTCACAGCACACCAGGTAAACTCACGCTTTGGAAGAGCTCCAGTTGCTCCTCAGAGGCTCCAAGCCAGGAGGGCCCTCCTGCCACCCTGCTGGGTCACACAGCTTTTTGGACATGACAGGTCCTGTTGGCCTTGCCAGGCTGCTCCTGTGGCAGCAGGTGGTGCCCACGGAGCCAGGAGAACTTGGTCCAGCTCCCATTGCTGGAGGCTTTGCTGAGCTTTCCCCAGTCATCCTTGAGCATGTTTCTAATTTGTGGTGGTAGACTTTTCTCAGCTTGAAGTGACTGCAGCTGTCCAGGCTGAGTCTTGCCTGCAACTGTGCTTTAACTGGACTTGCTTTTCCTTCCAGGATTAATTCTTCTCCGTCTCTATTTACATGGTGATAAGAAGTGCTAATCCCACTCTGTCAGTCTGGACTGATGAATCTGAGGAATAGAACAGGTAATTTCTTACTTAGCTCGTAGCTTTTTGGTGACGTGGGCAGTGAGAACCACTCCCTCTCTATGTGTGCATTCATAACAAAAGAATTCATGCAGTTTCTTCTGCCCAGGTCATCTGCAGGGAGGGAGATCCTTGCCCTGGAGCAGGGAAGGAAGGATGAAATTTTGTGGCTGTTGCTGTGATCAGCATCTTTGACTTCCTGACAGTTGTGGGTGGTTCTGTTTTGCATCACTTTTATAGCTACCAAGTTGTTTGAGCTTGGAGTAGTCTCTAAAGAGAGAAAATCTTCTGGATGTACTTTTGAAAAATGCCCCTGGGGTTCTGGGCAGCGTGGGCTGTTTTGCAGGGAAATTGCTCACTGGGGATGGGGGCAGATTGGTTCTGATGGTGGGGATGGGTGTGATTTCCTCTTTGGAGGTGTCAGGGGGTGCAACCCAGCAGAGCTGACCTGGGCAGTGTGGTGGGGAGTGACAGCAGCTGCCTCAGCTGCACCTCCCTGGCTCTCTGCCCCAGGTGAGTCACAGAAAGCAAGGCACCAGTGAAGAGGTTACCCTTGTGTTGAATTCTCCATCACTTAATGGGCTTTGAGAGTGCTGTGTCCTTCCTGGGAGTTGTTGGCAGCTGTTCTCCTTCCCTGGTTAGTGCCAGGTGAGGATATTTGGAATGGAAGCCCTGGTGTGAATCCCAGGACACAGCTCAGAGGATGTGGGGTTGTCCACCAGTGCAGGCAGCAGTCAGTGGCTGCAGGATGCTCTGGGTGAACCTGTCTATCATATCATCTCTTAGATATCCTGATAATACACTGCTGTTGCGTAATACTAATCCTCTAGGGCATTAGCACAGTTTCTTTCTTTCTCCTCTGCCTTTCCACTGGAAAAGAAACCTCAGTTATGTTTCAAGCAGGGCGGGCAGTGGTTGAAATCAGCCAGTAATATCTGATTTCCCAGAACAGGACCAGCTGTGGTGCTGCCCGGTGCAGACACCAGGTCAGATTTCTCTCTTTTTTGCTCTTGCATTTGCCAGGAAGATGCTGATTCCTGTGCAGAGATGGGTGCTTCAGCAGGATTCCCTATCCTGGCTCAGAGGGCAGGACGAAGGCAGGCTGAGGGGGCTGCTGGCTTTCAGATCTTTCCCTTTAAAGTCCTGTTGTTGTAGCTGGATGTTTGGGCTTGGAGCAGCAGTCTCACTTCTCATGAAGTTGCTTCATGAGAATTGAATAACTGAGAATATGAGAATAACTTAGTGAGTTACTTCTCCTTGCTACTTCAGTCAGCCTCAGTAGCTGACTGAACAAGCAAGGAAAGACATACCAGGAGTGGAATTTGGGAAAGGGAAGCTTGAAACATCCAGGAAGTCTTTAGGTACAAACCACTACGCCCCATGATTTGACATTCTTAGCAAGATCAGGGAATGTGCCTCAGTAAATACTTCTGTCTTCTCCTTGCAGAGCCCTGTGTTGTGTAAACGAACTGATGGATGAAGATGAGAAGGACAGGGCAAAGAGGTATGGCAGGATGCTCTGCTGGAGGAGAATTGGAAATGCTGTGTTGTCCAGTGCTCAACAATGAACTTGACCCCACTGATGTCAGAGGAAAAGCTCCCACACAGTTTACAGCCTGTAGCTGAGCACAAGCAGCAAAACTGAAGTCACTGCTCAGCCTTGTCACAGAGTTTGGCCACCCCTCCAATGGGTTACCTGGCTGAGTGCTCCTTAAATTTCACTGCCGTGCCCTCAGGATCTCGTGCTATCCCATGGTTATTTATTATCTCAGAGCAGGAGTCCTGACCTGTGATTTGATTTTATTTATCAAGCAGTACTGCCCACCTGGGGTAGAGTTCCCTTAGCAGTGCTGCTTTAGCACAGGTCTGAGTTAGTCTCCTGTCAGAGAAGCTCCTGGCTCACCCCTGTGTAGTCTTTGTGCACGAGTGCCAACACAGAGATGGCTGTGAACGTGACTGCTGGGGCTGGGAGCATCCAAATGCCAACCTGAATATGAATGGAAATGCTTTCTGCATCCCAGCCTCAGCCCAGATCACAGGAAGTATGTATCATCATGAATACACTTGTAAAGCAAATTAATTACTACTGGAAGAGGTGGCATGAAAAGTGTTATCTCAGATGTGAGCATTGGAAAGAACACTTCGGAAAAAACTGGATAGATTTGCTTTCTCCTTTATTGTTTTTAATAGAGGGGGAAAGCCTAATAAGTATTCTTAATTTGTGAACTGGAAACTAGTTGTGGTTCTGCAGCCAGACTCTTTAACATTCCCAGTTTCATGTATCACAGCAGTAGATTTTCAAGACCACATACAAGATTTTATTCTGCAGTTCAGTTGCCTCTGCACAGTGCTGTCTCTTGATAAGCTCCTTTTGCAAGTGCAAATCTGAGAAATCCTTCAAATTTTGATGTTTATATGTGTGTGCACTAACTGCAAAACAAAAGTTCATCAAAATTAAGTCAGCAAAACGTGAACATGCACGAACATACTTTTCTCTTGCTGGAGGAATTCCTCCATCTTCACTTATCACTGCTTTTGAAACAGTGGGAAGTGCTGCTGAAATGTATGCAAGGACATGGTCTTTCCCAAATGAACCCAAATTTGTGTCACCTCCAGGTGTTCCTTGCTGCTGCTGCTGAGTTCAGCCTTGCTACGAGGCTCTGAGCACCAGCAAAATCCTTGTGTGCAAGCCCAATTTTAAACAAACAAACATTCCCAGCAGAGTTCAGACTCCTGTATTTCAAGTGTTTTGCTGGGGCAGGGTGGATCACCCCACCCTGGTTGGTGCTGTAGGTCCTTCATCCTGCTTGGTGGCATTTATGTCTTTGTCTCCCAGGGCATCACGCAACAAATCTGAGAAGAAGAGGAGAGACCAGTTCAATGTCCTCATTAAAGAGCTTTGCACCATGCTGCAGGGCCACGGCCACCCTCTCAAGATGGACAAGTCCACCATCCTGCAGAGGACCATCGACTTCCTACAGAAACAGAAAGGTGCTGCAGGGTGCTGGCTCCCGAGTTCCCGCTCAGAAAATGCAAACTCTTTTTCCCAAGCCACCCAGAGAGGACTTGAGCCTGAGTGAGGGGCAGGACAAGGCACAGCAGTTGGCCTCAGGAGATGGGCTGCAGAGCTGAATGCACTGCTGAGCAGTTAAACATGGATGGGAAAAGATACAGTGCTGTGTGCTTTTTACTGTGGGTACATCACTGCCCTCCACATCCCCTGGCCTGCTCTGTGCACTCTCCAACAGAACATGAGGAGGGAAAAGCTGAGGAACAGCACCCATTACAAAAGTCAGGGGAGAGGGGATCCTGTGCCATCTTCCCAGGCCTCTTGGATTAGGAGATGATGAGCCTGTCCTGCTGCCTGGGCACTCACAAGAGCAGCTTGTGAAACAGCTCCAGAATTGCAGACACCCATTGCTCACAGGGATGCTCTACTACTCTAAAGTTAGCCCACTGAACTTAATTTTTTAAGGTTTTCTTCAGGCCACCTAAAATGTCTCCGTTTCCCTTTGTTGATTTCTAATGCATTTGTATCAGGATGGCATGGAAAATGCCTGTTGCATGCAAGAAGGCTTTGTGTGAAGAGTGATATGGGGATGATTCCTCTCACAGCCTCTTTAAAGAAATCTAGTGTTACTTGAAAATGAAAAAAAAATCTGAACAGCATGAGTCATGTTGCTTTTTTGATATTTTCTCTTTAAGAAATCTCAGCACAGACAGAAGCCTGTCAGATTAGACAAGACTGGAAGCCTTCATTTCTTAGCAACGAGGAGTTCACCCAGTTGATGTTAGAGGTAAGAAGAAATTAAATGGATGAGTGAGAAATAATCAGTTCAGTGGAGTAGTCCAGGGCTGTACAGTTCTTTTTCACCTCTGTGTCCCAGCGTTGATGATTTCTACTCTGCTGGCACATACAGTACAAACCTGACAGAGATCAGTGTTGTACTAAATGCTTTGCAGACACAGAATTAAAAATAAGATTCGCTTCCCCTTGAAGGTAAATGGCTTTTCATTTGGGAAGGAAGACTGATTTGGCCCAGGTTTAGCCTGGTGAGAGAGGAAAAAGAGAATTCCCTTTTCTCAGGAGAGCCACTAGAGCTGCCTTTTTTTTAGGAAAAAACTTGAAAGCACCTGAAAAAAGCAGAGCAGCTCTCTGCCTCCCACATCCCATTAGCCAGAGCTGCCTCTGCAGCTGCTGGCTGTGTGCTGCTGTCCTCTTGATGGGAGTGCTGCCTCTGCTGCTTGAATTGCCTTTAAGTGCATTCAGGAAAACAGCTCTTACACTCCCACCCCTAAAATGCTTTGCCAGTCTAGAAACATCCCCCAAGCCTACATTTTTCTCCCCTTTTAAGGATGTGGCTCTGGGTTTGTGCTGGATGCTCCTGTGGCAGGGACATCTCCCAGCCTGCGTGGGCAGTGCTGCTCTTTGCCCCACCAGAAGAAGGGTGGGTGCTGGGCTGAGCTGGGAGGTGCTGCTGTGTCTTAGTTCTTCCTTTTCATCGGGATGTCATGACTCACCTCTCTGGAAAAGTCTGTTCCTTCTTGCTGGGAATCTCTCCTGCCAAACCAGCTGGCTTGTTCCAGCTGAATCAAAACAAATTCCCCCCTTGGATTGGAAGTGGTGGGGGAGAGCAAGCCCTGGAGTAACTGCTGGACTCTGGTCCATTGAAAAATGCTTAAAATCAGTGGGGTTTTTTTTTCCAGAGAGGGCTCAGTTTGAGCAAAGGCAGAGTCTGGCAGGGAGCTGGGGGAGATGGTGAATGCTGCATCTTTGGCTCCCTGTAGCTGAGCTACAGAGCAGCCTCACAGTGTCTTTAGAAGAGCTGGCTTTGTACACAGTGCTGACCAGCTATTAAACCTCCCAGATCTTGATGTTGGAGAAGAATGAGGACAGGCACTGGGTAAGTGGTACAAGGAGATACTGTGAGGAGCAGGGAGAACACAACATCCAAGGAGAAAAGCACAGGCAGTGACTTAAAAGGGACAGAGAGCTTTAACCCTGGACAGAAACCACTGCAAATGAGAAAGGGGAAACAAAGCAAGCCTTAAAATTGTTTTGTCACTAGCCTTACAAATCAGTGCTTTAAGCAAAATAAATAAGGCTTTAGAACTCCTTCATATTGTCCATAAACTGCTAAAAATATATAATTGTGTAGTATTTCTCTGGTTATCCATCCATCTATCCATCCACAGTGCTGCCTTTCCCATGATGATATCTAACATCTCCTTACACACTGAGTTTGTTAACTATTGTGTAATTCAGAACACATAATGGAGTGACTGAAGTCAGCAGGATTGTGTGGGTGTTGAAATTCTAAGCATCACTGTCTCACTTCATGTTAAATAAATACTCACTGGGTAAAAAATACAAGTCAATTTAATAATAAGAGAATGAGAAATTAAGAATATAAAAAGAACATTGAATTAGACAGCATGTGTAATTTTTATTTTTCCACATTGAACTGTAATTTCTTTGATTAATTTCTGCTAGGTTTAAGCTGTTGGAAGCATCACTAAAGAATCAATTAGTCTAAAATATTTTAAGTTTTTCCCTTGCATAATTCTGTTTTGGTTTGTTTTTTTCTTTTTTTTTTTTCCTGCCTGTTATCATTAGGCACTAGATGGCTTTCTCCTTGCTCTTACCACTGATGGGATTATTATTTATGTATCTGATAGTGTTTCATCTCTGCTAGGACACTTACCGGTAAGTTCTGAGCACTGAAGGCTCATTCCCCTCCTGGATGCCAATCAGTCAGTGCAGGGCTGGGGATTGGCTTTGGTGCAACCCAAGAGGACTCCCTGGGGCTGGGAGGTCAACCAACAAACTCCTGTGGAGTTTCCCAAGTTCCTGGGAGTAACAGATGCTCTGCCAGGGTCTGTGAATTGGCTTTAAAACAAAATGCAAAATCTCTGTAGTCATAGCTCATCACTTGGCTATAAATCAAAAGGTCTGGGAGGTGTTTGACCCAGGTTAATAGAAAACCTTATGGTTGTGAAATCCATGCTGAAGCTGTTCTTAGGTAATGTAAACATTATTTCAGAACTGAATCTGTGCTCTTCGAATGACTTTGGGTTTTTCTGCTTTGAGCCCATACAGCCTTTAGGAACAAATATGTGGCCTCAAGGTTTTCTGGGATAACAACTAGAAACCAGTTAGTTGTCAGGTACAGAAATGTCAGCTTGGCCCCTCAAAAACTTTTTTCTCTTTCTGTGGTGCCAAGCATGAAGCCCCAAGGATGCCCTACGTGAGGGCAAATTCCAACACCCTGTTACCTGAATGTCATGTGTGCAAAGAACAAACCTGTGCTGACGTTTTGGTAGAACCCCTTTAGTCAGGGTGTGTGGGTTGATGAGCACTGAATCACTTGTGGCTCAAGCTGATTTTGCCAGAGGTTCAGCCTAGAAGACAAATGGAGCATGTAGGGAGGAGCTCTCCCTCTTCTGTGTCATGCTTTCTGAGAAAAATGTTTCACTTCTCATCATGTTATATTCCTGTGGTACCAGGGTGTCTTCTCCAGCCTATATCTGTCTGAACTGAAGGGGAACCTCTGGGACTCATTCAACCTTTTGCAAATAGATAGTAATCCTGGGGTAAAATAGTCTAAAGGTTATATTCTGCCCTAGATCCATCTGCAGAATGACTGGGCTTCCTTGTCTTAGGCATCTGTGCCAGACCAGCAGTGTCTGTGCCCTGCTGAGGGGTGAAAAGGCATGTGGTTGTGTCAGGCTGTACTGCTGAACATGACAAAGCATTCTTTTGTATCAGTCAGATTTGGTGGACCAAAATATATTAAACTTTCTGCCTGAGGGGGAGCAGAGCGAGGTGTACAAGCTCCTTTCTCCACATGTGCTCATGACAGATCCTGGTGCAGCTGATTTCCTAAATGGTAAGCTCTGCTCTTGTCTGTTGCCCAGAGAAGTTTGCCAAAAGCACAGAGCTCTCCAGCTGTTTGATGCTCTTGCCTGCCACTTCTGTTTTACTGCATTTGTGGGTTTTAGTGCATCTCATCTCTAATGTTCCGTGTGTCCCGGTACTTGCTCTTTCATTAGGACAGTCTTTGTTTTACCACCTGCTTTGCCCCTTGGGTGATAGATGCTTTTCCCCAGGTGGGATGCTGGACTGAGCCTGAGAAAGGAGTGAGGGCTCAAGGGAAAAAAAATTGGAGAAATCCCAAACAGTTTTGGCAGAGCTGTTATTCCTTAAGAAGCTTGTATGTCTCAGGACACAGGAGAGCCCTGATGTAACTCAAACAACAGCCTTTCCACCTGAACAGCCCACGTGGATCTGCACTGCTGGCTGCTGTCCCATGTCCCTTTCCCACAGAAAGTGTCCAGGGCCAGAGCAGGCAGCAGCATCTTCCCAGCACCTGAGTTTGCTTAAGCCTGTGCTGAGCCCCCACCCCTTTCCCTGTGGGTTTGGCAAGGCCATGGAGCAGCACTGGGCTCCCCTCCCTGCTGCCCCACAAGCCTCAGGGGGGGCTGAGCACCCTGATGATGCTCTGAGCACCCTGATGATTATGCTGTAAGCGGCCTGATGATTCTCTGAGCACCCTGATGATGCTGTAAGCAGCCTGATGATGATGCTCTGAGCAGCCTGGTGATGCTCTGAGCAGCCTGATGATGATGCTCTGCCCAGGGGATGGTTTCCCTGTGGCTGAAGGCCATGTGGTCTGATCCACAGAGTTCAGACTTGGGGCAGAAAACTGGATTAGAGCTTGGCACAGTGCCCTCCACTGCTAATGGAAAGGCTTAGGGTGAGTTCAGTGCCCTGTGGTCCTACTGAGCAGTGCCAGAGCAGGGTACTGCAGTCCCATGTAACTGCATGAAATCCTACATCCAGGAAAGTCAGGGGGAAATCCTGCTGACCAGTACAGCCAGGGCTTCACACTCAGCTTCCTGGGGTGACTGCAAAGACAAGAAAAAAGGGTGAGAATACATTTCCTTGAGCAGAAACAGCTGATAATTGCTCCTGGTAGTTATATGTTTACTTCTGGGTATCAGAAGCTTCCCAGCAGGGTGTGCTCAGATACCACAGCAGCAGGGTTGGTAGATAAATTAAATATGTGAGCGAGCTGAAGTTCAGACTTCTAATAACATTGTCTGTGTCTCTCTCTCTTTCTCTCATTTCAGCAGAAAAACAAATAGAGTTTTGTTGCCATTTAGCAAGAGGCAGCTTAGATCCAAATGAACCCCTGATGTATGAATATGTGAAATTTGTAGTGGATTTTAAATATTTTACTCATGGTAAGTTACTGTTTCAGCCTATCTTTGCCTCTCCACCTCTTTCCTTTAAATTGTCTTGATCTGTAGCATCTTAAGGGCTCTGTTTCTGCTGAAAATGCCCCTTAATTGTCAGGGATGGAATGAGCTGTGCATACATTGGATATGTTTTTCATACAAAAGTGGTGGGGAGTCTGCTGATCAGAAGAGTGCACTCTCCTGCATGTTGTGCCTAAAGCTGATACCAGACTGAAAATGCCTCTGAACCCACTGCCAATTGTAAAGCAGCCTGCTTATTCAAACAGCCAGTAAAAGGTGGTATTCTGTTTCACTTGTGGCAGTGAAATGACACTTTACAGAGATTAAATACTTTGAGGTGCCTGGAAAATCCTGAATCTTGCAGATGTTGGCCTGGAGAAAGGCTGACAAGGAGACTGCAGCTGCACACTGTGAGCTGCTCAGAGCTGTCTTACAAAGCTCCCCTGCAAGCCAGGTGGTTACAGCTGTGAAACTTGGAGCCTAAAGGGTCCTGCTTGGAATGACATCAGCATGGGTCAGTGTGGCATCACCCTGTGGGTAGGAGGAGTTTGTTGTGTGGGCTTCATCAGCCACTGTACCTGTCTTAACAGGAGAAGAAAGCTCTCCTTCCTCTTCTTCTTCTTCAATAAATTGTCTGGTTGTTTCTAGTGCCTACACCCTCCTGTAATGGCTTTGAGTCAGCTATTGCACGAGCTTTCAGGTCAGCCACAGAGGAGCAGATCTGCCTGGTAGCAACTGTTCGTCTTGTCACACCACAGTTCCTAAAGGTGAGCTCTGAGTTCTTCAGGGTGAGCTCTGAGTTCTTCAGGGTGAGCTCTGAGTCCCTCAAGGTGAGCTCTGAGTCCCTAAAGGTGAGCTCTGAGTCCTTCAAGGTGAGCTCTGAGTCCTTCAGGGTGAGCTCTGAGTCCCTAAAGGTTAGCTCTGAGTCCTTCAAGGTGAGCTCTGAGTCCTTCAAGGTGACCTCTGAGTCCCTAAAGGTGACCTCTGAGTCCCTAAAGGTGAGCTCTGAGTCCTTCAAGGTGAGCTCTGAGTCCCTAAAGGTGACCTCTGAGTCCTTCAGGGCGAGCTCTGTGCAGCCACCTCTGCAGTGCCAGCAGCAGGGTCAGCAGCACAGCCTGCCTGTGCCCAGGGTTAGTAGAGGAGAGAGGACGTGTGGCTGGCAGTGGGAGGTGACAAAAGGGTGTGTTTTGGAAAGGTGAGGTGTGAAGCTGCTTTTGAGAAGAGGTGGTTTTGTGGTGGGCTGTCTCAGGGGGGCAGCCTGGGGAGCTCCAGGACGAGGTGACACCACTTGGGAATTTGCAGCTTTCAGAGATGTGCATCCAGCACTCCTTTGTGTAAGGGAGCCATCCTGAACCATGGAAAATGTGTGTCATGGCCTCTTCCTGCTGGTCTGCAGATGTCCCATGGCACTGCACTGATGGCAGGGATGACAAGCCCAGGTGCTGCTTGCTCAGGAGGGCATCAGCCAGCTCAGTGAGAGGCTGAATGTCTTCCACATTCAAATACCAGTCTGTGCAAAAAGCTGGGGAATTTTGCCTAGAGAGTGCAAGACAAGACTCTTTGACTGTCCTAGCTCTGAAATTCAGCTCAAGGTAAACTATTCAGCCATTTTTCATCAATTCATGCATCTGTGAAAGAAGTCTTACACATTCCTTAGAGGAGAATAAGTCAGGTGCCTTAAAGGCACTGGATTTTGCTGTGGTTTGTTATATCAAGAAGATGCATCCTAGGTTTTGTCATTTCACAGAATTAAATGTCTGAGTGTGCCCACTGTTTTGCAGGAGCTCTGCAATGTTGAAGAGCCATGTGAAGAATTTACATCGAGGCATAGTTTAGAATGGAAGTTTTTATTCTTGGACCACAGGTAAGAGATTTGGGTTTAGTCACTGAAGAATAAATAAACTGTAGTTTAAAAATAGAAAACTTTGTATACCTGTTGCCTGAAATCCCAAGTGGAATAGTTCTAATTAAATCCAACTTAGTAAGTAGCAGTACTCTGAACCTTGCTATTAGGCATCCTTAAATGCTTCACTATTTTCCATATTTTAGGCAGGTAAGAAACCATGGAAAATGTCTAGGAAAATGTCTAATCTCCTAACCAAGATAATAAGTTATTGCAAGTGAGCAGTGTGGCTCCCAATACATTCCCCATATTGGTTTAGCTCCTCTGTTTTACAACTACTGCTTCCAGGAATCCTTCTGAATCTTTTGCTGTGTCAATAAACTTTTGACTTTTCACTTTGAGAAATGATAGAATTTCTAAAAACAAAATAAAACACTGTGGATTTTATTATTTAATTGTAGATTAGTTTTTGACAATGCAATGTGGTGGGCTAGAATTCAGCTTGGTGAATGAAACAGACTGGAACCAGTTTATTAAGCTGCTTAATTTAGGATTAATTTTCTTCAAAAGAAGCTGGAGGGTTTTATTGTCTTTTACTTCTCTGTATTTGACATATGTGCATAAGCACATTGCAAAACCCTCCCCTTTTCATTATCCCTCCCCTTGTGAACTGTGCCAAGGTGCTCATTACTAAAAACAGAAGACTAGTAAATAAGGCTCTAAGGAAAAAAAAATTGGTGAGGGGGAAAAAATCTAAATACCATCTGCACATTTAGAGCAAGAAAGAGAGAGAGCAAATAAAAATGAACAATAACTGTCATTTATATAGAACACAAGGTGTGTGCCTCACATCATACCTTGAGGCATGGAGGAGCTGACCCTGTGACAGCCCTACAGTTGATTATGTGTGGTTTGGGACAGTCAGATAATCATTCATTCAGATGAGATCTTGCTGGAGTGGCTTTGTTAGGCTTCAGTTGGCCTGTCTGATAATGCACATTTTTAGAATCAGCTGATGAATGTTAAGATTTGTAAAAGAGCCCAAAGCCCCTGGCGTCACTCATGCAGTGAGCTGCTTTTCCACAGGGCTGTGTCCCAGCAGCTCCTGTGAGAAAGGTGAGTAGGAGCTACTTTGAGACTTGTCAAAGAGGCTTTTGGTGAATCTGGGTTATGACTCAGAGAGGAATCTCTGTGCTGGGCGTTTGCAGACGCTCCAGTCCCACTGATATCCCCAGCGAGGCAGCCGCTGTTACCCAGAGGAAATAAGGATGATGCAGATGCTGAGGCAGAGTTTGTGACAGCCCCAGGTGCAAGCAGTGAGCTCAGAGCCAAGAATGAGCAGGAGATCCTGGGAGTTGCCTCATGTAGTCACTGATTCCAGGCTGTCTCCAGTCCAACCTGCAGGACACTGGGAAGTGTTGCTGTTTGTTGCTGATTTGCATCACCACAGGCTGCCCTGTGTGTGCCATCAGCAGGGGCACAGGGCACCCAGCAGGGGCTGGCATCAGGACTTTTGCTGTCATGATCACAATTTGAGTCAGAGTAAAGATAGATGCAAAGAAAAGCATTCCATAGATCTGGAGAAACATGAGAAAAATAGGAAAAATCTGTATTCTGGGCCTGTATGCAAATATGTGTAGAGGAAGAAAAACCCATCAACTTCGTTAATGATCTGTTTCTCTTCTGCACTGTGCTGTTCTTATTTTCCCTTCATTTATTAAAAGACTGCACCCAAAAGCCTCTCTAAAGACTGTGCATTCCCATTTGCACAGCAAGTTGCAGATCTCAGGACTGAAACTTAAGCTAACAAGACACTTTTAAATTGCTCCACAAGGCATCTCCTTGTTAGATGACAGATGAGGAGCATTTTGTGGTTGCTTTCTCTTATGAAGAGCTCTGGTGAGATTCAGGAAAGCATAATACTTTCCTGATCAGCTTAAATGTTTATCTGATGTGCATCTGAAAGACATTATTGTCTTGAATATAAACATGTCAGTAAAAATAGGAGAAACAGTGATGCATTCTGCCAAAGAGACAGCAAGGAAGGGCACTTTAATAAATACACATATTATCGTCATTAACAGAAATCTGGGTCACATGAGGAAAGGGAACAGAGTGCTGTGAAAAGTTACTTGAATAAATAAAGCTGGATTGTGGCAGAGACCACTGTGTGCTCAGCTCTGCTTCAGGGGATTTGCTGTCAGGTGGAGGCCTGGCTGTCCCAGTCCCAGCTGAGCCCTTGTGCTGGGGCTCAGGAGCTCCTGCTCACACCTTGCTCCTGAGCTGCTGAGCAGATCCCTGGCTTGTCCTTCTCCCCCCATTTCCCATTTGGTGCCAGACTGCCCACAGCTGTGGGGGGAGGGAGGTTACACACCTGCCTGGGCTCTCTGTGGCTCAGTAACCTGTGCCCACTGTGTCTCTCAAGAGGACAAATGTGGAGCTGGGTGGCTGAGCCAAGAGAGAACTTCACACAGTGATAACCAAGGTCAGGGTTGATCCATCCAAACCCACGTGTAATACACTGAAATAACTTTTTCCTCATAGTCTTGGCCATTGATGGCCTTCTTCCCTAAGAGCACTCAGCTTACCAGGAGAGGGGCAGCAGGAGAGGCAGGTTTGATAGGCACCATCACCTTCAGCCTGCCCCATTTGGAGTTCTTTTCCTTTTTGCCCTCTTCCTGAGAAACACACTGAACTTGGCAGGTGAGCACTATCAGCACATCCTGCAGCCAGAACAAACAGGGGGAGCCACATTAGCACAGCCTCTGCCTCCCTGAGTGCTTGAGTTGGTGCAGGCAGGGGTGTACCTGAGCCCTGGGATGTGCAGAGTGACCTGCTGATACAGGGAGCAGGGACAAAAACTGGGGTTTTCTCCCCACATTTCATTGTTGTTTCATCAGCATAAGCTGTCAGGCTCTGGTGAAGGCTGTGTTAGGATACCTGCTTTTAAAAAAATTCAGGTTTTGCCTAGAAAAAGGAAAATCTAGAATTGGTAGGAGAACAGTGAGGTAAGTCATTGCAATGTGCCTGTCTAAATACTTCATCAATTCCTTCTCTACCAACCAAAGCAAAAGCAGCCCTAAACCAGCCCCATGCCTATTGCTCTCTGTGCTACCAGCACAGAAAGTTGGGTTGGCTATAGTTTCCCCAAGCTTTTCCAGGGGAGCAATTACTTTTTCCCAAGCTGGTCCTGACACACACTGCAGCTTCCCACTTATCCTCTCTTGTACAGTTCCTGCCCAGATGACATTTACATCCAACCTACTGGATAATTTCACTCGAGCTCCAAGTAGTTATGTGCAGGATCAGCCATAGCATTTGTCAAGCTGTGTCTCACAAGCATCCTTAATGAATTGAGTCACTCTCCTATGTACATGCCTTTCTCTACACCCACATAATGAATGGGCTGTGGAGCAGTAAACACACACCTTTTCATTTGCTCCATTTTTACCTCCCCCTCGCTGTTGGTTTTTTTTTTGTTTGTTTGATATGAAAATGCATCACTGCCTATGTGAAAATCCCCTCCAGATCTCCCTGCCCAGTGAATGAACAAGGTGTTTATTGCTGGTGGCACAGCTTATCTGCCAAGATGTCACAGCATCAGGTTTTGTGCTCACTCCCTGACCTTTGCTTCCTTTCTAGGGCTCCACCAATTATAGGATATTTACCCTTTGAGGTTCTGGGAACGTCAGGGTATGATTACTACCACGCAGATGACCTGGAGCTTCTTGCTAGGTGCCATGAACACTGTAAGTCACCCTGCCTCTGCAATGTGTCTGTCTCTGATCTCCTTTGTCACTTGTGCAAACCCTTTTGCTGTCATTGCAGAAGGTTTCTTCTTCAGGGACATGTGGGAGCTCTCCCTTCCCATGACAGACTGGCACAGCTGACACTTACCTGGGAGGTTGAAATCTGCAGAATTCAGTCAGATCAGGAGCTGTTTGAGCAGGTTTCCTAAATTGGCAGGTACCTGGTTTGGGCACAGGCAGTCTCAGAGTGAAATGAGATTAAAAGGTTGGGAGTCAGAACTATCCCCACTCCGCCCTACAAATTTTGTTGATTTGCCACAGTTCATGGGGTCTTGCCATTCCCCTGGGCTCCAGAGTCAGCCAGGAGGCTCAGCTCACCAAAACACCTTTTGAGAACATCATTTGGATCACCTGCCTGTGCAGTTAGGTGTTGTGAGCCTCACTTACTCATTAGTAAAATGCTTCTGGAGATTGAGAATTATTTTACATACAAAAGTACTGAACAGAGTTTCCCTGTGGGTGAAGATGGCTCACGTTTAGTCGACCTGAAAGGAAAACAAAGCAGAAGAGTGAAGTTCAGGCTAATGTGTGAACACCAAGAAGGTCCATGATGTTTATTTTCATGCAAGGAGAAATAGTGTGACCTGTCAGAGCCAGGGCAGAAGGAGAACTCGGGTGATTTCCACGGCAGTGCAGCCCAGGGCTGAAGAGCCACGTCCTGCTGTGGGCTGGAGCTGACATGAGGAAGGGCAGAAGGTGTCTGCAGATGTGCTCTGCTCTTAATCAGTGGGCAGTTCCTACCAGATGTGAGATGCTTTATCCCCAAGACCCAGATTTTTCTGTTTATTGGGTGCATTTCAGACTGAAATACTGAGCCAGAGTTACGTGTGCCTTGTGGTGGTTTTGCATTGCCAAGCACTGCAGTGAAAAAGAACTACATACTTTGTAAAATGCATCTAGGTAATCAGGTGTTATGCTAAGAAATATTACTTACAGGTGTTGGAACTTCAGATTCTTTTTCTCCACTTGTGTTACAGCACCTGAGATTTTTCTGGGCATAGCCTGATAATACATACCAGCTTGGAGTAGGCCAGGTCTTGGCTCAGTTAAAACTCCACTATCCTGTTGTTTTGTGGCATTATTAGGATTCTTACTTCACATCTTCAGTCTTTGAAATGCATTCTCATGTACTTATGAAAGGCAGATAATTTGTTTAATTAATGTTATTTATGCTTATTTCAGGGAGCCCATAAGTTATAAGAATGTAGCTAGTTATTTGGTTATTCCAGTTATAAGAGAAATCTCAAAATAGCAAAGGGCACTCCTGAAAGTCAGCAGGAATGACCCCAAACAAGAGCTGAGTACTGATTGTGTATCATTGTCTTCTTTACAAAGCTCAAGAACCATTTTAGCACTGCCCCAGCCTGGGAGAGGGGTGTGGGACTGAAGGGTTTTTTCTAATCACCTTTGCACCATGAAACCCCTGCTTGCCATAAACTGCTTTCCCTTTTTGTCAAGCAGTGATGCAGTTTGGGAAAGGGAAGTCCTGTTACTACCGGTTCCTGACCAAAGGGCAGCAGTGGATATGGCTGCAGACACACTACTACATCACCTACCACCAGTGGAACTCCAAGCCCGAGTTCATCGTTTGCACTCACCTGGTAGTTAGGTAGGAGCAAGCACCAAACTCTCCACAGTGTGTGTTATGTTCTCATTGCTGCTTCTAGTTCTGTTTCCTGTTAACCAAATGCTTGCTGGGCCTACTGACACGCTAAAATGACATGTAATTCCATGAAACTATTCTGACAGGGAATATGTGGTTTATTTACCTGTTTATCTTTGGTTTTTCGGTTGTTTTTTGGCAACTGAGCCAAAAGCCTGGAAGCCACCTTTGGCCCAATCTGTTAGTGTGTTACACTCCCCTTTTGTCCCTAGTGGTGACATGGCCGTAGAAAGAATTAAAGCTGTTGGGAATGAAACATCTTAGAGGGCATGAATGAGATCATAGAACTCCTACAAAACCTTTTGATCAGCGCTTTAAATATTTATGACTGGAAGTTAGCTGCTGGCCTCCCTCCTCACCCAAAGGCAGCCCTGGATCCCCCCCTAGTGGGAAAGCTGCTCGTGCTGAGCTGCAGCCGTGCTGGAAGGCAGCAGAGCACGTGTGGGATGCTCTGAGAGTGCACCTTCTGGAGGGGAATCTGCTGGATTACCACAGCCTTCTCAAAGAAGAGAAGAGTAAGAATGTATTTTCCGAAGGGCTTGGAAAAATAGCGACACACTGGTTTGCTCTTTTGAGTAAACTTACTGCTCACTGTGTGTTTTTTTGCTGTCAGGAATGAGTTTTTTTCCGGTCCCTCTCTTTTTCTGTCAAACATCTGGAAGAGCAAACACTAGTAAATGTGAAATTATGGGTCTGTTGGAATGAGCTACAGGAGGGCCATGAAGATGCTCAGAGGGCTGGAGCACCTCTCCTGTGAAGACAGGAAGGGAGCTGGGATTGTTCAGCCTGGAGAAGAGAAGGCTCCAGAGAGACCTCAGAGCCTCTTCCAGTGCCTAAGGGAACTCCAAGAGAGCTGGAGGGGGAGTTATGGAGTTGTGGAACAAGAGGGAATGGCTTTAAGCTGTCAGAGAGAGGTTTAGCTCAGGTAGAAATTCTTCCCTGTGAGGGTGGTGAGGCACTGGAAGCCCAGAGCAGCTGTGGCTGCCCCATCCCTGGAAGGATTCAAGGCCAGATGGCTGAACCCTGAACAACCTGGTCTAGTGGAAGGTGTTCTGCCCACAGCAGAGGGCTTGGAACCAGATAATTTTTAAGGTCCCTTTCAAGCCAAATTCTGTTTATTCTGATTCTATGATCTGTAGTATAAACTACACATGAATTGTTAACATGAGCAAATGTTACACAGAGAGATTGCTTCTCAGTTGTCTTGCCTCTGCCATCCTTCAGGGAATTCAGCTTCACTTTAAGGACTGAATTTATTGTGCATGAACTTGTTTCTTCTTTCTGCTTCCAGTGCCTCTTAAACCTAATGATGTAGTCCCAAACAGATTTTGAAGTTCAATTCTGTCTCAGATAGTTCAAGCTTAAAATCTGTTACTGAAGCACACAAGTTAAAAACGTTGTTTCAGGAAAATTCATTGCCACGATGATGTAAGTGAGGTCGGTTCAGCAACTTCTCTTGCCTCCCACTGAGGTTGCAGCTCATTAATATTTCACCACCCTAAAGTCTGGCACCTCTCAGTGCCCACGATCCGTGAGCACTCAGAGAGTCTTTGGAGCATCCTCTCCAGTTTATCCCAGTGGTGAATCATGTGGCATTTGTCACTGTAAATATTTTGTTATTTCAGAGAGGAAATAGTAAGGAAAGAAAGTACTTTCAGAGGCACCTTATAGGGGTTCCTGCACTTCACATTGCACATGTGTAGCTGCCTGTTTGTATTGAGTGCAGGATGTTAACTCTGATGCATGCACAGCTCTGTGCACTCTCAGAAGGAGGGACCTGACCTCATCGTGCCCAAGGCACTGGCATTTTTTTGCCCATCCCATGCAAAAAAAAAGCATCCTTGGTCATCATCACCAGGTTAGAAAATGAATGTACACTCGTTGTGGCAGTTTACCTGCACAGAAGCTGTAAAATCGTTTTTTGGGGGGGTTTTTTTGTTCTGTTTTGTTTTAGTTATGCAGAAGTTCGGGCTGAGAGAAGGCGAGATCTTGGTCTGGAAGAGTCATCAATTGAACTGGCATCCTCTTCTCTAAAGGTACCATGTTCCTCCACAGCTGGATGAGGAGATGTTTAAACCAAACTGAGTAATAGCTTATCAATCTTAGGGAGATATCTGTTCTTTCTTCTCCATTTTCTTTACTCCCATCTCATTCCAAGCCTTCAGCTGGGTCATGGCTCAGACAGGCCCTAGGAAGCTTTCCTGTGCATGGCTCCAAATTGTCCATGTTGGTTCAGGACAGGCTGGATGAGCTTTGAACTGCCTGATTTAGTGGAAGATGTCCCTGCCTGTGGCAGGGGGTTGGAACTAGATGAGCCTTAACACCAAGTATTCTCTGATTCTGCATTAACTGTGAGTTCAGCAGTTGCATTGCTCTGTTCTGGTCCCTGTAATCTGAGACCATGACAGTTAAAACACCTCAGCTCAGAGGCAGAGCTGGAGCTGGGGGCCACATTGCTGTACCTGTCACCCTTAGCAAGGCACAGGGGATCCAAGAGTAGGGCAGTACTACAGGGTACCTGTTTTGCTTGTGCCAGCTCATCACTGACACTCAGATGAAGATGGGATGGCACGGGAAAACACAAGATTAGAGCTCAGTTGCTGGATCACATCAGGGGTAGGATTGTGACCTATAACTTCCATGGCTTGAGTCAGTCTGGCATCACCACGCATCAGCCCAAGTAATAGGGTCATTTTCACTACTTTTAAGTTTCTCCTCTTGGTAGTGTACAAATGAGACCAGCAATCAGAGTAATTTCAAGTGGGTGGTTGTGTGGTTGTCATTCCATCAGCCTCACTGCCTTTCAGACATTATTCAGGATGTTCCTGCCGCCCAGGTCCTGCTCAGGACAGGCTGCTGGAGCCACTACTCCCCAGGGAACAACGAGTGGGGTTGCAGCTCTCAGCACTGCCCAGTGCCTGTCTCCCTCAGCAGACATTTGCTGCAGGTCCTCCTGGGGCTCTGGCTGAGGTCCCCATGCCACTGCTCCCTGTCCCTTCCCAGTGGTCTCTCTCCATCTCTTTGATGGATAAAACTATTCCCCAGGTAGCACCTGCTGCCACCTTCATTCACCCCCTGCCACCACTCCCCAGTGCACCACAGCCAGCCAGCCCTGAGGAGACCGGGCACAAAGAGGCTGGCTACAAAAGCTCCTTTCTTGTTGCCCACAGCTCTGTGGGGAGGGCACAGGGCCCAGCAGAACGCAGGCCATGGGCCGCAATGCCCATGGAGGAGCAATCCTCCACTGCTGCTGGCCGCCACCAGATGGGTGCCCAGGGCGTGTGTGAGGTCCTGAAGGCTTTTGAGTGGGCACAGAGGGGCCGCAGTGTGGGACCGCAGTGGTGCCGCAGCGGGGCCGCAGTGTGGGGCCGCAGTGGCGTCGCAGCGTGGGGCCGCAGTGGTGCCGCAGTGTGGGGCCGCAGTGGTGCTGCAGTGGGGCCCCGGTGAGGCCGCGGTGGGGCCCGCAGTGGAGCCGCAGTGGGGCCGCAGTGCAGCGCACCCAGCCTGCTGGGCTGGTCTGCAAACAAGGGCTGCAGGAGGTGGAGGTGCCTTCCAGGGCCGTCCCCTCCTGCTGACCGTGTCACCGTTTGTGCTTCGCTCCCCGCAGAGCCACGGCAGCTTCCTGGACGTGGGGCAGTGCGGCAGCAGCCAGGACGCCAGCCGGGAGGGAGTGTCCCTGTCCTCGCACAGCTCCCGCTGCTCCTCGCACACCACCCTCTCCAACTCCACCTGTAGGTGCCGGGGCAGCGCCGCCGGGGTGCGGGCACTGGGCTGGAGGGCAGAGCAGCCTCCAAAGTGCGGGTGTGCTGCTGGAAGTGACCGAGTCGGGGCACTGGGCCTGAGGGCAGAGCAGCCTCCAAAGTGCGGGTGTGCTGCTGGAAGTGACCGAGTTGGGCGGGAGGGCAGCGCTCAGCACTGGGACCCACGTAGCTGTCGTGACAAGTCACACAGCAGCAACAGAGCCACCTGCAGCCCACTCCCTCTTAACCCACCGCCTGTGGGAGAGCAGATTTCCCCTGGTTTGTCACCACCTGAGGGTCGTGGCTCTTTGCTGTGGTTCTGGGGACAAGAGCTGGCTTGCTAGCTTGACTGAGCCAAGCTCACTGACAAAAGTTTTATGTTGGGATAATATAATTTTATATATTATAGATTAATTTTATATATTATATATAATTTTATATTATTATATAATAATATAATCCCCGCAGAAGGAGCACAGAAGGATGCCTGCCTTGCTGGCAGCTTCATCCCAGCTGCCATCAGTGCCCTCCTTGCCCTGGGGGAGGCAGCAAGATGACTGCAGCACCCTGTGTGGGGCCATGGGTAGGAAACTGAGGGGGCTTTTCTTGAGACACTTGCCGTGGGGAGAGTGGGGATCTCATCTGGATACACCCACGGAGGGCAGGCTGAACTGGGGGTTAGCATCAGGAGGGAACCCAGCAAGTCATGTGGGGAGCCAGAGAGACCACAGAGGGGCAGTTTGAGGACCCACTTTGGCACTGTGTGGGTCGCTGCCCATCTGCACGTGTGGATTTCAGGCTGAGCCAGGGTAGGCAGGCATGGGTCAGCTGTTGAGGGAGTTTTTTCTCTAAGGTTGGGATGAATAACACACAAGAAGCGTAGTCACCAAGTTCTTAATTGGTTGTTTATTATTTTTTCTCTACTTCTAGACTCACAAGGTGTAAGTCCCAACTAACAAGTTAGGAAAATGTCTACTCTTTAACACTTACTAAGGTCTTTTAAGCACTAATTGTTTAATAACGAGATGAGACCTATAGTATTTATACTTTTAACTTAATGACCCATTGCCTTTGGTCCGCACTGCAGACCTTTCTCACCTCATCACAGAAAACCACCCAAACCTGTGAAGAAGAAGGAAGAAGAAGGTGCAAAAAGATAACTGACCTACACTCAAAAGTCTCTGTCTTGGTTCTTATATCCTACTATATACTACAACCTTAAATCTAAGTTTTTCACCCTGCGAGATCNCTCTTAACCCACCGCCTGTGGGAGAGCAGATTTCCCCTGGTTTGTCACCACCTGAGGGTCGTGGCTCTTTGCTGTGGTTCTGGGGACAAGAGCTGGCTTGCTAGCTTGACTGAGCCAAGCTCACTGACAAAAGTTTTATGTTGGGATAATATAATTTTATATATTATAGATTAATTTTATATATTATATATAATTTTATATTATTATATAATAATATAATCCCCGCAGAAGGAGCACAGAAGGATGCCTGCCTTGCTGGCAGCTTCATCCCAGCTGCCATCAGTGCCCTCCTTGCCCTGGGGGAGGCAGCAAGATGACTGCAGCACCCTGTGTGGGGCCGTGGGTAGGAAACTGAGGGGGCTGTTCTTGAGACACTTGCCGTGGGGAGAGTGGGGATCTCATCTGGATACACCCACGGAGGGCAGGCTGAACTGGGGGTTAGCATCAGGAGGGAACCCAGCAAGTCATGTGGGGAGCCAGAGAGACCACAGAGGGGCAGTTTGAGGACCCACTTTGGCACTGTGTGGGTCGCTGCCCATCTGCACGTGTGCATTTCAGGCTGAGCCAGGGTAGGCAGGCATGGGTCAGCTGTTGAGGGAGTTTTTTCTCTAAGGTTGGGATGAATAACACACAGGAAGCATAGTCACCAAGTTCTTAATTGGTTATTTATTATTTTTTCACTACTTCTAGACTCACAAGGTGTAAGTCCCAACTAACAAGTTAGGAAAATGTCTACTCTTTAACACTTACTAAGGTCTTTTAAGCACTAATTGTTTAATAACGAGATGAGACCTATAGTATTTATACTTTTAACTTAATGACCCATTGCCTTTGGTCCGCACTGCAGACCTTTCTCACCTCATCACAGAAAACCACCCAAACCTGTGAAGAAGAAGGAAGAAGAAGGTGCAAAAAGATAACTGACCTACACTCAAAAGTCTCTGTCTTGGTTCTTATATCCTACTATATACTACAACCTTAAATCTAAGTTTTTCACCCTGCGAGATCGCACAAAACCATTTAAACTACGCACTTAAAACTTCCTTGCCATCCCCTAATCTCGGGAGCCTTTTCTGAGTCAGATGTGGTGCTTGCTTGAGGGTCAGCAGCCCTCAGTGTAGAAAACCCCAGATGTCCAGGCTGCAGGGCTGTGACCAGCTGTGTCTCTGTTGCAGCCACGTCCTCGGTGCGGCGCGCGGACGCCGGCACTCCCGCGGCTCCGGGGGACAAGGCAGCCCTGCGGCTGGCAGCGCTCGGGAGCGCCCAGGTCAGTGCTCCTGGGGAGCCACAGCCTTCCTGGGGCTGCAGGGAAACGAGCAAAACAAGCACTGGTCTCACTCTGAGAGATGCTGGGTGCTGCACTCGGGGTGTGCCGGGGCTTCCTGGGCAGTGCTGCTGGCGGGCAGAGCCGGTGGGGAGACGCTGGGGGCTCCTCTGCTGCCTTCTTTCAGGGTTCAGTTTGTTCCTCCAGGCCAAATGCCTTCTCACACCTCCAACCCCCTCTTTTCTTGGGGTTTGTACACATGAGATAGCCTTTATCCAAAATGGGTGCTGACACCAAGGACTTGAAGTTACCAGGGGCGTGCAGGAGCCTAAATTCTCCCTTTAGACTTATCCTCACATCTCCAATCTCAGTTGTCCAATTCCCTGCACTTGTTCATCCCTGGTATGAGCTGGTAAAGCACCAGCTCTGCACTAGAGGTGCTGTGGACCTACAGTAAGGCAAAGTTTTCATTTCTAGGCCATAGCCACTGCTCAAGCCCCTGGTGACCACCTCTCTCAGCACCCCGTGGCTCAGCTGGCAGTGCCCTCCCAGCACCCTGTGATGGTATGTGGTTTATTTTTGTTAAGTGCACTGGTGTGTCCTGTCAGCTGGGCAGCCTAGGTGGCTTTGGTTCACTGCCCTCACGTCCTTGCTGGCTCATCCCAGAGGGAGGACAAAGGTTTCTGTGCCCTTTCTGTTGCTGAGATTTGCCTGCAACAACCTCATTGCAACCACTTACTTCAGCGAGCAGAGAGAGCAGGTGGGACACCCAAAGAAATAGCATAGGAGAAGGTTTAAACTTGCAAAAGTGTTGTGGGCTGCTGAAGGCTTCTCCCTGAATCTCTAGCAGCTACCTACAGGCTGATACAATGCTGAAGAGTTTTAGTGGAGGAAGGGGATGTCATGGAAGGTTTGAGTTAGGCCAGGAAAAGAAAAGAATACAAAAACCCCAAGAAAAGTGAGTCATAAACCATAATGCCAAGGTCTGTCCTTGCAGGGCTTTGATGTCAGTGCAGTAAATGTTCAGACTATAAAAGAGAGATTGAAAATGGCCAGTGTAGGTGTGAAGGATGGATCCCCAAGTGGGATTGCAGCCTGACTTGGGGCTGGCATCTGCCAAATATCATTTGCAGCACAACTGAAAGCCCAGCCAGGAGGTGTGGCAAGGGTTTGGATGCAGTGTCTGCCACAAAACACAAGTGGGCCCAAACCAGCAGAGTGTTTTCCTGGGGAACAGGAGAGCCCCATGTACAGACATTTCATCTGTGCAGAAATTATTATAAAGACCAACCCCTGGAGGGAGGCACTGCATGTGAGCCAGATGTGCTGCTGCTCTGGAGCTACAGTGGCACTTGGGTTAAATATGCAGTTGCCATTTTTTGTCAGCATCGTATTTTTTATAGCAAAAGCTGAAAAGCAGTCATTTTTCTGAATGCAGCATTGCTATGGGTGTGAGTAGCAGGACTGGTCCTACCCTGTGGTCCTTTTTCTCTGTTCCCTGCAGCCAGTGTACCATTTCCCTGCCCAGCTGGGGATGATGCACCAGCTGAAAGAGCAGCTGGAGGAGAGGACTCGCATCCTGCAAGCTGACATCAAAACACAGCAAGAGGAGCTCCATGTTATCAAGGAGCAGCTCCAGCTCGTGCAGGACTCCAACCTGCAGGTACCTGCTGCCCCTGGTGCTTCCAAACTCACCAGCCCTTTGCTTTTCCTTTGAGCACACGGAGCAGTTACAAAATGGTCTGTGGCAAAAGCATTCGGGGATGAACTCTTGACAAATTGGTAACTTGGTTTCAGAGGTGGGAGTGGTGTTTCCTGAGAGGTGAGTGAGGTCAGTATCTGGCTGAGTATTGAATCAGTAATTTCTGTGATTTAGAAAAAAGCAATCTCAAATTAATCCAAAGTGTCCCATGCACAGAAAGCTTGGTGGTTCTGTGTCTGGTTAGTGCTGCTGGATCCCCGCTGCCACTGCTGCACAACACAGCAGGCACAGTGGAGCTGGAGCAGTCCTGGCTCTGAATAAATACCTGACACAGGCTAACATTTGACTTTCTGTTCCTCGTGGTTCGTTTTGCCCCTGGATTTAGAGATACCACTGCTGCTGCAGTGTCCTTTCTGCCAGGCAGTGCAACCGACCTGTGCTGTGCCTCTCTCACTCACAGATGCTGATGCAGCAGCCGATCCCCCTGGTGTTTAACGCGGTGCAGCAGCCCAGCCCCCGGCGGCCGCAGGGGACGCCCAGGCAGAGCACAGCCAAGAAGTCACAGCAGCCAGCCCTCGTGGGGACAAAGCACTGCTGCAGCACCCACCTGCTGTCACCACACCCATTCCTCAGGGAGCCCTGTGGCACTGTCCCCCAGGTCGCTGGCTGCTTCATTGTCGTCATCTCCTTCTAAATATGTGTGTGCCTCGTCACTGCTCCCCACGGCCCCTGCATCCCCTCTGTGTTGGCTTCACTGCACAGCTGGCATTGAGGAGTTTGTGCCAGGAGTCAGTTGTGAGCAGTGTCACTCAACTGTAACAATAATAAATCAGGTAGCCAAAAAACCATTTAAACCCCAGGGACTGCTGGAGCCCTCCTGGTGACCGGGGAGGAGGGGAGTGGGAGGTCTGGGCTCTCATCACACAGTGCTCGTTCATAGCCAGGGAGAGTTGTGCTTTCATAGCACAGGAGTAGGTATCGTTTTAAAAGATTAATTTTGCTCTGCTTGAGGAGTCTTGGAAGGCAGCTTTGAAAAAACAATTTTGTCATCACTAGACCTAAATCCACTATTAAGACAGGAAAGACTTGAGTTGTTCAAAAACGAAAAGGGCCAAAACTGCTGCTGTAAAGGACAGATGAGATGCTTTCCTTGAAGACTTCAGATTTGTACTTCCTCTGTTAAGCTGTTCTCTTCCTCCTCAAGCCTTTTGTGCTCTTACCCTTGTGCTCTAATTTCTCAAAATACTGCCTGGGGATGCCAACACCTGCCCTGCAGGGACAATAAATGCTAATGGGTTGGTGGTCTTGAGTAGATACACCGTTCCTACTGCTGTGTTCAGGGACAATATCCCGTTGTTCCTTCTCCTTTTCCCATCTGCCCATTTTAAGTGGTGATTTTATCCTTCCATCAGGGAGCTTTAAAACTTATGTGGGTACCTGTGTCTTCATTTCAGGTACAGCAGCAGAAGCAGCAGCACCCAGTGAGAGGAAGCCAAGGCCAGCAAACGTGTGTGCCAGGGCAGGCCAGCATTTCAGTGCCCTTCTACAGCAACCCCATGGTGTTCTCCCAAACACACCCCATTGCTGTGGCTGCACAGGTGCCCACGGACAGCACTGAGAGGCAGCCACCAGCTGACTACAGCCAGGACAGGAGCCTCAGGTACCCAGAGCCCTGCTGGGGCCATCCTGGGGGCAGTGACAGAAAACAGCAGGACTTGGGCAGCAAGGAGGGCAGGCATGGCTGGGCTGGGGGCGATGGGCTTGGGCTGCCACAGCCAGCGTAGGGATGTTCCCTCTGCAGGGGTGTGCAGGCCAGCAGGGTGCTGTGCCCTTCATGCTGTATCATCAGGGGCCTTAAATCCTCTCCATATTTCCATAAATTAATCTAACCCTGCCCTCTGTCGGTTTAAATTTTCCATAAATTTGTCTAAACCCTGCCCTCTGTCATTCCCCCTTGTCCTGTGGCTCCATGCCCTTGTCAGAAGCCCCTCTCCTGCTCTCTTTTAGACCCTTTAGGTACTGGAAGGTGCTATGAGATGTCCCTGGAGCCTTCTCCAGTCTCAACAATCCCAATCTTCTCAGCATGTATTCACAGGAGAGATGTGAGGTGATAAGAAGCATGCTCTTTCATTAGCTTGTTTTCAAGGTAGTGGTTTAGCTGCTTTCATGGAGGATTTTCAGGGAGTTGTTTTCTAGAGACTGACAGGACCTTGGACCTCTCCCTTCCCTGACCATCCTCTGCTTTCCTTCCACCACAGGATGCTGTTGGATCAGTCCATCCAGGCCGTGATGCCCGCAGCCAACAGCAGTTGCCAGCCCGTGCAGAGCAGTGCCAGCAGGCAGCAAGGAAAGTGAGTCCCTGCTCACCCTTATTTTCCTGCAGTGTCTTAGCAGGACACTTGATGGCACTGAAAAAGACATGGAAAAACTTGTACCTGGTCACGCAAGCACAGACAGGCTCAGTCTGAAATGAAACGAAAGCTCAGCCAGTTAGGAGAAAAATGAGAATATTTTTTAATCACAAAGAACTTTGTGATAAAGTATGTTGAAGAAAAAAACATTTTCTGGCTTTTGCAAAGCATCAAATGCTTGACCAAGACATGGGAGAAAATGTACAGCCTTAAAAATCTTAATTTTCAGCAGTTGCAGTCTGTGCTTTGTGGGCAGAGGGGAATCAGGGGCCTCCTGTCAGCAAGGTCTGCGTGGTTTGCCCAGCCCTGCTCCAGGCTGGGCTCCCAGTGCCCGTTCTGAGGGTGGGGCTGGGCTCCAGTGCCCGTTCTGAGGGTGGGGCTGGGCTCCAGTGCCCGTTCTGAGGGTGGGGCTGGGCTCCAGGCTGGGCTCCCAGTGCCCGTTCTGAGGGTGGGCTGGGCTCCCAATGCCCGTTCTGAGGGTGGGGCTGGGCTCCAGTGCCTGTTCTGAGGGTGGGCTGGGCTCCAGTGCCCGTTCTGAGGGTGGGGCTGGGTGTGTGTCCTCACGCCTGCTCTCCCTCCTGTGGCAGGTTTGTTGCAGAGCAGCAGGCGCTGCCTGCCCCGGCACAGGTGCAGCCGGTGAGCTGCAGCCCCGCAGCCGCGCCGCCCCTCTTCTCCCCGTCCCTGATGGTCCCACCCGGCAGCCTCACGTCCCACCAGCCCAGCACACCCGTTCCTCTGCACCAGTGGCCACAGCAGCAGGTCCAGCAGCACCGCCTCTACCTTCAGGTACTGGAGCAGGCTGCTGAGGAGGCACGGGGATGGCTTAGGGATGGGTTGGGGTTTTTTGGAGAAATGGGGCTGATGAAACCTGGTCAGTGCCTTTGCACATCCTCCGTTCCCATTGTATCTCCACACAGCCAGGTGCTCAGCCTTTCCAGGCTGACTCTGCCCACTCAAGGCCGTATTTTCCAACAAACACTCTTATCTGTACACAGTGTACAGAAGAAATACCCAGTTTTTCAAACACAGCTTTTCATCTAGAGGAGCTCTGATGGGCAGCTTGCTGTAGCAGTGAAAAATCGTAAGAGAGAAGCTCTTTGGAAAACATACCTCCTGCTGTTACATCTCATCAGAGCAAGGTTTTTATCAGCTGCCATCACAGCTTTCTTTTAGTAAATGGGCATTTCACAACACACATCTCTGGACAAGGTGATTTTGGTTTTTCAACACGCAATTTACATCAGTACATGCTGAACTAGTGACACTGCCAAGGACAGGGGTTGTTGAAACTAATAATTTCATCAGTAACACGCTCTCCAAGCCTTGCCTGGATGGCAAAGGTTAAGTTCCAGTCCTCCAGGCAAAGATAGTAGAAAAGAAAGCCAGAGGAGTAGGTACAGCTGAAAGCAGCCACACAACAGGACTGGATTTCGAGTGAGAAATCAATCACTGTTGTCAGCAGATGTGGGCATGAGCTGTCCCTGCTTTGGGTATGTGTCCTCATGGGCTGCATTGCATTTAGAGGGGACAGCAGAATGATGATGCTGGAGCAGATAAATAGCTCCAGGGTCACAGTCAACCAGAGACTGATGGCACAGTACCTTTAACAGGGGGTGAAACAGCAAGTCCAGGTCTTTGAGGTACCAGCCATGGGCAAGGACATGGTTGCTCTAGGACCTCTTCCTTGGTTGTCTGAAGGTCTTTCCCATGAAAGTAGCACATCCTGCAGATTGTTCCTCACACACAAGTAGCTTTTGGAGGTCTCCATTCCTGCTGGGCTCCCCATGAGCCTGTGAGGACAGAAGGGTCCTGCTTTCCCTCTCTGCTCTCCAGGCATTGTTGGTTGTGCTGACAGCAGCCGCATCCTGAGGAGCAGAGCTCCTACCCCCAAGTTTAGAGCTTGGTGCACACACTCCTGGCCTTGAGTCTCAGCAGGAGCCCTGCAGCAGGAGAGGGACAGCTGGGTGATGGGGCAGGTCTGACTGCTCAGATTTGTGTCTCCCAACAGATGCAAGGTCCTGAGCTGGTGCCTGGGGCTCCCACGCAGCGCATTTTCCAGCCGCCCCACGCTCCGCAGCAGAACCCCTTGAGCTACTTCCTGCACCCACAGCAGCAGAGCCACCACGCACAGGGCCAGCCCTGCAACCTGCCTGACCTGCCCGAGATGCAGCTGCCCTGAGAGTGGGTTCTGGGAGACGAGGAGCACACGGCTGCAGCCGCCGCGCCTGGGCGCGCAGCAGAGCCCGGCGCCGTCGGAGCACGGCACAGGAGAGGTGGGGCTCCGTGGGGAGGTGGTGGCTGGAGGGATGATCTCTGACAGGGGTGATCTCTGACAGGGATGCACGGCTGCAAGGGCCTCGTTTGTTGGCGTTTCCGTGCAGCCAGACCGTGGTGCTGTTCCGGCAGCAGGGCGTACCCTGGCCCGGCACCGTGGTGCCACGGGAAGCGGTGGCTTCCTTGCTGCAGGGAGGTGAGGGATCAGGCTGTCGTGAAGCTCGGTTTGCAATGGAAAAAAAACCTTTTCCATTCAGGACTTCAAGGCTGAAAGTCACTGTGAATTTAAGCCCAGCATTTGGAGCACATAGACTGTACCAGTCCACGGGACACCATTGGATCACCGTGTACATAACTCGTTTTGCTGTAGTAGGTCCATTGTGAATTCTTTTTCCTTTTTCTATACCTCAGCCCCGCAGGTTTTTTTTCCCAGGAGTTTGGATAATGCTGCTAATTTACATAACACCACTTTTGCCTGAATTTCTTACTGTTGTTATACCAGCTCACATCGCAGCTAGTACGGTATTTGTCAAGTTTTATTTTTGGTTAACAACTGAAGATAAATTTGTTTGGTTTTTACTCCCTGTAGCCAAATATTTTTCAGGTTACAGACAAAGAATCTTTACTCCTTTTTTTTTTTGGTTTTTTGTTTTGTTTTGTTTTTTTTTTGTTCAAGTGATGTAGTTGTATATGTTTCTCTACATAAAAACAAACAAACGTGCATAGAACAGCATATGACAGCAAACTTTGTGGTTTTGCTAGGTCATGTTTCAATTTGGCAAACCCAAAATGTATAATCACAACACTCGATGTTACAAGCCCATAGGGTCAGCAATAAATTGTATTTTTGTAATTTGTCACTTTTTAACTGTAAGTTTATATTTATGAATTGAAAGAACAGTTTATTCCTCAGTGGGTGTATAGTCAAGTGTCCCTACTGTTTGTGTCTTTCCAAAGGAAAAATTAAAAAGTACATTTTTGAGGTGTTAGTAGCTGAGTACTAACTTTGGGCATTGTTAGAGCCCAAATGTAGATGGGTTTGGCCATTACTATAAACTTTGCAAGGCAGTGGTTAGTTAGGACCAGGTCCATCTAGGAGTAAAGCTCCAGCTGGCAGACAGAGGAAAGTTTAGAGAGGAGTTATTTCCTAATGTTTAGTTCCTAATGTCTGTTGAAACCAAGCAAAGGATGCTTGGTTTTGCCTTTTTTTTTTTCTTTTTTTTTTCTTTTTTTTTTTTTTTTTT